>BSBM01001130.1:5277500-5648989 GCA_027924585.1 Larix kaempferi | reverse complement strand
GAAGCTAGCACTAGTTCTATGAAATTGAAAACAAAACTAACCTCTTAGCCTCAGTGAAGACTGTAAACCCCAAGAAAATTTGAACAATTGCAGAAGCCACTGTCAAAAACTCAAGCTTTGCTGAATGCAGAGATCTAATGATTTTTCATGTGGTTTTTACTGGCTCTTTCCCCTCTTATATAGCGACTTCGACATTCTAGAACCTTCATCTCATTTATGGAGTATGACAAGGTTTAAAATAATCTTTACCCCAACAAAATTTGGTGGTTGAAACCTCAATTCAAACCCCCGTTAATCAAAATCGACGAGAGTTGGGGCGATTTGAAAATTTGAAATGAGATTTTCATAAAAAATCTCAACGTTGGGCCGCCATTGCCGAAAACATGGGGCAAGCCAGCTGCTCGGTGGGCGTCATCACCAAAATCCGGGGGCGAAGTTTGAAACAAGTTACCAACTAATCGCGGCCCCTCGGCCCTCCATTACCCAAATAATAAATTGCTGGCTGGGCGAAACCAACTGTTCGTGGCCTCCATTACCCTAAATGGTGGGCGAACCAACTCTTCGGGGCCTCCATTACCCGAAATTCTAGGCGAATTCACCATTTCGCGATTATTTTACTTTGGCTACATTAATTTTTCCTCTTTCTCGACCTTGGCTATTCGATTTCCTTTGACTATGGGTTAAATAAATATGGGGCTAATATGTTAAATTTAAAAAAACTCGTTTCATATTAAAAATTCGCCCAGGGTTTCTTAGTGACCCCTATAATTTCGCCCATGGGCTATAATTCGCCCCTAAAATTTTTCCTGCATAGCAGATTGCTTTAAGAAGATAAGAGATCGCCAAACACTCTTGATGAAGATATGGAAGCAATAGAGAAGAGAGATAAATCGGATGTGTGCCCAACACAACAATAAAAAGCAAGAACAATACCCTACACAATGAGAAGTGCATTTCCTTCAATGGAGAAGAGAATTCACTTCACATTGGATTCATCAATCCCGTTATAACATATTTATACATTCTTCTCTTCTATTTTTATCTTCTAACTTCAGGATGATCTCGCCCTCTTGCATGCAGAGGTGCGCCCCACTTCTCATGTAGTGCTTTATCTCATTGAGTTGTCACTTAGGATGAACTGGGCCTCTTAACTGAAAGCTTTCCTACTTAGTTAGGTGGATAACTTAAGTGTCGACAGGAAAGTGTCACAACTCACATGTCATCTTTTATTTTAACATAAGTGTCATCGTGCAATAACACTTAGTTAACTAGATCTTCTTTGTTGACACTTAGTTAACTCTCTTTAATTGAAGTGTCTTCTTTTAGTGTAACTAAAGTGAAAACACTTTAGTTAACTAGTCCTTATTATTTAACACTTAGTTAACTAAAATCATGTTGATTGATTACTTGAAGTGACCACTGTGAGTTCTTTAGTTAATTGAGGCATATCTTTAAACTGATGCTTTAAATGAAGCATTCATACTTAACTAAAGCTTTATAGTTTCGTTTAGGCTTTCACAGGTTGCAGTTATTTTCAACGAAAATTGGAAACCTATGTGGATTTTTTGATCTCGACGCGTTTCGGAAATTGGAAACCTGTGTGGAGGAACTGAAGCTTTTATAACTAAAGCTTTATAACTGAAGCTTTAACAATTCAAGTTCTCTTTAATTAGCTGAAGTGTGTGCATGGGAAATTTTGAATTTTCTTGATCGCTATGCTTTATCTTTTATTTATTTATCTCCTACTGCATGGTCAATATGTGCTAACTTTAATTATCCATCACATTACATTTTGCTAAGAAGAATTATTGGATGTTGTGATCATGTTATATTATTTCGGACCAAATGATCATATGCTAAAGTAATTCCACTTTAGAGGTGATCAATCTCTAAAGGAGACTTAATATCAATATGGTGATCATGGTTAATAATACATCACACAACATTAAATTCTTTTAATAAGCAAAGCATAACCTTTATACAGAAGGTCCACCTCTATACGGGAGGTCCATCTCATGGATACCTTTATACAAAAGGTTCACATGATAATCATGACTTGACACACACAAGTCTAGAGACTTTTCCACCAAGACTTTACAACATCATTACTTTGATCAATTACCTCTATATGGGGAGGAATAACCTTTACACGAAAGGCAATCAAAGTGCTCACCTTTATACAGGAGGATCAATCTTGGCTACACAAGATTGGTTTGGAGAATGTCTCCTGATGCTATATATTTAACACTCCCTCTCAGCGAGGGAGGCATTCTCTGCCATACCAAGCTTGTCTCAGAAGTACCTGAACTTCGTCACTAACAGAGGCTTTATTAACACATCTGCAATCTGCTCATCTGTAGCAATGTATTGAATTTTCACTGTACCTTTCTAGACCATGTATCAGATGAAGTGATACTTCATTTCAATGTGCTTCGACTTGTCATGAAAACACTGGGCTTTTGGAAAGATTGATGCAAATATGATTATCACACCTAATAACTGTAGGCTCAATATTTTCACTAAAAAACCCTGCAATTAGCTTTCTGAGCCACACTACTTCTCGGTAGGAAACACTAGCAGCTATGTATTATGCTTTGGTAGTGCTCTGAGCTTCGGAGCCTTGCTTCCTGCTGGACCAGAAATCATAGCTGATCCTAGGTTATAACAATAGCCGGAGGCCCGGATGTACTCTTACGGTCCACAATACTTCCTCCCCGAGTCCGAGTCTGTATAAACAAGTAACATGACTCCTCCACTAGAGGCATATCTGAGTCCATATGGAATTGTACATCGAAGGTACCTAAGCACATGCTTAGCAGCTGTCAGTGTCTATGTCTCAGATCAGACATAAATTGACTCAGAATGCTCACAGCAAAATATATATCAAGCCTCGAATGTATCAAGTACATTAGCGAGCCTATAAGTTGTCTATACAAAGTGGGATCTACTAGATGTGATCCAGAGCATAACTCTTGAAGTTTCTAGTTCTAAAGAGTTATCACCTCGAGATATCTAATGACTCATCACTTTCTACCCAAGATCCATAGGTGTCCCTATGAGATAACCTTCATAGGTAACTAGATGTTGAGAGAATTAAACATCATCTCTACAAATATCTCTTCCCTTTCATTTGCTTGTGCAAATTCATTTAAAGTCTTTGTAGGGGAAACATTCAAAAGAGTAGGAGGTTCCTTACCCAATAAATAATATGGATGGACCACATACTATGCATTGAATCTAAGATTTGTCCCTTCAAATGCAATTGCAACAACACTTTTTGTAGGAATCCCTTATTTCCCAAATGAATCAGAAACAAGTTTAACATGATTCCATTCCCTTGCTCTAGATAGTCCCAATCTTGACTTAAACCAGATTGGAAAAAGGCTTAATTCACGCACATACTCCCCTTTTTGAATCCAAACATTTTGAAAAGGCACGTTTTAATCTGGCACGGAGTGTCTATAGTAGTGCCATCTAACACATCCAAAGGGTATGTCAACATAGTCAGCTAGACTTTGTGAATGGGATATGGGGCCATGTTGAATAATAATATCCTCCATTAGACCAAGTCTATTGAAGATACATTTTTATGAACACACCTTTTGCCATTCCCTGACTTAGTCTCCTCAATTCCCCTCTTTTTTTTGATCTCAAAAATATATTTCTTCATAGAAGATTGTGAAGTTGTAGAATCACGAGGGATATCAAACCATGGTTCCAAAAAACCCATTGCAGAAGGCTCACATACTTGGCTAGAGAAAGGTTTTAATGATCTTTCCACAAGATCCACAATAACACCATCAACACCAACAAAAATCTCAATCCCATATCAACCTAAAGATATTGTACCTTGAGACATGACACATAAAGAGTTAACAATGTAGAATGATGAATATCACCAAAACCTACCAAATTCTGCTACCCTCGTACATTTAGTGCACTTTTAAGACCTTTGTCAGTATAGTACCAACTGTATATCCCTTTCAAAATATATCCACCATTGTATCTCTTCCTCTCTTTTAGCAGAGAATCTTTTTTGTTCCCCTCCCGTAGAATTTTTAATCTTCACTTTGGTTTCTTACCCTTAAAGAACCTAAAATTTTGTCTCCAACAAGATTTCTTGACTTAACCTCTTCTTTTTTTGAACTCTCAAGAATTTCACTATCTTCATTCTTTTTCTTTTCCCCAATACAATATTTGATGTAATCCTCCTATCGAAATTCTTTGGTTTTTCATGATATTCAAGTCTATGCCATTTTCACTACTAACATTTATTTTCTTTGTACTTCTTCTCTGTACCCTCCCTTATCTTACATCGATGCATACTAGAATGATGTATTCAAATGTGGTTTCTTGAATGTTGTATGGAAAGAGCAACTTTCAATTAGGCCATATATATCTACATGCACAAAGAGGTGTCATAGCCGTCCATGATTTTTTCTGCCAAAAAATAGTCATTGTGTTGTTTTCCAAGAATGCAACCTTCACATACCTCATCTTTTGCTCCATCATCAACAAGCGATTAATCATATGTTTCTTATAAAAAATGCAAACCGAGAGAAACTCAAATGGACAAACCTTATATACCACAACCAAGACTTGCTCACCAATAATCCCTTTCAAAAAGTCCCTACACTAGTTCATCAGCGAGCCTTCATGACTCTACCATGAGAAAAGTTAGGAAAATGTATTCCCTTGGTTAAGCATCCCTCATAATCCCACTCTAATACTAGATAAATAGTAAATGTTGCCTTTTTGTAATAATCATAATATACTTTCTTTCACAAAATCCACAAAAGCACTCACAAATCCTTACACTAGTTCATTAGTAACCCTTCACCACTCTCACATAAGCAAAGTTAAGCAAATATATTCCCTATCATTCCACTCTTAATTACAAGATAGATAGTAACCCTCTCCCATATAAAACCTTTCTTCTTAAACATCTATACAAACATGACCTTACTATTAATAAAGTATACTATATCTAATTTATATAAATATCACATTAGATATCCAATAATTTGCCAATTGTATTTATAAATATCAAACTCAATTTTAATATTATTAAAATTAAAACTTTGATAAATAAAATGAGAATATAAATTTACATAATTTGCATTCCCATAAACTATAAAAATTATATAATTTGTATTGGCCACAACAAATGTGACTAAAAAACAAGTAAAACATTAATAAATCAACAATAAACCATTTTAAAAATTCAATTCAACATTGGTAAATCAAGTTGCCAATTAGACATAATAATAATATATATATATATGAAAATAATAAAAAATATAAGATTATGTTCTATTTAAAAAAAATCCCAATCGGGTCGCTATCGATTCATTCTCCACACTAAGCGGGCAAATTCAAATTTAAATTTCGAGCGGGCAAACAAAATCAAATTTAAATTATGTACTGCCTGTATAGATTCAAAATTTCCAGGGTGTTAGGTTGAACCTTGGATCTGATTTTCACATCCTCCTGAAGAATTCTCCTAAAAGAAGAGGTATTTCTCGCTCAACCGGCGAGACTGAAAACGAGGCAAAACCCATTTTAGGTTGAATTCATTCAGTCAACTGGAAAACCCTCTCAACCGCCTCTGTTTCCGGCGGTGGAACTAGAAAAGGAAGACCCTTGAAGGAGTAGGCAGTGAATCAGAGTCGGGAACAGATCAGGTAAGGAAAGAACCGATTACAACGAGAGTAATGCTATAAATCGGATTTTGGTGAGTGGGTTGGTTTAATACCGGTCCATTGGTAAGAAACTACCCTTGTTTCCTGTTCTTGATATTGGCAATATCTTGGGAGATGGAGAAGAATCAGAAAGAGATGTTGAGGGATTTGCCAGAGAGCTGCATATCGCATATACTGAGCTTCACCACACCCAGAGATGTTTGCAGGCTCAGCGCGGTCAACAAGACATTCAGCTTGGCCAGCAATTCCGACTCCGTTTGGGCGAAGATGCTTCCAATTCAGTATCCCCATCTTCTTGCAAGGCTTGATTCGCCATTGGAAATCTCTTCCAAGAAAGAATTGTATTTTGCTCTCTGTCATCCCAATTGGATCGACGGCGGAAACTAGGTATGTGTCTATTTATGGATGTTATATATATTTGTCTGAATCTCTTTCAATCTCAATTACCAGGATATTAGAGATGCCTTCCATCATAAGTGTTTTTGTCCAATTAACCCAGCTTGTTTGAAAAGGATTCCAAATATGATTGTTCCCAAAAATAATCACAGCAAGTTAGCCTGTATTACTAGGAATATATGTCCAGCTTGAAAAGGATTCAAATGTGATTGTTCCCAAAAATAATCACAGCAAGTTGGCCTGTATTACTACGAATATATGTCCAGCTTGTTGGAAAAAGATTCCCCAATGTGATTATTCCCCCAAAAAATTATAGCAAGTTGGCCTGTATTACTAGCATATCATGCTTTAGATGCAACCTTAGATCAAATACTGTACTCTGATGAATATACCAAATTACCCCACCAATAAAGGAATACATTCGGTATCTGTCAACAAGTCACAAGCTTCGGAAGGAGGACTGCAATAAAGTTTTATACTTAATTCATCTATCTTAATTTAGAATCTTTTTTTTTTTAAACATATTTTTAAAACTAATTGAAATCACATTGAAGATGGTATTTAAGTTTTAAGCTTAACCCTTCATAAAAATCAATAGATATTTGTTTATCATAAATTTAAATTAATATTTTACTTTCATTTTTCATATTTTTGTTTTTATATATTTAGTTACTTGAACAGTGGACTACAAACATGGCTTCTTTAAGTGGAAACTTATCTAACAGTTTTTACATTTTTAAGGTTTTAAATTTGGGATAACAGAGAGAATATGATTTAGTTAAAATAGTTTAAAAAACTAAATAAAGCAATGTCAAGATTGTCGTAGATGTATCTTATCTCTGTATATGTTAAGCAACAACAAATTAAGAAAAATAAGTTTAATGGTTAAAAGATGGGACATGGAAAGGAAGTTCTGTGTAAAATATGGAACATGGTAAATCCATCCAAATTTACACTCTGGCTAGCTGGGCGATTTATTATTTAACAAGAGATTAAATAAAAAGGAGGTGCAATGTTTAAAATATGGGACATGAAGATGAATGTTTCCTAATTTATATTTTAGCTTTCTCGTCTGAACTGGATGTTTAAATGTGGCACTAATTACACGATTTTTTATTTTATTTTAGAAGTTCTGGATAGAGCGAGCCACAGGTAAGTTGTGCTTTATGTTGTCTGCAAGAAATTTGGTTATAACTTGGGGAGATGATGATCGTTACTGGAATTGGATTTCTCAGGATGAATCCAGGTAACCCAACAGTCTATTCTTTCAGTTCTTTTTTGTTAATACTAACAAGACGACAGTATGTAAAGAAAAACCAATAACACAGTTTTGGCTTTTGACTACAGTTTGAAGGAGATAGGCTGAACTAGTTGCAGTATGTTGGCTTGAAGTGAGAGGGACAGTTTGACTGCAAGTTTTGTCTTCTGGTGAGACATATAGCGTTTTATTCAAGCTCAAACTCCATGAGTCACCCTATGGCATCTTTATTTACCCCGTGGATCCAGTATATGGATGGAATCGTGAGCCTGTCAAATTCTCAGTTACAACTCCTTATGGTGATCACCAGATATATGCTCGGTATTTGACTGATATGGATAACCTGTTGAAAATGAAGGGTACCAGATGTCTCCCTTTAGACATGTAGAGGAGGGGTGGATGGAGTTTGAGGGCTGGCAGATTTGTTGTGGAAGAAAACGGAGATAATTCAGGAAATATTGAGTTCTGCATGAGAGAATGGGAAGGTGGGGATTGGAAAGGTGGACTTCTTTTAGAAGGGGTTAAGATCCTACCAACTTCTTTGGTCAGGGAAAGAACAGAATGATATAATTTGGTTCTGTTCATTATTGAATAACATTGAATATGTAATGTGTAACATTGAATAACTTTAATAATATGTAATGTGTATGGCATCTAATTTTACTGTTTTTAACTTTATTGTATCTCTATTCTATTTGATTAGTGTAGTAAATTCAATATACATAAATGACTATTGGAATGTTTTTATCATTTCATTATGTTCAACTTTATGTAATTCTCTGGTACATTCAATGTACAGAAATGGCTATAGCAGCACACAACCATAGTAAAGATTATGATCAAATGCTTTTACTTGGGCAATTACCACGGGACCTCGATCTCAACCTGCTAGTGGTTTATCTGCGCCTGGAATCAGTTGAATTCGAACTAGGAGCGATGCGGGCTCTCTAACCTTTTCCTTCGCTTGATCTTGCTATGCCCCCGTTTTATCTGGCTCTGCCTATTGGTACCTTAGCCTCTGCTTATACATGCTTATACATCTGACTCTGCAACTTTTCTTACTGCTACCTCAGCTATTCCCATCTATGTCTCTGAAACTGCCTTCGCTCTACTGAGCTCTGCCCTTGTATTTCCTACCTATCTAGCTCCCTACTTCACTGCTTTCTCCACTGGTTAGTATCCTGTTTACAGCCACCCCGGTTGCAACTTAAACTGGTGCTTATAGCTCTCAATATGGATCTAGTAGATCCAGGCAGTATACTGATGCTCGAACAAAGGGATTTGGATTTGGATATGAAATCGGGCTAAGGGACTGAAACTACTGCTATTTCTGCCCTAGTCTCTTCTTTTGGTCCACCGGAGTGGTAAAATAGCTCTGCCACCTCTACCTTTGTAGCTCCTCCATCTCGATATGGTACTGCTGGGAGCTTCGTAGCTGCATATGGAACAGGCTCTGGATCCTTCATCTACATCATATATATTGGATGAAATATATCGCATTGGGCATCTCTTGCAATTGTTCTTAGATTCTTCAAATCTACCTGATAAGCTATGAACACTAATCAGATATTGAATAATATTAGCTGTACCCGTCCAACATAAAGCCACCCCATGAAAGGGACGACTCTAGGGTTTGCTTGAGTTTCTGAACCTGCACCGGCCCACCGCTGGGCGCTTCAAGTTAGCAGGTCCACTCCGGGAAAATAAGTGGCTGTTGTGATGCCAACACCCCTCAGCGTTGGCAGATGGAAACCCCTTCTCTGATCGTGAGCAGATCCGCAGCAAACCTGGGCACACAGATTTTCGACAGGAGCCAGAATATTGGACGGATCACAGCTATGGAGCCTACCGAGCCCAACTTCGAGAACTGCAAAAGCCACACCTAATACCACCAGAAAACCTCCATTTCTCAGTAAAATCACTGCTCAGTTTACAGATCGAGACTCAAGGGTATCTGAGCAGTAGTCTTGTAGTCGCATCTGAGGGAGGGAGCGCTTGGACTCCTCTTGATCAGCCAGCTGGACACGAACACAACCTGCAGAAAATTCAATTTACATAATATACGCCCAGGTGCTCGGGCTTCACATACATATGGGGACAAAACAAACCAGAAAAACAAACCAGACACGAAATGCTCTGTTCATTAAAATTGGTTCAACACTCTGATTACATACACGGCCTCAGGGACAGAGGACCATCCACAAATCGTACTGCAAAACGAATTACAGTGGTTCAGAACTGGCCGCTAGCTCACCGGCTATCCACGGCTGTGGGGTTTTTCTCCTGTTCTCCCCTGCTGCTAATCCCCCCGAAAAAGGAAAATCTCTTGTTGATATATCAGGCAGCGTGCTCCAACAGCCCGCGGGGTTCTTTCATTTTCAAAATCACCCACCGTCATAAATACAATCAATGCCTTAATGGCCCGAGAATTCAAAACTACAACGCACAGGTTTGAAGGTTAGTAGGATTACGTGTCACCATGCTTAAGCTGGCATAGGTGGCAATTACATTACTTTTTGGCTCAAAAGAAAAATCAAAACTTATGACGTGTTTCTAGTTCAGCGCGATGCTCCTGCATCATCCTCCCGGGGAGAGAAAATGAAGTTCTTCACATGTTCTTCAGGGTCTGTCCCATGCTGGTGAACCTCTGCTTCAGTCATCCATACAGCATCCTCAACAGGCTGCCCTTTCCACTTCACTAAATACTGATAATAGGTCCTGCTTCTAGTCTTTTTTGTAACTTTCCTGTCCAGCACTGCTTCAACTTGTGGCTGCTCCAGCTGAGGCAGTTGTTCTTGCCAATCCACAGCCTGTCCATCACTAGCTGGGAGTCCTTGTTCCTCATCCTGTTCCCCTGCTTCTTTAAAAAGAGACAAATCTGCAACATTGAAGATAGGTGATATACCATACCCAGATGGTAGATCAATCTCATATGCATTAGCAGAGAATTTCCTTAAGATTTTGCAAGGTCCAATCTTCCTGAGTTTCAGTTTGTTGTAAGTTCCCCTTGGGAATCTTTCCTTCTTCAAGTACGCCATCACCATATCTCCCACTTGGAAATTCACTTCCCTTCTCTTCTCATCAGCTTTCTGCTTATACCTGCTTACACTTTCCTCCAGCTTTCTTTTAACATTCTCCTGTAAGTTATGCATTGCAGATGCAAAATCCTCTCCATCTGAACTTCTAAACTCTTGTTTCTCCAGATTTCTAAGCTCATATACACCTCTTGGGTGCATCCCATAAACAATTTGAAACGGGCTCCTTCCAGTACTTCTATTAGGTGAGTCGTTATAGGCAAACTCAGCTTGGGCAAGTGCCAAGTCCCACTGCTTAGGATGTTCATACACTAGACTTCTTAAGATGTTTCCAAGACTCCTATTAACTACCTCTGTCTGCCCATCTGTCTGTGGGTGGTAGGCTGAACTAAAATCCAGCTTTGTCCCCAATTTCTTCCATAATGTCCTCCAGAAATGGCCCACAAACTTTACATCTCTATCTGACACGATACTTAATGGTAAGCCATGCAATCTAACAATTTCAGAAAAGAACAAGTTTGCAACATTGGTAGCATCAGTAGTTTTCTTACAAGCAATGAAATGTGCCATCTTTGAGAATCTATCAACCACAACATAAATTGAATCGTTCCCTCTTTGAGTTCTTGGCAGTCCTAAAATAAAATCCATGCTAACCGCATCCCATGGCCTGTCAGGAATGGGCAAAGGCTGATACAATCCTGCATTCTGCTTTCCTCCCTTTGCATGCTGGCATACTCTACATCTTTCCACAAACTTCTTGACGTCCTTCCTCATACCTGGCCAATAATAAAATGCATTGACTTGGGCTAATGTTTTATCCCCTCCGAAGTGACCAGCTAGGCTGCCACTATGCTTCTCTTTGATTATATTCTCTCTTACCGAACAATTTGGGATACATAACTTACTGTTTTTGAACAGCAGACCCTCTTGCAAGGTATACTCCAGCCATTGACTTCTGTTGCAAGAAATAGGGCTTACACAAGCTGCATAAATATCCTTAAAGTCCTCATCTTCTTTATAGGCCTCCCTCATGTCTTCAAATCCCACAATGCTCACTTTAACCTCTTCTAACAGCAGATTAACTCTACTTAGAGCGTCTGCAACTCTGTTTGACCTTCCACTGGTGTGCTTGATTACAAATGTGAAATTCTGCATGAACTCCACCCATTTTGCATGTCTTTGGTTCAACTTAGGCTGGCTGTTAATGAACTGCAGTGCATGGTTATCAGAATATAAAACAAATTCCCTTGGCATAAGGTAATGTCTCCATTTCTTCATCGATTGAACAACAGCGTACAATTCTTTATCATAAGAAGAATATTTCTGTTTAGCTTCATTCAACTTCTCGCTGAAATATGCTATGGGCCTCTTCTCCTGGGTTAGGACAGCTCCTATGGCGGTTCCACTAGCATCGGTTTCAACTTGAAAAACCTTATCAAAATTCGGCAAAGCTAATACGGGTTGTTCAGTAACCTTTCTTTTCAGCACTTTAAAATTTCTGTCTGCTTCCTCCGTCCACTTAAATGGCTTCCTATTTCCTTTGATGGTATCTATAATAGGTGCACTTATCTGACTGAAATTCCTTATAAATTTTCTGTAAAAATTTGCCAAACCGTGGAAACTCCTTACCTCAAATACACTTCTTGGAGTAGGCCAATCCAAGATAGCCTGCACTTTCTCCGGGTCCATTCTTAGTCCATTTCCTGAGATCACAAACCCCAAATATACCAATTCTGTCTGCATAAAACTACACTTCTTCAAATTTATCAGCAGCTTCTCTCTATGCAAAGTTTCCAATACCAATCTAAGGTGCTTCAAATGTTCCTCTTTACTCTGACTGAAAATTAATATGTCATCTAGGTACACGATCACAAACTTCCCCGTGAAATCTTTTAGGACTTCATTCATCAACCTCATAAAAGTACTAGGTGCGTTAGTAAGCCCAAAAGGCATAACTAACCACTCATACAGCCCATCATTGGTTTTAAATGCTGTTTTCCACTCATCTCCCTCTCTAATTCTAATCTGATGGTACCCACTCTTCAAATCTAACTTAGTAAAATACTTTGCTCCACTTAAACAGTCCATTAAATCATCCATTCTAGGCAAAGGAAATCTGTACCTGATTGTTATTTTGTTGATAGCCCTGGAGTCGGTGCACATTCTCCATCCTCCATCTTTCCTCTTGCTGAGCACAGTAGGTACTGCGCATGGGCTTAAGCTCTCCTTCACCAAACCCTTCTCTAACAATTCTTGAACCTGATTTTTAACTTCTTCATTTTCTTGTGGTGTCAACCTATATGCTGCTTTGTTAGGTAGACTTGCTCCTGGTATCAAATCAATGTGATGACTGATACTTCTAACTGGTGGTAGCTCACTAGGCAATTCATCTACCACAATTTCTTCAAATTCACTAAGCATACCTTTAATCTCTAGAGGCAGTTCATCTATTGCTAGGGTATTCGAGATTACCTTGGGTTTGCCAACAATGGCAAAGTGCATTTCTTCCTCCTTCTGAACTTCTTGCAATAGCTCCTTTCCACTCATCATCAACACTTTAGGTTCTGCTGCCTCTTGAACCCTCTCTGGCTGCAATGGTAACAGATTCTGTCTTTCTCCATCCCTCTCCACAGAATAGGTGTTCCTTCTTCCATCATGGATGGCTTTCCTATCATATTGCCAAGGCCTCCCTAGGAGTATATGGCAAACATCCATGGGCATGATGTCGCACAACACTTCATCCTTGTAATCCCCAATCTGGAAATCGACTTTGCATTGTTCAGTCACTAAGATTTGGTGTCCCTTCTGCAGCCAAGAAACTTTGTAAGGTGCAGGATGCTTCATTCTCTTCAATCCTAGCTTTTCCACCATCTCAGTAGAGACTAGGTTATCAGTGCTCCCGCTGTCTATGATAACTTTGCAGCATTTGCCTTGAGTTTTACATCTAGTTCTGAACAAGCTCTTTCTTTGTGGTGGCTCCTGCAACTCTTTTTCTGCATTAACCAGTACTCTTTTCAACATGAGACTCTCTCCATCCTCTGCTGCATTATCCTTTTGTCCTCCCTTATGGGATTCCATTCTACCTTCTGCAATGTGTGCACTTCTTTGAATTCGCTGGTTCTTTGGGCAATTGTATGACTTGTGTGTAGGATCTCCACATGTGTAGCACTTCATAACTCTATTTTCTCCTCTTCCTGCTGTGCTAAACCTTCCTCTAAATCCACCTCTTTGAGTGTTCTGATTACCTGAGCTTCCAGCCTCGTCCTGGTATCCTTGAGACTTCACATTTCTATTCTGAAACCCTGCATCATTCCTGTAGTCTTGAGTTCTTCCACCCCTATTCGAAGACCATCCACCTCTCATTGCACTTCCTCTTCCTCTAGTTTTCTGATTCTGTTTCCTTACTAACTTCTCCTCCACTTTAGTGGCTGCTTGGTAAGCTTCTTCCACACCCCTAAGGTTCAGCAAACTTATCTCATCCTGGATTTCATATTTCAGCCCATTAACATATTTTGCCACTCTTTCAATATCAGTCTGATTTTGTCCTGATCTGATACACAGCTTGTAGAATTCCTCAGTGTACTCCTTAACCGACATACTTCTCTGTCTCAGGTTTTGCAGCTGTCTTATGAGAGTTAATTGGTAGTCTTTGGGCAGAAACTGGTTTTTTATCTTACCCAGCATCTTGTCCCACTTCTTGATTTTGTTCTTCCCTTGTCTTTCTCTCTGTGCTTGCAGGTCATCCCACCATATGGATGCATATCCCTTCAATCTTGTAGCTGCATATTTCACCTTTTTCCTGTCTTCCACCTCCTCAAAGTCAAAATATTTCTCCACCGCACCAATCCAGTCTATCAATTCTTCTGCATCCAGACTTCCTTCATACATCGGGACTTCTAGTCTTGGTTTATGGCTGGTTGCCATTAACATCCTCCATGCTCTGGTTTCTTCATTTGGAACTTCTGCAACTCCCTCCTGTGCTTCTTCCTCATTGTCACTGACATCAAACATACCAGGGTTTCTCCTTTCCATGGCTGCCATCCTTGCTTCCAGCCTTCTCATCTGCTCCTCTGTAACTGGTTCTCCTCTTCTTCTTCCTCTTCCCCAAACTGGAACTTCGGGTCCTGGTCTTTCTCTTCTCGGTGGCATTCTCACTCCCACGGTTTTCCCTGCAAAACCTTCTCCGAATCTTCCACAGAACCTTTTAACAGGCTCTAATACCAAACTGATGCCAACACCCCTCAGCGTTGGCAGATGGAAACCCCTTCTCTGATCGTGAGCAGATCCGCAGCAAACCTGGGCACACAGATTTTCGACAGGAGCCAGAATATTGGACGGATCACAGCTATGGAGCCTACCGAGCCCAACTTCGAGAACTGCAAAAGCCACACCTAATACCACCAGAAAACCTCCATTTCTCAGTAAAATCACTGCTCAGTTTACAGATCGAGACTCAAGGGTATCTGAGCAGTAGTCTTGTAGTCGCATCTGAGGGAGGGAGCGCTTGGACTCCTCTTGATCAGCCAGCTGGACACGAACACAACCTGCAGAAAATTCAATTTACATAATATACGCCCAGGTGCTCGGGCTTCACATACATATGGGGACAAAACAAACCAGAAAAACAAACCAGACACGAAATGCTCTGTTCATTAAAATTGGTTCAACACTCTGATTACATACACGGCCTCAGGGACAGAGGACCATCCACAAATCGTACTGCAAAACGAATTACAGTGGTTCAGAACTGGCCGCTAGCTCACCGGCTATCCACGGCTGTGGGGTTTTTCTCCTGTTCTCCCCTGCTGCTAATCCCCCCGAAAAAGGAAAATCTCTTGTTGATATATCAGGCAGCGTGCTCCAACAGCCCGCGGGGTTCTTTCATTTTCAAAATCACCCACCGTCATAAATACAATCAATGCCTTAATGGCCCGAGAATTCAAAACTACAACGCACAGGTTTGAAGGTTAGTAGGATTACGTGTCACCATGCTTAAGCTGGCATAGGTGGCAATTACATTACTTTTTGGCTCAAAAGAAAAATCAAAACTTATGACGTGTTTCTAGTTCAGCGCGATGCTCCTGCATCATGTTGGTAAGCTTTGGTTTAATTCTGAAATATTTGCAGTTAAATGGATATTAAAATAACCGTAAAAAGTTACATGTTTCAAGAATGAGAGTTTAGCGCCCGTCGTTGATAGATCAACTTGAGCTTCGTCGTTGATAGATCAACTTGGGCTGAGGCTAAGCACCTAGCTGCATAGTATTGAAATATTTTTTTTTAACATAAATGGCTGAGATTTTTTTTTATATAAAAAGAGATAAAAACCAGGATTACATAGTGTATGAGCAGGCCTGCTCCCCAACAGTGGAGGGCCACCTTAGCTCTACCATCATTTTTGTCCATTTAACCTTTAACCTTACAAAAGTAGTGCAACGTCTTCCCAAGAGTTTATAACAAGAATTTAGACATAATTTAAACATAGTTCCGACCATTTAAACTGGAAATTACATACATAGACAACCATTTCATACTGCTAATAAATCAATCGTAGGACAGGGAAAAAAGGAACCAAAAAACGGTACTAAACAGCGTTAGAGCTTTGCGTCCTTGCCATTGTTGTTCAGCGCAGCGTGAATGAAGTTGACATTCTCATCAATCCTTTTGGCAATGCCACGAATTTCCCTAATTTGGGTTGTTCCACAAAACTCACCATTCTCCATAGCAACTGCAAAAACTTCCACTTTCTCTCTGAGCTCACGAACCTCCAAGTGAGCTGCATGCTCCGAGATTGTCATGTGCTGCAGGGATTTTTTAATCTCCGAGATCTCAATTCATAAGACATGGACTTGGGCATCCAGGATAGCCAGATGATCGTCAATTACATTGAGGGAGGCTGCGAATCCCTGAAATTCATCCCGTCCAGAGCCCAGAACACTGCTCTGCACGAAAGCCGCACCTTCTTGTCCTCCTGATGAAGTGTGGAGACGTTTTTTGCATTCGACTCCACCACCATCAAACGCTGCCCCCAAAACATGCTCGCTGCTCTGCATCGGAGTCATGCCCTCCTGAATCCTTGGCCAAGAAGGTAGACGCTTCCTAAAATCTGGGATAACACTGCTATGATTCGGGATAGTTTTCATGTGGAGAGGATAACCAGGATTTGCCATCTTTGCAGGCACAAGTGCACAGGAATGATGCCAACCTTTTCGACCATCAGCATGATATAACTTGTGGGCTCGAGAGTCGTCCGAATAGACTGGATGCATGCTTCCCATGTGGAAGCCATGTGATATATTCGTGCGAACGTCCCTTACCTCGAGATCCCAAACAAGGTTTAGAACTATAGCATAAAATTTGATGAAGTTCATTTGCTGCGTGAGGTTATAGCCAAGGCTCCCACCCAAATGAAGGCAAATTTCCATAGTTGAAGATAAGCAAAAAATAACCCGGATGTGAGGGCTTGTCAAAATCAAGGGATCTAGGCCTTTTTTTTCATCATGTGGTTACTAATTAGAACACCACGATCGAGTCTTGCTCCATTATTTGCCATCTCATCAGCTGCTTGGTTCGTTCTCATTATGTGGAAGAAACTTATGGTTTTGAATTTACTAACAAGGTACTTTAGGAGATTGTGGATTTTGAAAGTAGGGTTCTTTCTATTCATAATCAAACTGCTAGCCTCCTTGATGACTAACATCGAATCACCACAAACTGCTAATTCGGTGATGCTTTCCTTGCAATCTCCAGACCTTTTGTAAGGGCTAACCATTCTGCATTGTTGTTTGTTTTTCTACCTATACCCCATGCATAATCTTTCTTCTTATTTCCTTCGGAGTCATAGAGAACTCCACCCGCACTTGCCAACCCAAGGTTGCCTTTCGAGGCTCCATCGAAGAAGAGAGTGTTGCATCCAATATTTTCCTTCCATTTTTGAAATTCCTCTGCGCTATGCCAATTTTGAGTATTGGGTCTCTTTATTGGAGCAGCCAGACAAAGAGAGGGGATCAGAGATAAGAAGTCCGAGGCCCAGATTTTTTCTTCCACTACGAGAGGTTCCTTTTTTATATTCTTCATTCCCTGTACTAACAAGGCTTCAACTCAGAGTGCTTTGGTTGAGGCTAGGACTCGAGCAGGAGTGGAGATGGTACCTTCAAACATTTCCTTATTTTTGGTTGTCCAAAGCTTCCAACAAATAAACTTAGGAAAGGCTTCCCAGGCTCTCTTGAAATCAGGCTTGTTGTGGAGAGATCCCCTGTAGTAATCCTTCCAGTTTGTTGGCAGAGTCACCATGAAATTTAAATAAAAAAAAGCCCCATGCCAAACTTCCTGAGCGAATTTGCAGTCCAGAAACAAGTGTTCAACAGTTTCTTCTGAGGCTTTGCAAAGAATGCATCTCACAGCCCCCTTTATGCCTCTTTTTTTAAGGTTCTCTGCAGTAAGGATTTTTCGATGGGCTAAAGTCCATGTGAATGCATTTATTTTCGGGAGACTATCTTTACTCCACACTTTTGCCCATTTTTTGTCCTTGATACTACTGTTGCTATCCATCAACCGATACCTTGCTTTGACAGTATAGGCTCCCGACTTGCTCCAATCTCTTATATCGAGCATATTTTGGTGAATAGGTGTTATAACGTAATTTTCCACCTTGTGAGCATCAGCATGCTTTGGCCTTCAGGATCCATTTTACTGACTCAGATCCACTTTATATCCTTTAGATACACTATTTCCCTATTTTTCTTCCTGTACGCTAGCTGTTCCACTTTAGCCAGCGTACCTGCGAGCTGCACCACTATAGCCCGTGGGTGACAAGTAAAATGGTAAAATCACTAGTAAATAACTTTTTACTCCCAAAAAGCGGTCTTAGGGTGACCTTTGGCCCTCCATTTGCCCAGAAACGCCTCGATGTGTCCTTTCACCTACCTTTGGAAGGACTATATATTGAGCACATATGGCATATGGAAGGGAGGAGAAGGAGAGAGCAAGATAACTCTAGTGGATTTTTGCCGCATCTTGAGTCCTCATTGATCCTTGTTGTTGTGAACCCTTTATGTTCACCTTCCAAACTCCTATCATAGTTTGAGTTTGCCATTCCATGGAGGATTGAAGTGGTGGAGGCACAAGTGGAGAGATCCAGTTCTTGGTTCAGATTGGTTGCCGGCAAGAGGTCATATCACATTGTCCTTCTTGTTATTTATTAATAGAAATACTCATATTCTCGTCCATTAACGTTGTGAATGTTGTTTATATTACATTGGGTTGCATTTACTTATAATATCATGGACCATTGCTATTGATGATGTTAATGTCTTTCATATATTATGCGCACTTGTTGTATATTGGTTGTCAAGACTAATTTGCAGGTTCAAGTGCACGAATTGAAAGCTTCAACGGGAATCTACATCGAACGTCCGGATCGAGGTTGGTTATATTCTCCATTATCTTAGCATTGTCATTTATATAGCATAGAATTGAGAATTGAGTTAATTTCTGGTAGTCAGCTGTCTGTTGTGGTCTACCCCAAGCCATAGGAAGTTTTTTTTCCGTAACAACAGGAACAACTCCGTGTAAAAGTTCTAGAAGGGCGTCGTAGTCGAATTGAAGATGGCTCGGAATCTCTAGATTGAGCCATCCAACCCACCTTCCCTTATTGGACCACTCCGAGAGGTCATATAAAGTATAGATATTAACTCGATCCATCCAATCATTGAGCTCAATGAAATTTTGAAGGAAGTTTACAGGGGATCTTGAGTCCGGACTTAGCCTATCAGCCCATAGCTTGATCTTTTTGCCATCACCAGGAATCTAGTAAGAATGATTTTGCATGATAGGTGCTTCCTTTTTACAAAGGTTCCAGATGGGAGTGCCGACTTTATTCTGATCAATCTTCTCCACGCAACGCAATCTATTCCCGTTCATGTATTTCTTGCAGAGGATCTCTTTCCACCAGGATTTCTTACCTGTGACAACTTTCCAAAGGATTTTGGCACCTAAGGCGATATTCATAAGCGAGGGATATCGTATACTTGCACCGCTAGCATATTTAGTTTTGCGGACCTTTTCCCAGCTCATCAAATGAAACTTTTTTGCTCCATTGGACTTCCCTCCTTGCCATAGGAATTTGTAGAGCTCTTTTGTAATCTTCTGGATTACACTCTTGGGGGCTAAAGAGATTGAACTGATATAGACAAGGTAGGCAGAAAGGACAAAGTTGATCAAAACTAGTTTTCCAACCAAGTTGAGCCACCTGAAACCCCATGAGGAAATTTTGGCTTTGATCTTGTCAATCAGGCCCTGCCAATCCATAACTTTCTTGTTTCCTTTGAAGATTGGGATACCGAGATAACTAAATGAATTCCAGGAGGGACATCCTTCAAAACCTAGGATCCTGCCTATTCTAACTATTATTTCCTTGGGACAGTTCCAACCATATATTTTGGAGTTCATGGAGTTAACTTTTCCGTCAGAAGCTTTGAGAAAGGTAGTCAATGCACTATTGAATCTTTCAGCTATGATTGTGGAAGCCCCGCCAAACAAAATCGTGTCGTCTGCGAATTGAGCATGATTGACTTCTCTGAATCCTCTTGCAATCCTCATCCCTTTGAGTTCCCCCAACCTTTGAAGTTGAATTAGCTTCCGACTTAGAGACTCAGCCACCAGGAGATAGAGAAAGGGGGACATAGGGCACCCCTGCCTTAGGCCTCTAGTGGCTTGAAAGGAGGTAGGCCTGCCATTAACAAGCAGAGCAATCCAGGGCTTGCTTATGCAAGCTTTTACCCATCTGACAAATCTGCTGGAGAAACCGAATCTAATCATGATCTCGAATAAGAAAAAGTGATTCACTTTGTCGAAAGCGTTTTCCATGTCCAACTTAATCGCCATACCCTGTTGCTTTTTCTCCATACTAGAGTGTATAGCCTCCTGAACAATGATTATATTATCCAGAATTTGACGGACAACAATGAACCCACCTTGAGAATCAGAGATGAGATTACCCATCAATTTTTTCATTCGAGTAGCTATTATCTTCAAAAGGATCTTGTAGGAGGTATTGCAAAGAGAAATAGGCCTGAATCTTTCTATGGAGTTGGGATCACTGCCTTTCAGTATGAGATCCAGGAAGGAGGAGTTGGCGGCTCCTCTGATTTTATCCTTCTTCCTAGTCCAATTTAACATTCTCTTCAAATCCTCTTTAATGATATCCCATGCAGCTCAGAAGAAGTTAATGGTAAAGCCATCTGGCCCAGGAGCTTTGTCCAAATGTAGTGACTAGATAGCATCTCTAATTTCATTTTCATAAATAGGTTTATCAAGCTCATAATTATCAATGTCAGAGATGAGGGAGGGTATACCTGTCAGCAGATATGCTTGAGCTTTCGGATCGGCCTCGTTGCTATCGGTGTAGAGATTTTGAAAGTGTTCAAAGGCATGAATTTTAATCTCCTCTTGGCCCTCAATACGATTTCCATTGTTGTCTTTCAACTCTTTGATCGAGTTGTAGCTGAGCTGTGCTTTAGCTTGTTTATGAAAATACTCTATATTGATGTCCCCCCCTTTGAGCCATGTCTGCTTAGATTTAATTCTCCAAACTTCCTCTTCTTGTCTAGCCACGCTAAGTATCCTGAGATCTAGATCCTTTTCATGGTTTAGAGTAGAGGCAGTGATTTCACTTTCTTCCATGCTGTGATGAAGGGAAGCAAGTTCAGATTGCAACTTACGCTTGATGGAACTAGGATTCTGATATTTCGATTTAGCTCAAGTATTTAAAACAGCATGCACATCCCGGAGTTTACATTCCCAGATGTAACTAGGCGACCCATGAAATGTAGAATTCCAGGCATCTTGAATTATGCTTAAGATATTCTCATCGTGCAACCATAAAGGAGTAAATCTGAACATGATAGGCTCGAGATTTTCAGGAACAGAAATCGTCAGACAAATAGGCTTGTGATAAGAGGTAGCTGACGGAAGGGATTTCGCTGCAATAATGTAATTTTTCAAGAGGAAAGTGGAGCTGACCAAGAACTTATCTAATTTAGCAGCTATGTGGCCAATACTGTAATGTCCCTTTTTAAGAGTTTTATTAAAATTGCAAAATTTTCACTTTTTCCCCTAATTTGACCTTTGACTAGTTTTGATGTCTAGGTCTCCAATTTGCTCCAAATGCTCCCAAATCTTCTGAGGATGTAATGAATGATACTAGGAATTGAATATGATGTTCAGGGATGATATAGGACCAATGAAAGACTTCTGCAAACCCTTTCAAGATTCTGGCTAAAGTAGGGAGTTTGACTAGCAATTTCTCTTTGACTAGTATTGGTTCCTTGGTCTCCAAATGACTCCAAATTCTACCAAATTTCTACAGAGGGTACTTGGATGATATTAAGACATATTTATAATGTTTATGGATGCTCTGGAGTGTTCATATGACTTCTGCAACTCCTTTTCCAAATTTGGTCAAGATAGGGATTTTACTAGTAAATTGTGGTTCAAATCCCCTAGGGGTAGATGATGAAAATAGATTTCCAAATGCACTCAATACAAATAGAATTTATGAATGGAAGAAGGGGGCATATAAAGGAAATCAACATGGACTCATATGCATCACCGTTCAACTTTTAATGTCTGTTATAACTCCCTTAAATTGATGCAAAAAGACTAGTTTCAGCCTTGGGGGAAATGATAGGCAATCTTCTCCAAATGCTACGAAACTCAACAAAATGACTCCAAATGCTTATGTATTGAACATTAAACCCATATAATACATCAATAACAGTCCATTCATCAATAAACCATCAATATTTTACTTATCCATTCGAATCCATCAACATTACATTGGTTCAAAAAGGTAGTGGGGAAATGGCATTGTTTGTCCATTAATGAGCAATTTAACATAGATTTTCTTGGAATCTCGTCTTGTGGATCTTCTGATATGGTTATTACAGATATATATAGTAGATGACATGTACATGAAGTCGAAATGGCATTCCTTCACTAACTATATGCAACCACAAGAGCGCTATGTAAGAGCTATGGCAAAATGACACCATTTCTTCATTAAAAATCAGATTTATACATTTCCACTTGGAATTTTGACCTAAAACTTTCTGGAGATGAAGAAAAGAGTATTTAATTCATATTATAAAAGAAATGGGGCATGAGAAGCTCCCCCAAAGAGTACAATAGGTCACCAAAAATTCCCTCCCTTAAAGATCAAGAATATGCCATGAAAACTGGAAATGGTTGAAGGAGTCAGCTACACTAGAAGAAACCATGAGATTCCCTGTAGATTACACCTGCAAATTAAGACTCCATTAAAGCTCCAAATGAAAGTTCTGAATGGCCTTTCCAATTACCAACTTGGATGGGAATCTTTCACCCTTGAAATTGGCTAAGGAAAGAAACTAGTCATCCACTAGCTCTCCCTCTTCACAAATACATTTTCAAATTTTAAAAATGATCAAAAGCTGGTTTCATTCTTTGTTCTTGACATTTATAAAGTTTCCAAGCTCTCTATGGGTTGAATTCCTTCCAAGAGATGCATTCCAACTCAAGTTGGGAGAAGATTCCAAAGAATGCCACTTGTACAACAATTCCTAGTCTCCCACTTTCACCAAATCACATGTGGAAGCATCTTAGCTGCCCTAACCCCCTTGAGCGCCCTCTTGGAGGCTAGTTTTAGCCCTGACATGTCATATATGTCAGATGTCAGCCTTCAGGTCTGATTTGTGTTATAGGTGTCATAGCATCTTCATCATTGTTGTCATAGAGCTAGGGGATCTAGTCCAAGTGTCTCACTAGCTCCAAAATGCCTTTTCCTCTTCCATGGGAGTTACTCTTCCACTCCAATTCGACCTTAATTGATTCATGCCAAGTATATTGACCTTCCAACGCATCCCAAGACCCTTGGGCTTCTTATGGATTCAAAATGACAAGAGGAGGATGCCATGTGGCATAGAAAATCTAGCTTGTGTGGGTCCCACATCCTCCATGTATCTTCATGATCAATTGCCACTTTGATTTTCCCTTGTATTTATTTATTTATCTCCTTTATTAAATATTTATGCCTTCCTAATGTTCAAACATCATTTATTATCCCCCTTATTCCAAATCCCAAAGCTTCCACTCCCAACGTAGGAAACTATTAATTTTCCTCCTTGGCAATTATTTGACCCTTAATATCAATTTGACAAACTCTCATGAATATGGCCAATGGGATTAGGCCATTGTGACCCAATTAAAAATTTGGGACATGACAAATACCTGCTCTGTGGTTACTCCAAGTGAACTTACCGTTTTTCATTTCAATATCCAACAGATCTAACTCATAAGTTAAATCCTCCATCTTTTCTCCGAAGGGGTCCCTGACCCTGGAACCGCCACGTTTTTCCTGTTGGTTTCTAGTAGTGTTGAAATCACCCGCAATGATCACCTCTTTTCCCTGTAGTTCATTTTTTAGTTTAAATAGATCATCTCAGAACAATTCTTTGTCCCTGTAATGTGTAGGACCATTGACATTGCAGATAAAAGTAGATTGATGATTGTTTTTATTTTGTAATTCGAGAAGAAGCCAATGCTGACTTTCTTTATAAGACTTTATCATAAAATTGTTAGAAAGGAAAATAGAAATACCCCCCGAAGATCCTTTAGAGCTAATGGATTTACCTTGATTGTTCTTCCAAAAATGACGTGAAAGCGCTAAGACATCCACGCCTTGCATTTTTGTCTCTTGGAGTAGCACTAAGTCTGGTTTTTCGGTCACTTCGATTTTGCTAAAACCTCCCAGACCCCTGCAATTCCAGGAGACAAGTTTCATCACTTCTTACTGGAGTGTGACCCTGCTCGAGGTTTTCCATCTGGTTTTGATCCTCCCTGATTTTTATTGAATTGAAGTAACTTGGTGTCTTCTATGCTTTTTTGTCTCCCTAGTTCTAATTCTCTTTTTTCTTGCTTCTCCCTAAGTTGTCTCATCGTTCTTCTTCCCCTTGTGTTTGGAACATCCTGCAGATTCTCCTGGGACGACGAGGGTTCTAGAGAGAATATTTGAGGGATAACATTACTTTTTTTAACCCTATCCGCCCAGGTGCCTCCAGGGGTCGACGAACCTTCCATTACCACGTCTAGCGTGTCCTTGATGGGGGAAGATATGGGGGAATCGATGGGGATGCTTGCTGCAATTGCCTCCTGTTCGATCTCTGCGTTTTCCTGGGGAGGAATTTCCCCTTCCTCCATGGCCAATGCTTGAAATTGGTTGTTGGTTGAAGTGTCTTTCTCAATCTGCTAATTTTCTTTGTTTTTCTCTGATTGTGACCTAGTTGCTGCGGTAGATGACTGAACATTTCCCCCCCCCCTCTTAGTTTGTTTCCATCCTTCTTCATGATTTTATTCCTGAGATTCAATTGCGGCTTTTGGGCAGTTTTTAACTAAGTGGCCATACTCATGGCATTTCTTGCATTTAAAGGGCAGCTGCTCGTGTTCGGGTACACAGGGTACTACCAAAGGATCGAACACCAAGAGCAACCACTTCACACAAACAAATCACAGATCAACACACCGATGTTTTGACGTGGTTTAAACCCTCTTGAGGGAAACACTCCACGGCCCCGACCAAATAGCTTCTACGGGACAATTTATTATGCAAAGAAAGAAAGTTATAAATGAGCTTCTCATAATCGATCAACTAAACAATGATCCTCCATTCTCTTTAAATAGAGATCATGGACCAATCGGGTGTTAAGCCATGGATCAAGGTTAGGTTTGATCTAAGAGAAGTTGAGCCATCGGATCACTCTATGTCGGGAACATATCGTGACCGTCAGATTAAGTATTTACAAATGCATGCTAATGCATACTAAAGAAACACACTATCCCTAACGGATATATTACACAAGTTGATCTTAACTAACTCCTAAGTGTCTAAATATCCCAACATCCCCCCTTAAGAACAACTTGGGATAGGATTGAAGGATTTACAAAAGTGACACTATTAGGAGAAGGAAGGAGGCATTAGAGCCTATCCCCCCTTAATGACAAGTTCCTGAACTCCTAACATAGATCGAAGTTTAGAAAACTTCGCTTCTGTAAGAGACTTGGTGAAGATGTCTGCAACTTGATCATCTGTAGGGCAAAAGAGCACTTCAAGAACATGATCATGAACGAGATTTTTGATGAAGTGCATATGTAGCTCAATGTGTTTGCTGCGTTGATATAGAACTAGATATTTGGCAAGCTTGATGGCACTTTGATTGTCGCACCAAATTGGAGTAGGCTGTTGCTGCTCGAATCCAAACTCTGAAAGGATCTGTTGAAGCCATAAAGCTTCCTGACTGGCATTAACTGCTGCTCGATATTCTGCCTCTGCTGAAAAAAGAGCAAGAGCTTGTTGTTTCTTACAAGCCCAAGTAATAGGTCCAGATCCTAGACTGAAAACATAACCTACAGTAGACTTTCAATCATCAGGATCGCCGGCCCAATCTGAATCAGTGAAACCAACCAACAAAAGTTCCCCCCCTGTACTGTAATGAATCCCAAACTGAACTGTACCTCGAATATATCGAAGTATTCTTTTAGCTGCTTTCCAATGACTTTCATGAGGTGTCTGCATATAACGGGCAACGCGACCAACGACAAAGGAAAGGTCAGGACGAGAATGAGTCAAGTATAAGAGACTACCAACAAGCTAATGATACAAGGTGGCATCGACTTCAGGTGAAGTACAAGTGGCAGAAAGTTTGACTCTAGACTGGAAGGCAGAAGGGGCTGGTGTACAATCTTCCATGTGAAAGCGACGAAGAAGGTCACAAGCATACTTAGACTGAGAAAGAAAGATTCCTTCTTTGGTTTGCAGGACTTGGAGACCAAGAAAATAATGCAAATGTCCTAAGTCTGACATTTCAAAATTTTGTTTAAGACTGGATTTCATATGGGTTATAAGCTTAGGGTCACTACTAGTAAGAATAAGGTCATCAACATATAGAACAAGTATGATGAGATGGTTTCCTACTTTCTTGGTATAGACATTGGGGTCAGAATGGCATCTAGAAAAACCAGTGTCAAGGAGAAAGTTATCCATTTTGGCATACCAAGCTCTAGGAGCTTGCTTAAGGCCATATAAGGATTTCTTAAGGCGGCAGACAATGCTAGAGTTATCTTGAACATATCCAGGAGGTTGTTCCATGTAAATTTCCTCCTGTAAATCACCATGTAAGAAGGCAGACTTGACATCCATTTGATGGGATTCCCAGTTATGTAAGGCTGCAAGGGAAAGAACAAGGCGGATGGAGTTCATTTTTGCGACGGGAGCAAAGGTTTCATTGTAGTAAATCCCTTCAACTTGGGAAAAACCTTTGGCAACTAACCTTGCCTTAAGTCTTTCAACACTTCCATCTGATGCATACTTAGTTCTGTAGACCCATTTACATCTGACAAGTTTTCTTCCTTTTGGAAGAGGTATAAGATCCCAAGTATCGTTCGCCATTAAGGAACGATATTCTTCATCCATAGCTGCATCCCAATCTGGATTCCCTGAAGCTTCTGCAAAAGTTTCTGGATCATGATTCTCGAAAACTTGAGCCAAAAGAGAAGAGGCTCGCTGAAACTGAGAACGTGTTCGACGTTGATCTCTAGGATCATCGGCAAGATCACCAGCTGCTTCACATGTTGAACGGACCCATCGAGGAAGCACTTGTGCTGGTGCAACTGGAGGAACATGAGCAGGAAGAGGTGGATTTTCATCCTCACTGTCATCATCAGAAACTGGAGTTGGAAACCTGTCAAGGAAGTTTGAAGAAGAAGAAGAAGGCACAAACGTCGAATCAGGCTCGCAGGCCACAGATGGCACAATCGTCGAGTTAGGCTCGCAGGCCAAGAGATTTTCATCAAATTTGACATCTCTTCTAATGATTATATCATGAGAATGTGGTTGAACAAGTCTATAACCTTTTACATCTTCAGAATATCCAATAAATATGCACTTTTCACTTTTAGACTGCAATGCTTTCCGTTTTTCATCCGGAATGTGAGCCCATGCTTCACTACCAAATGCACGGAAGTGACTTACATAAGGTTTAGTTTTACTCCATGCTTCTTCCGATGTTATACCTTGTAATGCTTTAGTGGGGGTGTGATTTACTATGTAATTTGCACAATTAATGGCTTCAGCTCAAAATTGAAGACTTAGTCCCTTAGATTGGATCATACAATTAGCCATTTCTTTTAAGGTGCGGTTCTTCCGCTCAGCTACACCATTTTGTTGTGGTGTATATGGAACAGTGTGCTGTTGTTGGATGCCTTGTTTAGTGCAGAAAGTAGTGAACTTTTTGTTAACATATTCTCCTCCATTGGCAGATCTTAACTTAATAATTTGATGACCAAATTGTTTTTCAACAAGGGCCTTGTAGGCCAAGAACATGTTAAATACTTTGCTCTTAAGTTTTAGGAAATAAACCCAAGTGCGTCTGGTGTAATCATCAATGCAAGTTAAGAAATATTTGAAACCAGAAAAGGAAGCAGATGGAAGAGGACCACACAAGTCACTATGCACAAGCTCCAAAGGAACTGAGGCGTGCCAAGAGGCACGTTTGTCAAAACTGTCCCGATGATGTTTTTCGAGTACACAACCGGAGCAAACACCATCCCTGCAAGATACCATCGGAAGGCCTGTCACCATATTTTCTTTACATAGTTGTTGCAATGAGCGATAATTTAAGTGACCAAATCGCTCATGCCAAAGTTTGCTCAAGTTATCATTATGAGCAACAAAAACTGAAGGGAAAGGTGATGACCCAAAGTTGTTAAACTTGTACAACCTGGTAATATCATCAACAATTCCGGTAGCTAGGACCTGTTGAGGATCTTTAAAATCCTTGATTACAACTTGGTGAGGTGTAAAGGTTACAATTTTACCTTCACCAGAATGAGTGATCTGATAGACTGATAACAAATTGCAGGAAATTCTTGGAACACATAGTACATCACTAAAATGACCATTATCTACTGGAACTGTTCCAACTCCTACAACACTTAGAGATCTAACATCACCAACAAATATTTGTTTGGTGTTACATTCATGCATAGTAGAAAAGATGGTTTGATCGTTAGCCATATGATAAGATGTTCTAGAATCAATAAGCCATTCATTTGAAGTAAAAGAAGAAGATGCATTATAAGAATAACCAGAAGCACAAAGTGCATGTCCATGAGAGGTAGATTCTGAAAACGAATCTAGGCTGATGTGGTGCTTCTTCATTGCTGCTTCCAAGGCTGCCATCTTCTTGAAACACTTAGATTCATCATGATTATCTTTCCCGCAATAGTTGCAATGACGCTCAGTCTTCTTGCCTTTTGGCTTGGATCCTTTGTCATTTTTTAAAGAAGGAGCTGACTGAGAGGGTTTTGGACCCTTGTTTGACTTATTATTGCGAAAATTTTGTTTCTTGGGAGGCTTGGACTTTTCTTTCTGTTGGGACAATAAGGCTTTCCCAGATGTATCTGCATTGTTGATTATTCCAAGATGAATGAGTTTATCTTGTTCTCTAATCCAGGAATCACAAAAGGATTCAAGACTAGGCTCTTGATAGCTAGCTGCATTCAAGGATGCTTTCATGGAGTAAAATGTATATACAAAAACAAAATATGCATGTCCAAGTTTGGAAAGAATATGATAAATGCATTGTTTGTCTTCCCTCTCAATCTTACATTCTGCACATAAGAGTTTAAGAGTTTTGTACTTAGATAAATAATCTTGAATACATGAAAAGTCACTTGGATTTAAAGAAATCAACTCATTTTCGAGTTGGTGACCTCGAATTTCATTGTGTTTACCAAAACACAGATTCCAACTTGTCCCAAGCAGCATTAGGTTCATCAATTCCAGATATGTGGAATCACAAATCAGTAGAGATTGACATTCCAATCAATCCACGAGCTTCATCACATCTATTTGCCCATTTTATTTTCTTATCATCATCAGTGGGTACTTTTTCTTTCCCTGTTGTAATTCTGAAAATTCCCCTACTTCGTAGAACATCCTCCATACGAGATTTCCATGAGAAATAGTTGGAACTGTTAAGTAGAATATCACAAGGGGCGGCCATATTTGTAAATTAATGGTTGTAAAAGCAGAAACCAATAGTCTGAATGTGAAGAGCTCGAAAAAATAGGCGGTTTAAAAAAAACGGCACTGAAAAGTGACTCTGTATGATGAAGTTATGCTTGAACAAAGAAACTGTTGAAGATGTCCCCAATAGTGACGTGGCAGCTAGAGAATGTCCCGCAAAAAAAAGAACCCCCCTCTTCCCAAGATGAACCTTTTGACAATCACTTTACAAGAAAGTTGCTTTAAGTGAACCACTTTTGTAAAATAAGTGATTTCACTTTTACAATGATATTACTTTTAAATAGTGCAACAATAAAAAAAACTTAAGTGACTCACTTGTATTTTTATTTTTTATTATGTAAGTGAGATGCACTTTTACAATAAAGTAACTTGAAAATAGAAATTGCATGCACTTTTTCTTTTAAAAGTAACTTCCTAAGACTTGAACTCAAGACCTATTAAGGAATAAAGCAACTTTGAATCAAGTGAGCTAGATTAAAATGTATGTAAAATATGGGAATGAGGAAGGGGGCTTCCTTTTTTTTTTGCTCGGTTTGCGTGCTTGCCCTTTTTCCTGCAAAACAAACCACAAATTGAAACAAAAAAAACTTTTCCACACTTGTGGAGTTAGATCTTGTTAGCTTGCCCGGAAAGTCTACATTTTCTCTTTGTTTCTGATTCGCTGAGATCACGCAAGGTGCACGGCAAAGAGCATATGCAGCCGAGAAAAACCCTTTCCCTTTCTGTTTCTGATTTGCCGAGATCGCTCAAGGTGCACGGCAAAGAGCATACGTAGATGGGAAAGCAACAATCCGAATAAAAAAAAATCTAACAGTAAAAAAGATAAAATATGAGATTTTTTTTTCTTTTCTTTTAAAACATAAAATAAAAAAAAATGCGTCACTGTAACATTATACCTTCAGATTTGATGAAATATGCGTTTCTGGAGCAACCGGGAACCGTTTTCGATCAAACGAAAACTATTTCCCAATGGAAACGACGCTTCGGACGCAATGGAACACCTCCCACAGCCCAGAAATGCACATAAATACCAGAACTAGAAACCCTTTCGAGTTTCAGCAACAACAGTTTAAGATCTAGATCATAACCGGAAGCGGAACTTCATAAAAGCTCTGATACCATGTTCGGGTACACAGGGTACTACCAAAGCACCGAACACCAAGAGCAACCACTTCACACAAACAAATCACAGATCAACACACCGATGTTTTGACGTAGTTTAAACCCTCTTGAGGGAAACACTCCACGGCCATGGCCAAATAGCTTCTACGGGACAATTTATTATGCAAAGAAAGAAAGTTACAAATGAGCTTCTCATAATCGATCAACTAAACAATGACCCTCCATGCTCTTTAAATAGAGATCATGGACTAATCGGGTGTTAAGCCACGGATCAAGGTTAGGTTTGATCTAAGAGAAGTTGAGCCGTCAGATCACTCTATGTCAGGAACATATCGTGACCGTCGGATTAAGTATTTACAAATGCATGCTAATGCATACTAAAGAAACACACTATCCCTAACGGATATATTACACAAGTTGATCTTAACTAACTCCTAAGTGTCTAAATATCCTAACAGCTCGTAATCTACTTTCTGTAGATGTTCCCATCCCTCTATTTGCAAATTAACTACTTCCGGTAGACCTTTTTCTAAGTTAACTTCAACACAAATTCGAGCGCAGGAGAACAACGACCCTTTGGGCTCAAATTTGTCGATGAAGGTACCGAGGGAATTCCCAATAGCCTGCAAGGTTTCATCGTTCCAACAGTGGAGTGGAAGATGAGGGAGGTGGACCCAAACATGAACTGCAGAGGGAACGTCTTTTTCCGGATCAAAGGAAAGGCTCCAGCGATTTAGGTAAAGGCCTCAAGTACTTAGGAAGTAAGGACCACTTCTAAAAATAAGATCTCGATCTATCTTATGTTCAAAAAGAAAGGTGAAGAAACCCTTACCACAAAAACAGTGTTGCAGACCCCCAGAGATCAAGGGCATCCAATTTTTGTTAATCCAGGTGTCCATGGTTTTGGGTGAATGCCAAATCCCAATGAACTGTCCTATCAAGCCTCTCTCACTCAGAGAAAGGGCTTTCAGGCGTGAAGCTTCCGACGTAATCTAGATTTGAGGAGCAACCGTTCGTTTTACAAAGGCGTCATTAGAGGACAGAGCAGACAACGGCGGCGACGGAGTTGCTGCAACCAGAGCGCAGAAGGCTTCATCAAGACGACGCCTCTTTTTGCAGGGTTCGGCTTTGGAGGGAGGTCCATCGGGTTCCCCACACAGACGGGAGGAGCCCGAAACAACCTAGGCCAGCACGCAGGGCGACATTGGTTCAGAAAACCCTAGCGGCGTTCTGGTTCATCATGAAAGTCCGTAAAAGTTGCATAGTATTGAAATATTGATATTAGAAAAGGTTAGGATTTATGTTGAAACATTAATATTTCGTTGCTCTTTTATTTGTAGTCGGGAATGTTGTAAAGTTTATTATTCCATTTGAGTGGTCTTTACATTGTTTAGCTGCATTGAACAACTTTCATTTGATAGATTGATGCTACATTTTTTATTTAGTTGTTATTAGTGTGATGATTATGTATAATTAGTTTTTTTTTTTTGGGTGTTTATATAAATAAGATAGAAGTTTGTTTATTCATAAGTATTAGTTTTTAAAGCTAAAAGCTAAAATTTTATTTGAGTATATAGTTTACATGGAGATGAGATAACAAGAAGTTTTTTTAACTGTGAGTTGTTAAACTTTAATTAGAGGTTATGGTACTAAGCCTAAATGTTATGAAAAAGTACATGACTTGATTGGAGGTAGCTTATGTGATGAACATAATGGATATTGATTTTATTAGAGATTACTTAAATTAATTTTTGTTTATAGAGTAAGACTTAAATTTGTTTTGATTGGATAAAAACTCCTTGTTGTCCAATGATGCATCGTCCATTAACAACTAAATTATGATAAGTATTGTTATTTTTAAAAAAATTATCAGAAACCTTTTATAATTTTGGTCAAACAATATTATAAACATGACCGATAGAATATATAAAGTACCTTATTTAAGATGAGTTTCTTTACAACGTGGATAAACAACATAAAAGTTTTTGAATTAAATTATTACAACATTTTAATACAATAAAACATTTTCATATATTCAATTTCAATGTAAATCTAATTACTTAACTATTTACAATAATGTTATCATCTTTCTAATTTCCAAAATTGCCACTTTCAATGCACTTATAACATATGTATGATGTTTTATAAAGTTCATACATGACACCTTTGAACCATGGCCATGTCTATCTATGATGTCATGACCATCAAAATGCCCCTCATTTCTATGTCATATATATACATACATACATATATATGTATATACATATGATGTCATGAGTATTAAAATGCCTTTCATCTCTGTCTTATATATATATATACACGCACATGATGTCATGACCATCACAAAAAATAGAGATGAGGGGCATTTTGATGGTCATGACATTGTAGATAGACATGGCCACGGTTCAAAGGTATCATCACAAACAATATATATATATATATATATATATATATATATATAAGACATAGAGATGAGGGGCATTTTGATGGTCATGACATCGTAGATAGACATGGTCATGGTTCAAAGGTGTCTTCACAAGTAGTGGCTTTGCAACAAAGCACCCCTAAATGCCTTGCAACGAAAAAGTTAACATGACTATGCCTAACAGGAGGCCATGGGAAACAAGAACTCGAGACCCTTGGATCCCACCAAACCTCCACAACTACATCTAGACACTTTGTCAAGCCAAAAAGCTTGTCGAGGCCACGCTTGGCATCCAACACGCCATGTACTCTAATTTTCACCCCACCTTCTACTACAAATTTGTTTACAACTCCCTACACCAACAATAAATGATTGAATAAAGAAGAAAATTACTGAATAGATTGCGATGTGGAGCAAGTGTTGACGGAGAGGCCAAAAGGTTCAATTCATGACCTTCTTCGATACAAATGGGCGTTGGTTTAGACTTTAGAGTTGTGATTGCAATGGTGGATGATGGATAGAGGAAATTAGGGAAGGATGAGATGTGGGTGGGAATGGGATTACATAATAGCCTACCATCCTTCTCAACTATTGCATACACCACACATGAATGGGAGTACTCCAAGTTTGGGAATTGAAATGGAGTATGAGAGTAGAAATTGATCACATTTCCAAGTGATCGATGATGCATTACAAAAGAGTAATGATATCTTTAAAGGCTATGATGTAATGATACATTTGTTTGTCATCATGGACACAAAGAACCACATAAACCCAAAGGATGAGATTCTACAATCCACCAAAACTTGGGTTGGCGAGAATTGATGCAAGTGACATATGATGTTCAATGTGGGGACTCTCAGGAAACATATATAGCCCTAGTAGGTTAGGATCCCACCCTATTTGGAGAAAGCATTCAATACAACATTCTCTACATAAATATATATTAAAAAAAAGTTTGTGATGATCGACGTTGCATAGGATTCCAATACTCATGATTTCATAAGGTAAATGATGCAATTGAAACACAAACACATTCTTTATGCAATAAATTAAGATATATTCAATTAGTTGCAATTGAAACATACTTTTTATGCACTAACTTAGTGCATTTTGAATAGAATCAATGAAATTACCTTGGATTTGTGTAATTCTTTGGAGGAGTGATACCAAACAAAATGCATAGACAAAATAGTCCAAGATTACATCACAAAGTCTAGTGATGAATGGAAGGATTTTAACATGACTTATTGTATATGTATTTTCCTACTAAGGCAAACAAAACCATGAAGCATACAAGCATTATGGGGTGTTCACTCAGTGAAACTATGTCATAACGCCTTCATTCGTGGGATATTAAAGAATACCTCTATTTTCACTAGATATTGATAAATACCTAACAAAATCCTTTTGTTGATCCTCCCTCCAGAAACATCTTCCCAATTAAAAAATATATATTTTTACTAAATATCCTATATTCTTACCAGATGACCCTTTTAGACCCCCCAATACATATAATGTTGGAGCACGATTGCCGTTAGAACAAACTCGTAGGAGTTCATCTCCGTTACAATCGCCAAATTTAGGATCCACGAGAGGGGGTTAACCCATGTCGTGAAACTCACAGGGAGCGTTGGACACAAATGCCAACAATTCTCCCCCCAACGTTACTCGAGTGAGTTTCGAACTCAAGACTTATCTCTATGATACCATTTGTTGGAGCACGATTTCCGTTATACCAAAACCGGTGGGTGTTAATCTCCGTTACAATCATCAAAGTTAGGATCCACGAGAGGGGGTTAACCCATGTTGCAAAACTCATGGGGAGCATTTGACACAAATGCCAACATATAAACCCCCTATACCCTACATCTTCCCCCCTCAATACCTACAATATATTAACCCTATTTTTCACAATTTAAAAATCCTCCTATTTTTCATTTTAATTTAAACCTTGGGGAGCATTTGACACAAATGCCAACATATAAACCCCCTATACCCTACATCTTCCCCCCTCAATACCTACAATATATTAACCCTATTTTTCACAATTTAAAAATCCTCCTATTTTTCATTTTAATTTAAACCTTTGACAACAACATAATTAAAATATCTAATACCACAACAAACCAAAAACAATAAAAATAGTCTTTATCAACATGCAAAACCATAAAAAAACTCAACCAAAAAAAATGTAATTAAAAAATCTAATATCACAACAATCCAAAAATAATAAAAATAATCTATATCAACACACAAATCCATAAAAAGACTCAACCAAGAAGAAAAATGAACATTAAAGTTGCTCATTTAATAAGGGCCATTCCTAATCAAAATGGAATTCCTTAAAAACTCTCTTATAAATTGAATCCTTAAAATCCCTCCAACAACTTCAAAAGAAACTATTTTCCAAATTTATTACTAAAATGCTTAATAATATGTCCTTTAGTATCCTTAAGTAACTTAAGTAACCACACTAGTGTCATTACTTCACTTTTGGAAAGATTCATTGGTTTGAGCTAAATTTTAGACTATTTGCATCTCGTAATATTTTTGACCAAAATTCAATTCAAATTGTTGAAATCTTAGTTGGGGTTGTTGGAATTGTATATTTTGCTGAATTCATCTCTGCAGTCAAAATTACAATCCCGACAACTAAAATTGCAATTTTAGCAATTTCTCCATTGCCAAATTCTCCCAACAACCAAAATTGCAATTTCAACAATTTCTCCATTAACAAATTCCAACGAAAACCATAGGAGAAAGTATAAAGATTAGCTTACTCAGATTCATTATAGTAATTGATACAGATTAATTATTAAAGACGCAGATTGTAACTGAGTCGATGGCAGTCAAGCATTTCACCCTACCCTTAACAAACTGAGTCGATGATGGTTAAGTGACCGACCCACCTCTTAAAATCATAGAACAACCCAAGTCGTGGAAGTTTTAGTTGAAGGATTCATCCATCCTTCAAGTGGGAGGATTTCTTAGGTCGCGAGAATGGAACCCGCGACGTCGAGTCTAGCTTATCCGACGTGAATGCAAGCGATGGGCGGGTCGAGGAGAAAGAAGTATTCGCCATGCGAATAAGAACTTGAAAGCCGAGGCCATTCTGACTCCTGGACCTGGAAGGCCTGGAAATCAATAGTTTACCAGAGTGTTGCCGCCCAACAAAGGTCTGAAAGGCGACATTATATTTTGCCGTTTTTTCTCAAGTCGCATTAGAGAAATTTTGAGGTAAAAAATGAGCCTCAAAACAAAGAAAATGTACTATAAAAATCAGTCAATCACATTCTAGTAGATGACATCATCTCCCATGGTGGCATTGCATGAGTTAAGAATGCTTATTTGTCAAATTTTCTATGGTGGATGAAAACCCATAGTTAACCAAGGTAGTGGTATAAGTACTATTAAGTCATAAAGTAAAGTACTCATAATGAAAGTCCTTTAACATTTTTTCATAAAATAATATTATTGTTATTTTCAAGTAAAGTACTCACAATGAATGTTTTTTCACACTTTCTAATAAAATAATATTATTGTCATTTTCAAGTAAAGTATTCATAATTCATAAAGTAGGTCATTTCATATTTTTTTATAAAATAATATATTGTCATTTTCATGTTTTTAATTTCAAATTATATATTCACTCCATTCTATTTAATATCGTAATGCCAAACTAATATATATATATTCCTTTCACATTTTTTCATAAAATAATATTTTTGTCATTTTCATATTTTTAATTTTTAATTATATATTCACTTTATTTTATTTAATATTATAATGCCAAACTAATTTATAAGCGCACGTGCGCGCGCACACACACACACATATATATTATGATTTTGATATTAATTTACCAATATAGATTTAATAAATAAAGAATAATAATAATAATACAATGTGGATTATAATATTATTATTAACATTTTACTTGTAAATAAATTTCCAATTAAATGACATTATATTAAATTGATGAGAAAAGTACCAAATATAAAAAGTCAACATAAATTAAAAAAATAGCTCTTAAAAATGTTTTTTATTATTTAATTTCATGTGTAAGTTCAAGATAAATAAATGCTAAGGACAATAATTTTTTGGGAATTTACAATGAATCTTAATCACATCAATGTAGAGTTATTTTATTAATTTTATTTTTAGTAGATTTTGAAAAGTAACTCAATCATGGTTATTTATATTGTGCATAAAAAATAGTGTAAGAGGTGACTTGTCATATATACCTACTTCATAAAACTTTTAACTCATAATATTTTAATATATTTCATATATTTTTAATACATCTTTTAGGAGGCCATTTTTTAACCTCAAAATCTCTAAGTATTTTCACTAAATTTTATTATCGTTATTTACATTCATATTTATAAAGGATTCATTTAATTGAATATTTTGCATAAAGTTTTGCAAGTGGATTGCAACTTCATCCTATAAAGGGTTGTTCACGTTTTCGCTTAACAATGCTGTAATTGGAGAGCAGATGCCATGATTTTGTTTGAATTACTGTCAAAGTTTCACAAAATTTAATTCGAATATAAAAATTGATGTCAGTGTTTTAGGTAAGAATTGTTTTCCTAAAATCTCCACTGCTTTTCTTAGCTTCTGGAGTTCTTATTGGATTTTTGGCTCAGCCTACATTAGAGGGTTTGGGTAAAAGTGCATAGATAGTTCAACAATTTGAGCGAGGATTGCTCTGGGGTCTTTTGTAGAACAAATTGAAAACTTAAAACTGGTCGCATTTTCTCTAGTTGTGGCTTTCTTGTTCTGTACGTTTCCATGTGGATTTCTTGTTCTGTACGTTTCCATCATTTTGGTGAGTATTTTCACTCAATTTTGTAATTGTAATTTGAATTCATATTAATTTTTGTAATTGTAATTTAAATTTATATTAGGTTGAAAGTAATCTACTTAACTTGTGATTTGTGGTCAATTTGTTATTGGACATAAATTAAGTGGTTGTTTAGTTATTAAACAAGAGATTTATATATCAGATATAAATAGATTTACATACGAGAGATAGATTCAAGTTAAATGGTTGTGCTAGTCATTAAACAAGATTTACATACCATAAATATAAGTACATAAAGAGATTTATCCATCTCAATGCTTGATAAATCAAATTTAAGATAAATCTATACTAATTTTATTCCAATGCATTAGTTATAACATTTTTTAAAGATTCTTTTATTATCATTTCAATCAAATTTCAATTAAAATCCACATCAACCGACCAACAGCCTCTGTTTCAATTAAATTTCAATTAAAACCCACATCAACCGATCAACCGCCTCTGTTTCAGGCGGTGGCCGTGGGACTTGAAAATGAAGACCCTTGATGGACGAGGCATTGAATGAGAGCTAGGAACAGATCAGGTAAGGACAGCACCGATTACAACGAGAGTAATGTTATAAAACAGATTTTGTTGAGTGGATTGACTTAACACCGTCCATTAGTAAGAAACGGATCTTGTTTCCTGTTTTTGTTCTTGGCAATATCTTGGCAGATGGAGAAGATTGAGAAAGGGATGATGATGATGAATTTGCCAGAGAGCTGCATATCGCATATACTCAGCTTCACCACACCCAGAGATGTTTGCAGGCTCAGCGCTGTCAACCAAACATTCAACTTGGCCAGCAATTCGGACTCCGTTTGGAAGAAGATGCTTCCAATCCAGTATCCCCATCTTCTTGCAAGGATCGACTCGCCTTTGGAATTCTCTTCCAAGAAAGAATTGTATTTCACTCTCTGTCATCCCAATTGGATCGACGGCAGATGCAAGGTATGCGTGTATTATAAATGCTACATTTATTTGTTTGTCTGTCTGATTCTCTTTCAATCCCAATTACCAGGGAAATTAGCAATTAAAGATGCCTTCCATCATAAGTATTTTTGTCCAATTAACCCAGCTTGTTTGAAAAGGATTCCAAATGTGATTATTCTGAAAAGTAATCACAGCAAGCTGGCCTGTATTACTAGGAATATATGTGCAGCTTGCTGGAAAAGGATTCCCAAATGTGATTATTCCCAAAAATAATCATAGCAAGTTGGCCTGTATTACTAGAATTTAGTGCTTTAGATGTAACCTTAGATCAAAGACTGTACTGTGATGAATATACTAAATTACCCCACAATAAAAGAATAAAGTTCGGCATCTGTCAACAGTCCTTTTTTCGGAAGGAGGACTGCAATATTTTTTTACTCAATTCAAATATTTTGAAAAGCAAATTAAAATCACTTTCCTTCAAAAAATTCAGAGATGTCTGTTTATCATAAATTTATATTAATATTTTATTTTTATTTTTCATATAAGATGATTTTGGTTTTATATATTTAGTTACTTGAACCGTGCACAGACTGGCCAGCAAACATGGCTTTTTCAACTGCAAAATTATCTAACGATTTTTTACATTTTTAGGGTTTTAAATTTGGGATAAAGGAACAGAAATACGATTTAGTTAAAATAACTTTAAAAACAAAACTAAATAAATTACTTTCAAGATTGTCGTAGATCTATCTTATCTCTGTATTTTTTGCTTTACTGTCCTCGATCTATCTTATCTCCGTATATTTTAAGCAACAAGAGATTGAGGTAAAGAGGTTTAATGGTTAAAAGATTTCAAAACTGTCGTAGATCTATCTTATTTCTGTATGTTTTAAGCAACGAGAGATTAAGGAAGAGGTTCAATGGTTAAAAGATTTTATAACTGTGGTAGATCTATCTTATTTCTGTATGTTTTGCTTACTGTCGTAGATCTATGTTATCTTTCTATATTTTAAACAACAAAAGATTAAGGAAAAGAGGTTCAATGATTAAAAGATGGGACAAGGAAAGAGGTTCCAAGGTTAAAAGATGGGAAATGATGAATGTATCCAAATTTACCCTTTGGCTAGCCGTAACAAGAGATTAAGAAAAGGAAGTGCAATGTTTAAAAATGGGACTTGGAGATGAATGTTTCTTGATTTACATTTTAGTTTTCTTAGTTTTTTCATGTGAACGGAATGTTTATATTTTGCACTAATAACATGATTTTTTTTTTTTAATTTTTTATTTCAGAAGTTCTGGATAGAGCAGGCCACAGGTAAGTTGTGCTTTATGTTGTCTGCAAGAAATTTAGATATAACTTGGGGAGATGATGATAGGTATTGGAATTGGATTTCTCAAGATGAATCCAGGTAACCCAACACTCTATTCTTTCAATTTGTTTTGTTAATACTAGCAAGACGGTAGTAAGTAATGAAAAGTTAATAACACAGTTTCTGGATTTGGAGTACAGTTTCAAGGAGATAGCTGAACTAGTTGAAGTATGTTGGCTTGAAGTGAGAGGACAATTTGACTGTGAGTTTTTGTCTCTTGGTGAGACATATAGCGTTTTATTCAAGCTCAAACTGCATGAGTCACCTCATGGCATTTTTATTCCCCACGTGGATCCAACATATGGATGGAATCTTGAGCCGGTCAAATTCTTAGTTACAACTCCTTATAGTCATCACCAGATATATGCTCGGTATTTGAGTGACATGAATAAACCTGTTGAAACTGAAGGGTACCAGATGACTCCCTTTAGACATGTAGAGGAGGGGTGGATGGAGTTTGATGCAGGCAGATTTGTTATGGAAAATAATGGGGATAATCCAGGAAATATAGAGTTCTGCATGAGAGAATGGGAAGGTGGGGATTGGAAAAGTGGACTTCTTTTAGAAGGGGTTAAGATCATACCCACTTCTTTGGTCAAGGAAAGAACATAATGATATAATTTAGTTCTGTTCATCATTGAAGAACGCCAGTAACATGTAATGTGTATGGCATCTAATTCTAACGTTATTGTATCTCTATTCTATTTGATTAGTGGAGTAAATTCAATATTGGAAAGTTTTTCTCATTTCATTATGTTCAACTTTATGTAATTCTCTGGTACATTCAATGTACAGAAATGGCTATAGCAGACACAACAATAGTAAAGATTATGATCAAATACTTTCACTTAGGCAATCAGCACGGGATGTCGATCTCAACCTGTTAGTTGGTAATCTGCGCCTGGAATCAGGTGACCTCAAACTAGGAGCGATGCGGGCTCTATAACCTTTGCCTTCGCTCGATCTTTCTATGCCCCCTTTTTATCTGCCTCAGCCTATGATACCTTAGCCTAGGGCTTATACATCTACTGACTCTGCAACCTTTCCTACTGCTACCTTAGCTATTCCTACCTTCATTTCTTACACTGCCTTCGTTCTACTGGGCTCTGCCCTGGTCTCTCCTACCTATCTAGCTCCCTGCTTCGCTGCTTTCTCCGCTGCAACGTATCCTGTTTACACCCACCTCGGTTGCAACTTAAACTGGTGCTTATAGCTCTCAATCTGGATCTAGTGGATCCGGGAGAGATAGTGACGCTCGAACAAAGGGAATTCGATTTGGATATGAAACCAGGGTCTGCCCTAACCTCTTCTTTTGGTTCACTGGAGTGGTAAAATGGCCCGCCACCACTACCTTTGTAGGTAGGTCCTCCATTGCGATATATGGTACTGCTGGGAGCTTCGTAGCTGCATATGTAACAGGCATTGGATCTTTATTTTCATCTGTATCAATATAATTTTCTAAAACCACAACGCTTTGCACCTTTTCTGAGGCAGAGTTCCTATATTTATCTCAGCGAAAATTCCAGGTGAGGTAGAGTTCTAAGGATTAGGATTAGTGGCTAGGGGTTTTACTCCATTTTAAATCGATCTAGATACTCTAAAAATCGATCAGAGCAAACTGTGCCTTCTTTAAGTTCTTTGAGTTGCGGGAATAAGTTAACAGTAAATGATTCTTTCAAAAAATTGATTGAAATTGTTGTTAAGTAAAAATTTGGTTAAAATTGTTAGAATTACAGTTTTAAGTTGGTATTCAAAAGAGCCATTGAAACAATCAAAATCATAATTCCAATCATAAAAATAAAAATTAAGATTTCAGCAAAAATTACATAACCAAAATATAATATATTGCATTTGACATCTCTTGCAATTGTTCTTAGATTCTACAAATTTATCTGCTAAGCTCTGAACACTATTCAAATATTAGCTTACTACCCGTCCAACATAAAGCCGCCACATGAAAGGGACGACTCGAGGGTTTTCTTGAGTTTCTGCACCTTCACCGGTCCGCAGCTGGGCGCTTCAAGTTAGCATGTCCACTCCGGGAAAATAAATAGCTGTTTATACGATTTGGTTGAACTCTATCCACAAATCTTTTTCCAGTAAAATATTTGCAGTCGATAATGATTAAAGTGGATATTAAAATCTAATGTATCAAGAATGGGGGCCTGTGTAACGACACCCTTTTGGTATAGCAACTTAGACTGAAGCTAAGCATTAAAATCCAACAAAGCACACTCATCTATGCATAACTTTCAATGCTATGCAGCCGAGTGCCGCTGCTTAGACACTTCCGACCTACAGACTCTGCTCATATTCTTCCATGTCATTATAATCGCAATGTAATCAAAGTTGTTGATCTTTGACAAACTAAGGCCTCATCATATTACACAAATCTGACGTGGACGATTACAATATCTAATTCACATGGCTAAAGCGACTTAGGAAAGGTGAAAAATGAAGGGCGAAGGGAGTTCGATGGGAAGGGTTGGGGTTTGTGTTAAACATTGTGTTTCATGTGTTATTGCATGGACTCTCTTTCTTTGTAGTGGGGAATGTTTGTAAAGTTCATTATTTCACTTGAGTCGTCTCAACAAACAACCTTCATTTGATTGATGTATGTTATTTAGGACATTAAGTTGGCCTATGAAGCAAGGAGTCAAAGAAATACAAGTTTATGGGGATTTGATATTAGGGGTTAATTGGATGAAAGGTATATATAAGTTGAGAAGCATTGCAGTCTAGAATATCGGAGGACATAAATGGTAGGTGCGTTCAAAACTTTTAGAATTTGCCATATTTTTAAAGAGCAAAATGAGAAGGCAGATGCTCTATCAAAAGAAACAATCACCATTCTGATGGGCACTATATATTTTTCAATATGCAAAGATGTGAATACACAGGAGAATAGGGCAACTCTCTACTTCTATTAAAGGTGGAGAGCATTTATGCAAATTTTGTTCAAAGATAAAACTCTACTTGAGCAAAGCAAATAAGAATAGTTTTTTTAGAATATAAAGACATCAAAAAACTTGATTAGATCAAATTATGTTCGATAAACTACAACAATATATGACAGTTTGTTAATTTTGTTGTAAGTAGGAAGAAAAAAATTTAGGGGCGAAATTTAGCCCATGGGCTAATTTTTGACCTTTTTTCCCAAAAAATAGATTCATCATTTCCCATTTTTTTCTAAGTTGATTTGCCAAATTCCATGGGATAACATTTTTTAACTCTAAAAATTGCCAAAATTGTACATAAACTATACAAAATCCTTAGAAATTTGAATATTAGTACAAAAATATTGTCCAACATTTTATGGTTAGAAATTTAAGAATTAGTAATATTTACCAATGTTTCCACACTTTAAGAAAATTATGGAGGCTTAAAATTTTCGTATTGCAAGGAAATAAAATAAAAGAAATTGAATAGAAATAATTAAGGGGGGAGGCGGCTAGGGGGAAATGAGTTGAACACTTTCAACAAAAGATTAAAATAACCATAAAAGGGTCTAGGGGGTGGGGGGGATCAAAATAAATAAGAAATAAGATACCAACAAGGGGAAAGGGGAGGGGGTCGGACTAGGAATCATAGGAGTTAGTGGTTCATATGATAGATTAAAGGTTTCCATAATTGATTTAATTTGTAGGCATCATCACGATTAGAATTGTTTGGATTCTTTTCTATTTGAAGGGCTTCCCTTATAAATCGAGGGGAGTAATGAGAAGTTTGAGATAGGATTTTGGTTTGATCAAAGTAGATAAGGTGTTTAGAATTAAAAGAGTGCTTTGCAATGGAAGATTTAGATAGATGATTGTGATTAGTGTCAGTAATGTGCTCTTTAAGATGGGCTTGAATGATTTGTCAGTCTATCCAATATAGGATTTGCCACAAGAACACAGAAATTGGTAAACCCCTTTGGAGAGAAGGGGGTCGGATTTACTTTTAACACTTTGAAATAGTTGCTTCAAAGTTTTGTGAGGCTTAAAGATTGTTTTGATATCTTTCTTTATTAATAGTTTAGAAATGCGATCAATGGTGCCTTGGATCTAAGGAAGAGAGATTAAAGCTTGAGTCGGGGAAAAGGGTCGGGAAGGTTTGGGTTTGGGATGGAGAATAGATCAGAAAGCTTTATTGAATTGGTTAATGGAATAACCATTGGCTAGGAAAGCATTGGTAAGGTGGGGTCTTTCTCTTCTTAAATGATGGGGGTCGGATATGTAGATAGCTAGATATCAATTACAAAACAAATCATGAAAGGGTTCGAATTGTTGGCTAGTCAACTTGAAAGCAAAGGAGTAATAGGAGGCATCAGTTGTTCTTCCTTCGAGGAAAAGAAGGCAATGGGTGAAATTTTTTTCTCAAGGACAGGACCTCATAATAGACCCAATGAATTTCAGAGTTCACTAAGACATACTACACCTAAATTTCTTGAGGCCAAAGAAGAACCTAACACCCAATTTGATATGTAGGAGATTGTAAAAGAATGGGAAAATTTGAGTGAAGGCACACTTGGAAAAAATAAGAGCTATCCTTGAATGGACATCACCCAAAAACATCACAACATTGAAAGGTTTCATTGGAATATGCACTTACTACAGAAAATTTGTGAAAGGGTTCTCTAAATTAACTGCTCCACTTATTGATTTGACCAAGAAGGATGCATTCAAGTGGGATGAAGAGGTTGAAAAGGATTTTCAAAAAATGAAAGAGGTAATGAGTAGCTGTCTAGTACTTTCATTACCTGATTTCACTAAACCATTTGTCTTGGAATGTGATGCATCAGGAGAAGCGATAGGGGCTGTCCTAAAACAAAATCAACACCCCATAGCATTTGAGAGCAGAAAGTTGCAGCCACATGAGAAACTCTATTCCATTTATGACAAATAAATGTTACGCATCATGCATGCCTTGGCCAAGTTTAGACAATACTTGGTGGGAAACAAGTTTGTAGTCAAAATTGACCATAACAGTTTGAAGCATTTTATCACACAAAAGGACCTCAATGAAAGGAAACAAAAGTGGGTAAGCAAAGTCCAAGCTTTTGATTTTGGCATTGAATATGTTAAGGGAAGTAATAATGTTGTAGCAAATGCATTATCTAGAAGACCATCACTTTCTCTTATGAACATTTCAAAAGATTGGAAAAATATGCTAATATTTGAATATGCCAAAGATAGTTTTGCTTGTGGTGTGTTAGATGGGATCAAAGGTGATGATACTGTACAAGGTTTTGGATGGTATCATCTACTACAAGGATAGAATATACTTGGTTCATGGTTCGAATCTCAAGCACCATATCTTGAAGGAAGCTCGTGACTCTCCTTTAGCAGGCCATCCTGGTTTTTTCAAGACATATAGGCAACTAACGGAAAGGTTCTTTTGGAAATGGATGAAAGAGGATGTTCTAAAGCATGTGAATGAATGCAAGTCATGAATGGGAAAGTGTCTCGATGGATTTTATCACAGGTTTGCCCAAGGATTGCATTTATGTTGTGGTGGATAGACTCACTAAATTTGCTCATTTCTTTGATGTTACATCATCTTTTATTGCTGCACAAGTGGCTGATCTATTCTTTAGAGAAATTTTCAGATTGCATGGACTTCCCAAGAACATTGTGAGTGATAGAGATAGCAGATTTATGAGGGCCTTTTGGAAAAAAATTTTCAAGTTGGTTGGCACTCAATTGACTCCAAGCACAAGTTATAGTCCTCAAACTGATGGCCAAACAGAGAGAGTGAATCAATGGTTGGAAGGGTACTTGAGGAACTATGTTGGCGAGCAGCAGAAAACATGGGTGAAATGGCTACATTTGGGTGAGTTTTGCTACAACACTACTTTCCATATTTTCATTGGCATGTCTCCTTTTAAAGCACTATATGGTTATGAAGCACTTGCATTTGTTGAGCACATATTTGGTGATAGTAGAGCCCCAAAGGCTAAATATTGGGTGGAGGAAAGTCAAGACATTTTGAAACTCCTGAAAGACAATTTGCAGGTTGCCTAAAATCAGCAGAAACAGTATGTAGATCAACATAGAGTGGAAAGAAATTTTCAAGTGAATGATTTGGTATATTTGAGGCTATATCCATATAAACAAACATCCTTGAAGGTGAAAGGGTCAGAAAAGCTTAAACCAAACTATGGTCCCTACAAGATAGCTCGAAAGTTGGGGAGGTTGCTTATGAGTTGGAGCTTCCGGAAGGGAGCAAAATTCACAATGTATTCCATGTTTCATTCCTTAAGAAGGATATTGGTTAGCAAATATCTATTTAGAAACCCTCCCTCCATTAGATGATGAAGGACAACTCACACTTATTCTAGAAAAAAAAATTTGAAGACAAGAGAAAGAAAATTGAGGAGCAGGACCATAAGGGAGTATTTGGTACAATGGAAAGATTTTCCAAGTGAGGATGCCACATGGGAGAAAGAATTTTTTTTGCAGCATCCTAATTTATAATTGCTTGAGGACAAGCAATCTTGAGTGGGGAGGACTGTAATGTTCCCATTCAAATAAATTTCAAAAGGAGAAAATTCCACCAATCTACTAGCTTCCTAAGTTGGGTGGAGACATTAAATTTGGAATAAGGAGACTAATAAACCCCAAATAGACTTTAGCTTGACATAATATATATTAAGAGGGGATGAATAAATATTTATGATGAGAAAATAAGATGGCACTTGGTCATGGAGGCACATGGATGGTGTGGGACCCACACAAAGCTAGATTTCCCCTGCCACATGGCATTCCACTCTCACCCATTCGAATCCAAGGTGGATTCCACTATCCTTGGGGGATTTGGAAGGGAATAATACTTGGCATGACTCAATGAAGTCGAAATGTAGAGGAAGAGTAACTCCCATGGAAGAGGAAGAGGCAATTTGGAGCTAGTGGGATTCTTGGGCTAGATTCCCTAGCTTCTATGACACCAATGATGAAGATGCCTATGAAACTTATGACAAAATCAGACTTGATGGCTGACATATGACATACATGACATGTCAGGGCTAAAAATAGCCTCCAAGAGGGTGCATGAGGGAGCTAGAGAAGCCAAAGAGACACCTACTCGAATTGAGTGGAGGAGGAGGCTAGATTTGGAGGGACAAGTGGCATACTTGGGAATCTCTTCCCAAATTGAGTTGGCATGAATCTCATGGATGGAATTCGAGTTAGGGAAGACTTAGGAAGTTTATAAAAGTCAAGAACAAAGAAGAAGAGCAGCTTTTGATCATTTGAGATTTTGTATTTGGAGAGGAGAGCTAGTAGAGTGCTATTCTACTTGCCTTAGCACCAATTTCGAGGGTGAAATATTCCCATCCTAATTGGAAATTGGAGAGGCCATTCAAACCTTTCATTTGGATATACAATGGAGTCTTTTGTTACAGGTTGAAGCTATAGGGAAGCTCGTGGTCACATTTCTTTCAGCTTGCTTCTACAACCATTCTTCCATTTCTTGGCATATTCTTGCTCCTTGAGGAGAGGTGCACTTGATGAGGTGATGAACTCTTTGGGATAGCTCTTGAGGCCCCATATCTTTGTAATATAATATATATACTCTGTGTTTATTGCTCAGAAGAATTTCAGGTTGAAAATTCAAGAGATTTGATGTAAAAATGCTAAACTATGAATAAATGGTGTCATTTCCCCAATACCTTGTTATTTGCACTTGAAGTGGTATCAAATTCGAAGGGTTTAGTGAATCTATGATATATTAATGTTGAATGGAGTGCCATTAATATGCTGAAGAAGTTTCATATTCATTAGACAAGCATTTAGAGCAATATTCTTAAGTTTCATAACAATTTGTGAAGATTTACTATCATTTCCCCCTATGTCAAAGCTAGTATACAAACATCTGATTTATGGGAGTGGAAGAAGCTTATAGAAAATTATTAATGATGAATTGGGGAGCCCATTGAATTCCTTGATCAGTACCATGTCTATGTTATGAAATTTGGGAAGGTTTTATAGTGCTTGGGAAGCCATCTTTGTCTCCTACCCTTGGGGATTCTGAACCTCAATTTGACTAGTAAAGTTCATAATTTTTCTCTGATTATAAATGAATGTTGTAGAAGTGTTTTAAGAGTGTCCAAGCATACATCAGCCTCATTTACATGTCTGAATACCTTCCAAACTCATTTAGACCTAATTCAGAACCATTTGGAAGCAGTTGAGTCAAGACTAGTCTAAGGGTTGAATTGATCAAAATTGGCAATTTTTCCTAGTTTTTGCAAATTCTTAAAAAGGGACACTATAGTAGATATTTGTATTTCCAAATAACACATACCAAAATGGATACTCTGCTCCCCACTATCGTGGGACATGCACACCCCAACATCAACTGGTACGTGCTGAGTACCGCTAGATTCACTGTTGCGGTTGCACTGTTGCTTAAAACAAACATAAATATTTAGTTGTGTGTGATATAATCAAAACTGAATAGAATTTAATAGTATACTGCAATGATGGCCTTATTCATTTTATTTATATGCATCTGCGTCATTGGGGAGATTGGAGTCTGCCCCAAGCTTTTCGGATATTCAATCACACTTTTAAAACCATACTTGAAACCAAGCTTTAGGTCTTCCTCGGTGGTAGCAGCTTGGAACGTATTTCCCTACAATGCATAACACATTTAAAATTTCCAGTATCAAAAACATATATTTGTTTGCTATTGTTAAATAAATATTCCCCACAGTTAATCATTTAATTCTTATGATTCGGGCTCTTAGTTTTCTATAGCCACCTTGGCCCAGTCTATGCTTCCCGTGCTTTTCCACTCTAGACTTGGTTGCTTTGGAGGTGTCAGGTAGCCTATATATGAAAATTTTGAAAAACGTTAGATATCAAAATTCTTACTTAAAAAAAATGAGCATATTTCACTAAAAAGATGATATGTGTTGTACCTTGCTTTTCCAGGCCGTGGTTGTTTTCCTGGTCTTTTTAGCAAGTTCTCCTTTGCATCCTCTATGAGTGCCTTCCACTCTTTCTCCGGAACCATGGGAGGGCGCTCATGCTTGAGGTCAAGTTGCAATTTATCCCTATATTGGGCCCTGGTATATTTTAAATTCTTGCTGGCTAACTTTGCAACCACTTTCTTGTTGAATGTATTGCCGAACAAGTTTACCATGTGGTATATTAATTCATCTCTCTTTACACTATCTTGGCTATTCCACTGTGTGCGAATGGAAGGGCCAAAAAACTCCAATGTTTTGTCATTCAAATTCCTGTAGAAAACATTGTTTCCTGCAGAAACGTGTAATCCGTTAATTTATAATAATTTCAACGTATGTCCATTTCAATTTCATGATTAAAATGAATAAATTAATTAATAAATACCTGCAATCTTTTGAATCTTGATCAGAACACAAGCATCATCCACCAGAAAGGTGAGACCTAGTGATCTGGTGCTTTTAACTCGTTCTGCTCCAGGAAAAGTTTCATGGTCATCTATAGTACGTTCATCTCCGCAGTCATGTGGAGTCCTAGGCTCCGTCTCATCATGCTCCGGCATGTCATTTTGATCAAAATCAGTGCTCTCATCAATGGATTCGAGTCCAACCGCAAGAGTGTCAAAAAGCCTCATTGGTACATTGATTTGTCAACGTTTTTGTTGCATTGGAGCATCACTGCTACCTATACCTGTCTCGACAGTTTCTCTAGTCACGGGTTGTAAAAACTCCTACAAACAAAAAAATTTACTTTATTAGATCACTTGGAAAAATAGAAAACATAATATCAGATATGAAATCATGTCATAGCTTAAAAAATATGTGAAGATGCCACTTACCCCATATGATTTTATTTGATCTTTCAGCTCTTCAATCCTTTCCCTGTTCTTCTGTGTCACGGGCCTGATGCGAGTCAAGGCACACATTTCTATGTTTTCCTTTTCAGGGCCTTCCTTATAGTTTCCATTGGGTCTGTGGAATAGTAAATTTCATCCTTAAGGACCTCATCACCCATATCGAGTGCACTGGACTAAATTCATCAAACAATAAAATTAAGCAAAATAATTTTAACATCATTCAAACATTGTCATTGTAATGAAATTCAGTTACTATTAAGAACTAACACTTACCTGATGCGGTGTTGTGGCCAGTGACTTCCCATAGTCACCCCGTACTGATCTACTTCTAGTGGGTGACTGTCCACGGTCACCTTGTGCCGTGGAGGAAACATGTGCCTTTCCGCAGTCCTCACCCTGACACGATAAATCAATCAATAATTCATAATAAGCACAGAAAAATGCGAATGTTAACAATGAAAATCGAATGATAACAGAAAAAATTGAAACATTTAATTATTATATTTAACACTTATCTGACGAGGCATAGCGTGTGACCTTCCATGGTCACCCTGGACCATGGAAGCAGCAGGTGCCTTTCCAATGGCGCCACCCTGACACAATAAATCAATAAATAAACGTTATGAAAATAATTGTAACATAATAAAAAATGAGATATTGCAAAAATATTTATTTTTACCTTGGAAGTAGAAGACACGCATTCTGTTCCATGACGATCATGGGCAGACCCCTGCCACAGTGTAATAAGCATGCTATCACATGGAAATCTTCTGGGGTTGGAGTTTCTAGTTATTATAGTCATATTTAGTTGAGTCAATAATTGTAACATAAACAAAAATGAGATATTGCAATAATATTTACTTTTACCTCCGAAGGAGAAGATACATGTTATGCTCCATGATGATGAGCAGACCCCTGCCACAATGTAATAAGCATGTTATCATATGGAAATATTCACAACAAGCACAAAAAAAGCGAATGGTAACAGTAAAAATCGAATGTTAACAGAAAAAATCAAAACATTTAGTTATTGTAGTCATATTTATTTACTATATTTAACATTTACCTGTTGAGGCATAGATTGTGACCTTCCACGGTCACCTTGGACCGTGGAATCAGCACGTGGCTTTCCACTTCCGCCACCCTGACACAATAAATCAATCAATAAAAGTTGAGTCAATAATTGTAACATAAACAAAAATGAGATAAGCATAATAGTGTAATAAGCATGTTATCACATGGAAATATTCATAATAAGCGCGAAAAAAGCGAATGTCAACAGTGAAAATCGAATGTTAACAGAAAAAATCGAAACGTTTAGTTATTATATTTAACACTTACTTGACGAGGCACAGAGTGTGACCTTCCACGGTCACCCTGGACCATGGAAGCAGGAGGTGCCTTTCCATTGGCGCCACCCTGACGCAATAAATCAATAAATAAAGATTATGAAAATAATTGTAACATAATAAAAAATGAGATATTGCAATAATATTTATTTTTACCTCAGAAGTAGAAGACATGCGTTCTGTTCCATAACGATCATGGGCAGGCCCCTGCCACAGTGTAATAAGCATGTTATCACATGGAAATCTTCTACAGTTGGAGTTTCTAGTTATTGTAGTCATATTTAGTTACTATATTTAGTTGAGTCAATAATTGTAACATAAACAAAAATGAGATATTTCAATAATATTTACTTTTACCTCCGAAGGAGAAGATACATGTTCTACTCCATGACGATGAGAAGATCCCTACCATAGTGTACTAAGCATGTTATCATATGGAAATATTCACAATAAGCACGAAAAAAACGAATGGTAACAGTGAAAATCGAATGTTAACAGAAAAAATCGAAACGTTTAGTTATTGTAGTCATATTTATTTACTATATTTAACATTTACCTAACGAGGAATAGATTGTGACCTTCCACGGTCACCCTGGACCATGGAAGTAGCATGTGGCTTTCCACTGCTTCCACCCTGACACAATAAATCAATCAATAAAATTTGAGTCAATAATTGTAACATAAACAAAAATGAGATAAGCATACTAGTGTAATAAACATGTTATCACATGGAAATATTCATAATAGCACGAAAAAAACGAATGTCAACAGTGGAAATCGAATGTTAACAGAAAAAATCAAAACATTTAGTTATTGTAGTCATATTTAGTTACTATATTTAGAATTTACCTGATGAGGCATAGCGTGTGACCTTCCACGGTTACCATGGATCGTGGAATCCACATCTATTCGATTTAAGTTGTAATCTATCAACAACTCTTCACCTAGAAGTATTGTTTTTGTTGAACATACAAATATACGATGTTCTTCGCGTCCCTCAAATTTGCAATTCAGTTGCTTAGTTGCTGTCACTGGTCGTGTATTATTTATAAAGCCGACAACGTTTCCAGATGCTTTTGGGATTCCATCAATATACATATTCGCGCCTTTGTTTTTATTGTTTTCTGCTAGTTGTATATAATTTGCGGAAACTCCGTATCTCTGCATACTTCAAGTTTATTGGACCAAGATCAACCAGTGATTGTATCTGTATAATGGTCCGACATACTCCATCAATTCAGTTACAGTGCCATAGCCGACCTTTATGCCATCCATGGAAAATAGCCCCAATCCATGTAAGGACGAAGGAGCAATGCGATACAGCCTCCCACTGATGAAGAAATCTGTGTCCATCTGAGGTAGCTTATTAGGTACCCATCGTTGCACTAGATGTCTATACCTCAGGGGAAACTCAATGTCACCTATGCTCTCAGCATCATAATTACATAACCCTCCATTGGAAATAAAATATTGCATGCGTCTACGAAATCGTTGCCTTACCTTTTCAAATCTAGTTGATATGGAACTGGTAGATCTAGTACAACACGTCTCACTTTCAACCTCTCCGAGTATATCTTCATCATCACTCGAGGAAGATAGATCTGACATATACCTATTTGGTGGTACCTACACTCGATAAAAACGAGAAGATAAGTTGCCAAGCGGATATAAGTTAGCGCGCAAATATATTTACTTTCAATGTTTTAATATCAAAAGTTATTTCTTCCAAAAAACTTTATCAAAAGCTATTTTTCTCTCAAAGGTGTAATTTATTTTAGAGTTATTTATATTTGAATTCTTTTTAAGTATAAGATATGATTTGATTTGATTTAGTTTTTAAAAAAATGACAAAGGAACTTTTGGGTGGTCCACTTGTCACATTTCCAAAAGTGACAAGTGTCTTGTAACTTGACCTTAGCCTCCTATTCACTTATAAATAAAAGGAACGCCTTTGTATTAAGGATGACTTGTTGAATATAAGAAACTAAGCCATGTTTCTTTTCGCATTAAGGGGGTATAAGTTCTATTCACCTTTGTAAATCCTTCAATCACATCCCAAGTTGTTCTTAAGAGGGTATGGATTGTTTCCCTCTTTGAGGGTTTATCCACGTAAAAACTCAGTGTGTTGATCCGTGTTCAATATTTTTGAAATATCATGTCTCAATTCAACACATTCATTGAGCACGATGGAGAAGAGTGTGGGGTCATTGATTTAAACCTTTGGAGATGTATCGAGGGATATAGGTGACAGCATATGATTTGTGTGGGATTTAAAGTGGAACCCATAGGAACTGATGTCGTTGAATTTTAAGTGATAGACTTTGTGATCAAATCAGTGATGGGCTCTGTGATTGCATTTATTATACTTATAGTTTTGATGGTATAGCCAAGAAGGCGTTGTATGTAAGTCTTACATGGGTAACCTAACTCAAGCCTGATGTGATGTATTTTTGCGACATTAATATAATGTTTCATATTTTCGTGCCAGACTACCAGTTTATGTTCATGATACTTCAAAATGTTGGATTCTTTCTGAATATCGTTGATATATTTGAATGGATTTATGAATTCTTATAAAGATTTTGCAGGGTTCTCCAAGTTCAGTTACTCTGCAAAGAAGTAGTACTCAAGATCAAGTAGATGACACAACCTTAGTTTCATTAGTATCTTCTATTGGAGTTGCATCTGGGACAAACGTTGTGATGACTCCAGGATTGGTACGAAGCACTATACTACACGTGGTTTGGGTGGTGCAACTACTTTTGAATTGCTTGCTATACCTGGGTCAATTAGAGGTGTTGTAGAAACATCCAACATCGCATTACCATCATCGTCAATATCCATATTTAATGTAAAGGAAGATGACAGCGGAAGTTTTGATGGTCGTAGAGTAATGCCATATGTGGGATGAGCTAGATGTTTTAGTCGGGGCTTTGTTGTAAGTAGAGTTTGATCTGGGAAAAAATAACCTCTAGTTTTACCCTTGAATTTAGGTGGAGCTGCTCATTCGACAAGTAGAATTGGTCCTAACATGGAAAAGAGATTTGGTCTCGTAGGAGAGGATAGGGTTGGTGGTGGTGGCCTTGCAGAGAAGCTTTCATAATCTTTGGCAGGACATAATATAGTTTATCTACAAATAATTCGAACAATGTATCAGACGGAGCTATAATACGTGCACGGATTTTTAATCCTTCAAGTCTTCCCGGTAGCCAGTGGAAGCCTCCCAGTGGAAACCCATTTCAAAATCCGACTGAAATGGTAATTATTTCTGTCTTCTACAAATTAAAGTTGTATGAAATTTGGTTACTTATGTTATATCCTCTAGTGTAACAACATATTCTGCATTAGCATTCAGGGACTAATGTAGGACCAACATTAAACTGCAGATTTTACGAGGACTTAGTCTTTTTTTTTCCTTTTAGTTTTAGTTGAAAAAGGTTCCTTATTTATCTAAGGCTCTTGAGTAGTATGTTTGCCAAATCTCTTCTATCTGATTTCAAAATTCCTTCTTAATTGATGTTTTGCTTATGATTTACAAATTCAAGTTAATATTGGATTGGCAGGGGATGTCAAATCTGGTTTCAAGTTAGATCAATTAGTTTTTTGTCTTCTCAGAGACAATACTGTGGAAGGGATAAAATTGCACCTGATCAAAGGGAGAAATTTCTTTAGAAACTTCATCAGGTTCAGTAGCAAGGTCATGGTGTTTCCCACCTTGGGGATCCATATCTCATTTATCAGGGTCCATCCCTAAGCAATTTTAATCTCAGCAGCAATCTACACTATTGCAGCAAGTAACCTTTACTACTGAAGAAGACACTTTCCATACCCTTCTATATTTCTATAAATTTAATCAATGTTATTTCGGGAAGATAATGCTAATTACGATGTAATTTTTATTCTAAATGAGATGTTATGGTAAATGAGAATGTTAAATGCTTCAAAAATACAAAACCGATCTCACTAACAACACACTAAACCTTCTCAGAGCTAAATCCTTCAATAGATGTGTTTCACTATAGCAAGAACACATTGTACTTTCGTAGTAGTGATCACTAGCACAAGACTAAGAAGTAGAATCCTATTTGAAAATGTTATCTGATCTCCCTAAACACAGCTCTGCACATGTGCCTCTAATCGTGGCTAAAAGGTGTTTTGTTTTTCACTAAATTCCATTTTCTAACAGGGATAACAGGCATCAAGGCCTTTGTAAAATTTGATCATGTTCTTCACATAATTAAATCTATTTTACACACTTAAAACACATCATGTAAAGATCAATTTTTCAGAAGACATCGATGCCTTCTTGTTGTTAGTCTAATCAGGTTTTGTGAAAGTGTTGATGCTTTTTTGCACAAGTTAAAATTACCAAATTTTAAGAAGGATTTGATAGATTTTGGGCATGTTAAGGATATTTATTTTTATGAGTAACACAATCCCCTTTCATCACGTCGAATGGATTGCATTTTGGAAGAACACGATCGCATTCTAGACTATTCAAAAGATCGCATTTTAGCCTGCTAGGGTTGGGTTGTGACCACTGAAAACCTAGAAGGGATGGGCCATCTAAGGCCTGTTCTCTATCAAACAAAATATGGTAGGTTTCAGGGCTGGAGTTTGATAGGAAAAATTCCCATCATGGGCCATTTTTCCCATCAAATACGGCCTATATTTCATATTAACCATCAGAAAAATCGTAGAAAATAGTGGGATTTTTCCCAAATTCCTACACTGGTAAGGTTAATGGCCTTACTGAATTCATTGGGCCCTTTTTTGTTTCTATCAGTCTCTTAGTGAAATGTGGTCTCCGCCGGAATGCCTCCCCTGGGAACGTCGGTATCCTCTGCCTCCTCCAGCTGGTGCACCAATCTCTTGATCTAGAATATGGCCTCCATTGTGAGCCTTGATCCCCTCTGTTGTCTGCTCTCGATGCTCTAGATGACCTGCACGGGCATATTTTTGTTTTGAGTTGTTTTGTATTTTTGTTTGCACATTTTATTTTTTGTCTTTTTTTTAAAATGTAAATTAATTTAATTTAAACAACTCTATATTGTTTTTTTCATTCACATGTTTCCACTGATATGGGGAACTAACTACCTTCTTCTAACAAGAGACCAATGTTAAGACCAAAACATGGTACAAACCAATCCCTAACAAATCTATAAGCATACTCCCAAGGTGTAAGAGAACTCTAAAATCTCCAAATTGTTCATGATACATGTACATAATTCATCAAAGCAAAATAACAATCTTGAGCATTGTCAATGACAAATGATGGAGGTGTTAAGTCCCTCTCAAATCTTTTTCATAATGGATGAATAAGTAGATAACAAAGTAATAAAAAATAATAACTAATATATAGGGAAAAGTCAATAGTAACTTGGGCTTCTTTGGTGTATGAAAAAGGAAGTAGGTATAAGTAAAGATAGTAGTAGTAAGTAAAGATGGGAGAGGCATGTAAAGAGATGCGTGATGGATTTATACATTCACACTTTCATCTTCTTCAACATAAGGTTCAAAGTTATATTGTTTGTTTTAATTTATTATGTCTTAAAAAAACATGAACCAAAATGTCAAAGAGTAATAACATTTACTGTAATGCTTAGAATTTTTTCTTAGTAAATATAAAGGCACAATTAATGAGCAAGGACTTATCTTTTCTTCATATAGATGGTTGAGGTGGAATGCACTTGGTCCAACAATCGCGTCAATCCTGAAAGGTCTTATAGGGAATCTATCTAATTTATTATGATCTCAAGGATTCTCATGCTACTTATTTCATTAAAGGACAAGATCTCCTTCATTGAATACCATAAGCTTGAACTCTTGTCAAACTTCTTGGTTTCATATTGGATTGCTATAAATTTTTGAATATTTGCTCTCTTAAGTTCATTCAACTCCACCATCGATATCCCCTGAACTACATACCGATTTTTCATGAAATGCTGCTATACTCTGTACACTGATATCTTCAAAATGGATTGGTAGCATCACGTCCATTCCATAAACTAGTTCGAAATGGATGTTTCTTGTAGTGTGTTTTCTTGTGATGTGATTGACCCAAAGTGCACATTTAAGTTGGCTATTCCAAGTCCTATAGTTATCCCCAATTGCCTTCTTAATGATTTTCAAAATAATAATTTGATGAGTGTGGGTACAATGTCATAATCAAGACAAAAACTCACCATCTCCATAGATCTGAAAGCTTGTGTATTACTTGTTGGAACTTCAAATTGGGTGATGACATTCTCCACAATGAAATCAATGATGACAACCTTACTATGTAGCCTTCTTAGTAGGGTCTGCCTTAACCCACTTGGTAAAATAACTCATCATTATAATGATCAATTTGTATCCATTTATTGAACTAAGACGACATTCATCTATAAAGTTCAAACCCCATTGTTGAAATGGAATTTTCAGAAAAAAAAAATTTAACAGGTCCACGGGGCTATGAAAAAGTATCCACCATATCAATCAAAGCTTTGCCAAACTTTCACATGGAGAAACTCAGATGTTGGATAAATCTTTTTATAAAGTGGAAGTTAAGAGGTTTTTCCTTATATTTGGACAATGGGTGTGTTCTATTATATCAAGAAAACGAAACACACTTTGCTTTTCTTAGCCCATTTTCCTGGTTCAATGATAAAGAATAGAGATTTCAAGGGCCTCATTTCAAAAACATTTTATGCAAAAAACAAGTGCCATTTTTTTTACATGTATGTAGTTTCACTATTGTGTCTTTTTTGCATATGTGAGGCTGCGAGAATAGGAAATTAGGAACCTAATGTGGGTTTTTGAATGTGTTACTTAGACCTAGAAGTCCATAGTTCATGACAATATTTTTTTCATATTCCAGACATTATGTTTAGAGAAAATGGGTATATTCTAAGCTTGTAGATCAAATATGCCTTACCATTAAGAGAGAAACAAGTATATGATTGTCTTCTATTTTAACTTGTCAAGTAGATTGTCTTCTATGATGATGATGATGATGAAGAAGATGTTGATGAGGAAGAGGATGATGATGATGATGATGATGAAGATGGTGATAACAATATTTAGTGCAGGGTTGTGTCTACACTAGTTTAACTATCTTGCTAAGAGATGGTGAGTCTCTACGTCAAAGATAAACAGATTTATCACAAGTTCTAAAGGTCTAGATTCATTCATCAATTAAGATAAGCAAATTTAAGATGTACAACCATTTAATAGTTTAAATCACACAATACAAACAACATTTAAACATTATAATGACAGAAACTTGAATCAATTCATGCTAAAACAATGGAGAAGCTACATGATTACCAGGAATCCTGGTGTGAATGCCTCCTCCCTTGCCATAAATTCTCATTTCTTCATCCATGCTTTTGAAGACTTGGAGCTCTTCTCCTTCCTTCAAATCTCCTCAGCATGCCTTTGCTCTTTTTGTCTCTCTTTACCATGCCTCCCATGCCTTTCTTATATAGCATTGGGAAATGGGCCTTAGGATTTTCTTCTAAATGTGGGATTAGTCATTTTCCTCATTTTGATTATTTTCAAGTGAAAACCCACTTTTGAATAGTTTTTAGGCTTTTTGCTCCACTTAGGATGTTTTAAACACAATTAATGCATTTCTCAAAGAGGATTTGTCTCTGATTGAACTTGTGTCATGACTTCTTGTCGCGAGTGCATGGTAAACATATGTTGCTCCTTCACTTATTTAAGGGTGTCAATTTGATTGTTAACATATGCCCCCTAATGTGTGAGGTCCGAAGCAGAGCTAAGGGCCGAAATACATTACTGAAATTTATACTCGGTATACTGATACTCTTTGTACTGATACTCTTTATCGTTCAAAGCAAGGATAAGGGAAGGAAAACTCACGGGCGTAGGATTGAGGATCACACCTGCAAAATATAGCAATTTCTCAAATATATAATATCTTCCTGAGGCGGGCATACCCATGCTTAGTAGCAAACAAGCATGGCTACGAACAATACACAGTGGATCCATGTCAAAAGCAAATTTTTCTGAAATGTAAACATGGACTATGATGAGTGCGAGAACAAAGTCTTTGTTGAACTTCTGACATGGCAGTCTAATCTTGCACAGCTCGGGCAATGCATCAATGAGTGATACAACTGTTTTTCCCAAGGTCTTCAATACAAACTAACAATAGTACGAGTTTATATCATGCGAATAAGTGATATGATGTCGTGCATAATAAAACACCATTTGATTACCGGTCATTGATGTATATCGTTAACAGATGCGAAGAGACCCACCGATAATGATGATGGACTCTAAGGTACTGAGTGCAAACGAACAAGTGCGAATAGATGTTCTGAAGTCGAACACTTGTAGAGTCAAGCAACTAGGGGTCATTGATGTATACCCACTGTCATTTGTGAGGAAACCTGCCACTAATGACTGCAAGATCCAAGGTACTCTCGGGTTTCTAGATCCATGTCCTAGAGAATGATTTGACATCGATAGGAATAGATCCATCGGAAGGAGGGCATTGATGCATCCCACATTGAACGATACGAAACAAAGATCAATAGTATGATATAATTTGGTAGAACTGCAAGATCCAACATCGTATACTGACACAAGGAAGGCCGACATGATTGGTCAGGAATATTTGAGGAATGGACAACTCGGTTTGGACTTCCCTTGAACACATAACACGACGCAGAATGGACACTTGGAAACATAGGAATTTGAGTAACCGACCTAAATGAAATCCGCTAATGCCAGATGCATTAAAGAAAGCTCCATTAGTGATGGGAAGGATAACCCATCGGCGAAGATCTATTCAAAATACTGGTACAGTTTCCTAAGGCAAATGCAGATGGTGTACTAACCGCACATACAAAATTATGTGCCGTGTTCAAGGGCGACAAGGACTGACTGTTGCCGTTTTCTTCAAAGTTTACAATATGAAGTGATTCAAGTCTCTCCCTTTTTGGATTTTTGTGTTTTCCAATTTTTTTTTAACCTTTTTCATTTATTAGCTTGAAAAAAGAATAAAGCATGCTATGATTCATTGGAGGAAACGAGTGTCTCAAGGGCATGTGCCTAAACGTCAAGGGCATGGGTCAGGCCAAGGAAAAGATCTGTATTGCAAACAAGGGTTGAGCTAGTTATGTACACTCTTACAGATGTTTCCTCCATGGGTATGGGTCAAATATACATAAGCAATGGTTTATAGGCATCTTGTAACAGAAAGTGACTATACAGGAAAATAAGCAACATAAGCAATAAGCAACGAAGCAGTTTGCATGGATGTTCAAGTGGATATTTTAACGCAAGCTTATGTAAAATGACAAAAATTTGGGACCCCATCAGGGTATGGTCAGAAATGTATGAAAGAGAAATATGTGGTCTCAAACTCCAAGTCATGATGGGACTAATAGGGCTCCCGGGCCTATGAGAATAACGCAGCATGGGCACCAAAATGGCAATGGGGTGCTGACTAGGGTGTCCCATGTTTAGTAGGCTCTGCTGTCGGAATGGTGGAAATACAGATATGAAGGGCTGGCCCACCAATTTCCAACAGGTTCGATCCTAGGGCAAGTTTGGGTTGCAAAAGGTTCAAATGCATCTTCACAAAGGGATGGCCTAAACCTATATGCAAGTTTCCAAATATACCAAATAAGATCGAGGAACATGCAGATCATGCTCCTATACTTGGGTAGATTTATATCAAGTATGCTCCCAGTGGCCCCACAAAAGATGTCCTTAGGTGAGTGCAACCAAATGTTTACAACTTCAGGGATATCTTCATTTGATGATAAAATGTAATCCAAGAAGTCATGTGAGCTGGGAGATCTCACAGCCCAAATGGGCCAGGTAACCGAATCATATTCCTCCATCAAGGGAAGATTTTGATCCAAATCTGCCGAAGCTATTTGAGTAGCTTGGTTTGAAACTTCTACGACAGATAGAGGTGATCCATATGCTTGCCAACAAGAAAATGACATTACGCAAGCTGAGGTCCTTTCATCTACTATGGTTAGACAGATGTTCTTACCATGAGTCGTTACTTTAATCTGAAAAGCACCTTTGGGAAGGATCCTACATATTGAATGGTCTATGTCTGATGTGATCAAAGTCTCATCGGATGGATCAACAACACAAATGGTAGAGAATAGTTCCTTTCTTGGCGTAGAACGACATTGCAATACCTCCAAGGCTGACATGGCACATGGTACTTGAGCTAGGTCCTCAAGAACATTACCATTCTGAGAAGCTTGCGTGTTAGGATTATGCATTGTTCTATGTAGAACACCTTTGGGGGGGTGTGGTACTAAGTCTATGCCTAGTTTCTCAATGTAGAGATAACCATCTGGTTGTGATCCCGACTGATCTGGTGTACTAGGAGAGACATTATAAGAATCAAGTCTTGTTTGAATGTTCATCTCAGGATCACACATGAAGACATTGGCATTAGGATCATACGGTCCCCTTGTGGGGGGGTTGGCTGGTTGCCCCCTGGCGGAGGTATCGGTGTCAAAATAGTGGGTTGTTGTTGCCCACGACATTGAAGCACAGTTGGTGCATCTCCCTGCCCAGAGTTAGCATTTTTCTTACTCTTGTAATTCTTCTTCTTTCCTCTAAGGTCTATGGATGAGACTATGAGGATGTCAGAATTGTTGGAAGGATTAACAGGTTCCTGCATTGCCTGGCCACCTGTGGGTTGCGAATTCTTAATAGAAACATGTCCCGTATGTGGGGTAATCTATTCCAGATGGTTGATGGAATCCATCATACCATTGACATGAGGTTCATGTGGCAGCCTAGCTGGATCAAACACAGGTCTTGCAGGTTGGTTCCAAAAAGATTGGTTATTTTCTAGAACCTGGCCTCTCCATGGCGGAATGGGGTTAATGGTTGGATTTCCCCCTTGCAAGGTTAGGCCCGAAAAAGATTGGTTACTTTCGAGACCCTGACCACTCCATTGATGTGGGTCTTGGGTGTGATAAGAATTCCAAGGTGGGTTTCCCCTTTGTAGAGGTTGACCCCAAGAAGTTTGGCTACTTCTTGAAACATGACCAATGGGTGGATTACCTCCTTGTAGAGGTGGGGCCCAAGAAGATTGGTTACTTCCTAGATCCCAACCACATGATGGCGGTTGAACTTGGTATTGAAAATCATTCCAAGGTTGACTTCCTCCTTGTGGAGGTGGCATCCAAAAAGGTTGGTTACTTTCTAAATATTTCTCAGTCCATTGTGAACTAGGCTGCATGTATGGATTGCCCCCTTGCAGGGGTATGTTCCATTGAGATTGATGACTTGGTGGAACATTACCATTCCATTGCGGGATAGGATTAATAGGTGGATTGTCCCCTTGAGGGGGTATGTTCCATTGATATTGATGACTTGGTGGAACATTACCACTCCATTGCTGGTTGGGATTCATGAGTGGATTTCCCCCTTACAGGGGTGGGCCCCAATTAGATTGGTCACTAGTTGGAATTGCACCACTCCATTGAATGTTTCCTTAGTTTGGATAAGCGTTCCAAGGTTGATATCCTCCTTGCGAAGGTGGGCCCCAAGAAGATTGGATACTTCCTGAAACCTCCCCACTCCATGGCGGAATGGGGTTGATAGGTGGATCGCCGCTAGGAATTGTGCTAGGATAAATCAGAGGATAACCCCTGGGGCATTTCCACTAATCTGAGGAGCATAGCCCCAATTGGCATAAATGTTCCATGGTTCATTGCTTCCGCCAGGAATATTACCATTCCATGGTGAAGGGTTTCCCCCAGAAGTAGAATTTGGATAAGTGTTATGTATACCATGAGGACTTTGATTTACTCCTTGTGTGTGTCGACCCTGATTAGCTGATCCATATGGAAAACCAATGTTTGAGAAAGCCATGGGGTCTCTTGTTCATTTGTGCATGTCATTCAAACTTTCATAAAGAGGTTTGATATCACCTAGTGACTCACAGATAGTAAGTGCAACTGGTTTTGAAAGGCTCATAAAAGGAGGAATTTCATGAGTATGTGTGTGATGTTTCAATGTTTCAATTTCAACTAGAGTAAGATTATCAACTATGTCTGTATTCAGTTCGTGATGTGACGATGAATTCTCAGTGTTGATTTGATGTTGTTCTTCTCGAGTAATGTTAATTGAGTTGAAAATCAGTTCTGTTTCCAAGTCATCAGAATGTGGTTTTTGTGTCTGTCTTTGCAATGTAGCAGGGCCTTCAATTTTCGGTGACTCACCTCGCTGCCGCCGTGATTGGCGGATCGGGAGAGTAGCCACTTCTAATAAGTTGATAAAATGATGTGTTTAAAATCATAGTTTGAATCAAACAATCCTAAGGCAGTCTAGACTCAAAAAATGAAAAGTGTCCACATAGTAAAAATTCCCTAGAGATTTCAAGCAAGCAAACTTACTCTTCCAAAGAATCGAAGCTCAGTGAAAAGTTGGATTGTAGGGCCTTCCGAAACTAGTAGTTGTTGAGGGATTTCATGTCCTCATACAATTGTTAGGAGCGAAGGTGTGAGAAACAGTTACAATAAACTTTAATCGCCAGGGGTATAAGTGTTGGTTCCTGATCACTCACCCTCCCAAGGAGTAAAAGTTCCAAAGTCTGTCTTAGGTATTGCAAGTGTGTCCCACTCACAATAACTTATGTGATATCCTAAGAATAGCCACTAAAGTTACCACTTCACAATCGACGGTCGGGTGGATAGTTGTAAGTCGAGGACAACTCTCATTACCAGAAACTCTAGAAACAGTGATGTCACCCCGAGGACTTTTCACTAAACATAGAATCCCTTCGATAAGCTCATGTCCCACTAAATAAGCAATAAGAGGGAGCCACCCTTACTTATCCATATTGACCTCGTGCTTGACGCATGTTTCAGAAGCGCTTTTCCGACAAGCATTTTTTGCGACTAGTGGATTTACTCTCTTTAATAAATGCTAGTTTCAAAGTTTTGCAACCTAGGAGTGTTAACTCTCCAAACCTAATCCAGGGCACTAGCCTTAACTTGTTGATGATATGGAAATCAAAAGTTTGTCAATTTTAGATTAATCGCCATTTTTTAGTGGAAGTTTGCTTAGTCTTAGGAGTGGAAGTGAAACTGATGGTGTTTCGACTCGAAAACAAAATGAACCACACAATGCAAGATGCTCACTATGCTATCTTTCAGTTCAATGAATATCCTAATTGAAGGAAGGGTTAAAGGTTCATGAGCTTCTTTTAGACATGCAAAGTTTCTGGTAGATTTCTTATGTTCATGCACAGTTTTTTTCTAAAATATGGATAATAATCGATGTTTGATGATCAATGTAACCCAAACAGATATCTCAAGTAAAAGTGAATCTAATTCTGTTACACGGGGGATCCATGTTTCTCATTCACAAGATTGCCTGAAAGCCCAAGTGAAGAGGATACGCAGAGCCCTTTGGAATGCTGCTGAATTAAATTCTAAATTGTTACACTTGAGATCCACTTTCTCATTCACAAGATCGCCCGAGGGCCCAAGTGAAGAGGATACGGGGCTCGAAAGACTATATGAAAAATTAAATCTACTCTGTTACACGTTAGATCCACTTTCTCATTCACAAGATTGCCATAAGGTGCGAGTGAAGAGGATACGGTGGCTTGATATAAGATGCTTGGGAAAGATCAACCCCTAAACTATTTCAACATGTGATGTTCAAAGTTTGTTCTCCAAAGAAAATGTGCGTGAATGGTGCCTTTAAAGTCATACAACTCCAAGCATAAATCAATTTTAATCCAAACTTTTCAAGCTTTGTAAAAATTTTTGCAAATTGTTTTCCCTTTTAATCCAAAACTAAAGAATTGAATTCTACTATGCAAAATTTCAAACTATGTAAAAAAATTTTCTTCTTCAAAACTAAAGATTTGAATCCAAGTGTAAACAAAGTTTTTTAGAGTTTGTTCAAAGATATGTGATTCTACACATCTCCCTGTCTAAGTAAAACCTCTCAGACTTGGTCAAAGTTACTCCAAACACATTGTCAACTTAATCGAAAATGTTTTAATTTGTTCAAATGAATACCACTCCAACATATCTCAATTTTAATTAAAATTGTGCAATCTTTATTAAAAAGGATAGTATGGTGCTTGTATTCTTTTGAAAAGAAAGTTTTAAATCGAACTTAACAATGCTTTTCAAACTTTAATCCAAAGGAAAAGTTTGTAGTTCCAGCCATGCAAAACTTTTACAACTCCAACCATGCCAAATTTTTAAAAAATGCATGAATTCTTTTTAATCTTTTTTAAAACTTTTGAATTCTGTTTTTCCAAAAGAAATAAAAAAATTGATATTGAAAAAGAATTCTTAAACAATTTTCAAATGCAAAATTTTTGCTAACTTTCTTTTTGAATCCAACTTATGCCAACCTATCAAACCTTTTTGAAAAGGATTTAATGCATGGTTTGAGTTATATTCCTTTAAAAAAAAAAAATTAATCCAAACTATGCAAAATTTTCAAAAACTTTTAATTGACTTATGCAATACTTAAGGCATATTATGAATTCTTCTTACAATTTTGGTGAAAGATTCTAAAAATGAATTTTGTAACTATTTCCAACCTATTGTTTGGATTTGGCGCTCAGCCACTGCAACATTCGATTTATGAAATGAACATATATTCACCAATCGACGTTCACCAAAAACCAAAACCCCTGCACCAAAACCACTCCACTTTACAGCAGCAAATTCTGACACAAAGATGCATTCACCATTAGCACTCTATGAATGGAAATTTCTGTCTATCGACAGCGTGCATTCACCATCAGCACTCTACGAATGGAAACTTCTGTCAATCGACAGCGTTTTCACGCTAAGTGGAGTGTCTATCACCAACGTTTTATGCAGACCTTAAAAATTGACGAGGTGTGAGATTGTAGATCCCTCGCATGAGGTCGTGGCAGAAGGATGCCACACCATCTCGGTTGCTTGGTTAAAGATTCAAGATGTTTATTGAAAGAAAACCACCAAAATAACCAATCTACAGACCGCAAAGACTAGTAACCAATCTGCATGTCTTTGATCCGTCTGCCGATTCTTCTCTTGGGTGAGGCTTCTCATGAGTTTTTGGTATTATATCATCAGCACATCAAAGTGCCAGTAATTTCTAACGACTGTGATGACTTTGTGAAATATTATGAGGCTTTAATGCACATGCCGTGGGAAAACCCTGCAGGAACATGGATAGCGAATCAAAAACGCATCACCAAGTTGAAGGAGAGGTTAAACAAAGGGGAAACCAGTGGAAAAAATTGCACGGTGTTCATTTCCTTGCTACAAAAAGGATCCAAAGAGGTCTCAACGTCTAGCTGGGATCTGTCGACGGAATTAAAGGTCGAAGGGAAAAGCCCTCTGAGATTTATTCAATGCTGGGATTAAAGTGATCTTCAACGATGATGTATGGCAGAGTTTAAGAATTCTACACACATAGTTTACACGCAGATAGGGTGAGAGTTTAAAGATCGAGGCAGAGCTCGAAAGGTATCTATATGCAGAGTTTAAAGCTCTTCAACGCAATCAAGATCTCATGTATCTCTGAATTTTAAGCTCTGAGTTCAATAAAAGAAAAGAGCAGTGGTCTCAGCGTTTAAAGATCATGTAGATAGGGGCAGAGTTTGAAAACCACGCATGGTTGCTACGAATCTACAACACTACATGCAGAGTAAGTTAAAATTCACGCAGGGTGTCTTAAAATTCACACGGAGCTTTAAAGCTTCCAGGGTAGTACGCAGAGCTTTCACTTCTTCAAAAGCTTCAAAAAATGCCCAAAACTTATGGGGGTGAGAGCGATAAATGATCTCAAGCATCATCATGAGTGCGGAAAACTGAATCCGGCTATATAAAGAACGTCAAAAATGGACAACGACCGATGTGGAACACAAACCGAGGCGACGAGGGGCTTTTTGAAAAAATGCCCGAAAACAGGACCTGGTGGAAATGAGAAAAGGAGTGGACTATCGTGAATTTCTCTCCGCGTTGATTCCAACGGTACCAATGGTTTGAAAAACAGACGTTGTATGATGCCGAAATGGTTGACTGAAGATTGGTCAAATTTCTATAAATAGCTAGTGGACCCAATGTGACATGTGTCATTTTCACGGTTGAGTTTGACAGAGTATTTGATTTAGTCAGAGCGTTTTATTCATTTCCAGGAGATTTGACCGTCGGTTTTTTATTCTGCGAGTTTCAGGTAAGCCTATGAACCTTATTCTTTCAATTTATTTGCTTTTGGGGGGTCCAGGGGTCTCAAAAGTGGCGAATATTCCATGTTGGCTTGCCAACGTGGAATATCGCGGGTTTTGAGGCCTTTCGCGTGATACACATCACGGCTGTGGGCCTCACAGCCGCAATGTGCATCGCGGCTATGGGCCTCGCAGTCGCGATGTGCATCGTGGCTATGGGTTCTTTCAGCCATGATGTTCATCGCAGCTGTGGGTGCTCACAGCCACGATGCGCATCGCGACTGTGAGTGCTTATAGCCACGATGTGCATCGCGGCTATGGGTGCTTACAGCCGTGATGTGCGTCGCGACTATGGGGATTAAAGTTGCGATGTGGATCACTGACTTTGAAAAAACATTTATGGTATTTTTTCTAAAAAATTTTGTGTTTGGTTTGGCAGGATGCTCAGCAGGCCGTAGGTATCTTGGAGAGAGAGGGAGATCGATGAGGGGTTGATGGAGACTATCTGGGTGAGTCCACATGTGTGGGCGGCGTTGGCTTTGTGTGGACTACTGAAGTTCGTGCATATTCCTCATGCGTTTAGTCAGGGAGTTGTTGAACAAGTTGATTGACTTTTGGGACCCAGAGGAGGTAGCTTTTATTGTACAGGGTGAGCGACTGGATCTCACCTTGATGGATGTGTATTTCCTTACTGGCTTGCCCCGTTTGGGTGAGATAGGGGACACCCGGCCCAATATTCCAGCTGGTATGGATATTGAGGATCTCCTAGAGAGATTTTGCATTCCAGGGGCCCGTGCGCAGAATAGTGCACTGAGTGTCTCAGATCTGAGAGAGCCAAAGATGCAGGAAGTGGCGGCTTGTGTTTTGCGGGTGCTTGGTGCATAGGCGCCCCATCGTTTGTCGGGGGGGGCAGACGATGATGGTTCATCGTGTCATGACTGGGACCTATTTTGCTTGGGGTCAGATGTTTCTGGCTTGTGTTCGGTGAGAACTGAACAAGGTGAGGCGTGACGGAGGAGAGTTCAGTTATGCCTCTTTCCTATGTTGCTTCTTTTTTGAGCGGGTACCTACCTTGCGGCCACGTGTGCCGGTTCAGGAGGGGCTGAGGAGTGAGCCGCGGATGGTGCGGTGGGGAGAGATGATGCCCCGGGGTGGTGGTGGTATTCGGTGGTTCTTCACGACGGACATGTACGAGCAGTGGGAGCAGATGCCTGTTGTGATTGATGACTATCCGTACCAGGGCATGGACTTCCGAGGGGACATTGAGATGCCTCGGGCTTAGGGGCAGTCTTGGGGATTAGACGGTATGTTTTTGTTTCTGTTGTTATTATCATATCATGTTTTTGTATATTTGTTTGTGATGATAGCTAGAGATGTATATATGATATTGATATGTTTTAACGTGGTTTACCACAGATGTGGGTCCGCTGCCTCCGGCAGATCATCAGGGCCATAGGAGACGTATGGTGGCGGTGGTACCTCCGCCTCATGTACGAGGAGTTGTGCGTCACCGAGATAATTCCATAGAGGATGTTCATGACACCTTTGAGGATCTGTTGGGTGATGTACCCGATGATGGTTGGAGAGACCTAGATCGGCGTGTATTGGACCGTTGTTTCGATGCTACGCATGAGTGGAGATCGATTTTACTGAGGGTAGCTGTGTTGGCAGCTGAGAGGAGAGCTCGGGATCAATATGATCCGGAGGAGGAGGAGCTAGAGGAGGCGGCTGACCGTGACGATGATGATTAGGTTTTTGGTACCTGCCCCCAAATGCTGATGAGCATATGGGGATGTTTTTGATGGTACATATTTTGTACGGCTGGTGTATTTTTGTATATTTGGGTGCTGAGGACAGTCTTGACATTATGACTATGTGATGATATATATATATATATATATATATATATTCATGCATATGGATGCGTTTTGATTATACAGTCGTGCATGCACGTGGATGCACATCTTGTCATTGATTTTATGTCTTGTTGCACATGGATGTAATTGTATGTTGTTTGTTTGCCCGTGGAGGCACATTTGATGCACGTGGATGCAATACGATTGTTTTTGTATGCCTGTGGAGGCACATGTTATGCATGTGGGTGCAATACTATTGTTTTTGTATGCCCGTGGAGGCACATGTTATGCACGTGGATGCAATACTATGATGGTTTATTTAGTTTTTTGATTTTTTGATGCCTATGTGATGTATGTTGTGATGTCCTACATGTTTTGGTTGATGTGCCAATCTAGAATGTTGTTAGCCATTTGATTTGCTACATTGTTTAGATTTCTTGGGACATGATTGAATGAAATGGATTCAAAGTGTCGAATCATTTGTTTAGTGCGCATGAATTTTCTAAATAGACAGGGATCGCATACCTGGTAACAGTTGTTGAGCTAGGAAAGGAGTTGGGAGTCTAGGAAGACACTAAGGTGACTTACGCCCATTTGGAGAGCAGTGGCCAGTAGATCGGTCACGACATCGTACTCAGCTTGGTTGTTTGTGGCAACATCTATGCACACTTCGTCGAGGTGTATCAACTTGTGTGAAGGAGAATAAATTACCCAAGCTGCTAAAGCGAGATTTGGAGACCAATGACTTGCACCATCGGCAAAGCCGATATGGCAGAGTGGAACAGGATCCATATGTGTTCATGCAAGAAAAAATGAAAATGTAAGGTTTTGAAAGTTTACAGTGAAAAAATGAATTAAAAAACTGTACAATATGGACTGTGGTGTCTAGGATATTTTTAATGGGTAGAATCGTTTGAGGTACAACCCGTTATGGGGGTTGCGCATGGGATTTCCTTCCGAGTCGGTCAAAAGGTATGCCCCATGTCCAAGGCAAGTGTGTATGATATATGGGATTGGCCACATGGATTCAAACTTTCCTTTGCCCGTTTTGTCATGGCCTTGGTCGTAAACGAGTACAAGGCCTCCTTCACTGAATGCTCGTGGGTGAACATGTTTATCGTAATGGAGTTTAGATTTGTTCTTTGCGGCTTCGATTGTTTGGAGAGCTGCACGGCGGTCTTCGTCGGCCTTTTCTAAAAGAAGTAAGCGTTCTTCAATTGGTGAAGTCTCTGGGAGGAGTTTTATGGAAATTTGTAATGTCGGTATCTGACACTCGAAGGGGAGGATGGATTCCACGCCGTGAACCAAATGGAAAGGGGTAAATCCAGTGGCGGTTTTGGTGGATGTACGGTAAGCCCATAATGCGGGAAAAAGCATGTGATGCCAATTGGACTTATGTTGGTCGACAGTGCACTGGAGGATGGTCTTCAAAATTTTGTTAACAACTTCAACTTGTCCGTTCCCTTGGGGGTAGTATGCGGAAGAGAAATGATGTTCGAACTTAAGGAGTGTTGACAATTCTCACCAAACGGAGTCCTCAAAGTGAGAACCGTGGTCTGAGACGAGTTGCTTTGGTACTCCGAAGCGAGCAATAACATGGTTGAGGGAAAAAAGGGTTGCAGTGTCGGCTTTGCAGTTGTAAGTAGGCATGGCTTCTGCCCATTTGGTAAAGTAATCGACGGCCACAACTATGTGTTTATGGCCGCCAGCTGATGCGGGATTGCAATCCATGAAGTTGACGGCCCATTTGCAAAACGGTCCAACGGTGACAACTGGATGAAGAGGGGCGGGCAAGGTTCTTGCCTTGGGGGCAAAGAGCTGACAGTTTTGGCAATGTTTGACTGCTGTGATACAGTCAGTGAATAGTGACGGCCAAAAATAACTTGCGCAGATTACCTTTTGGTCGGTGGCCATTCTAGAGAAATGGCCGTCGCAGGCACCACTATGACAGTCATTAAGGACTTGTTCGGATTCTTCTCGGGAAAGGCACCATCGTAGGATTGTGTCGACACCACGTCGATAGAGGACATCACCTAAGAGGAGATAACATGGGGCATGATGACGAATGCGACGACGTCCGTCACGGTCAATATTGGGTCGAAACTTCTGTGTGCAGAGGTATACCAAAATGTCGCCGTACCAAGGGTCGTCAGACGAGATAATGAATAAATGTTCGTCGATTATATCAATATGGATAGCTGGTGATGATGACGAGGATGGTAGGTCTGTAATGAGTTGAGAGAGTGCTAGGGCTTTGGTTCTCTTTGGGGTTTTAAAAGTTAGGTCATATTCTTGTAAGATAATCACCCATTTGGAAACACGGCCTTGTAGAAGGCGGCGATTCAAGAGATAGACCATTGGGTTGGAATTTTCCACAACCGTAGTATGGTTTAGGAGAATATAATGGTGCAGCTTCTGTACTGAAAAGACGACGGCGAGGGCCATTTTCTCTTCATGTGGGTAGCGTAGTGGTGGGCCTGATAAGGTTTGGCTCACATAGTAAATGACATTCTCTTGAAGAGCAGAGTCTTCTTGGACGAGTACTCCGGAAACGGCGTAATCGGATGCCGAAATGTAAAGGGTAAAGTCTCTTGTGAAGTCTGGAGGAGAAATCAAGGGGGCACTTGTAAGTGCTTTCTTTAGGTCTGTGAAAGCTTCTTTTGCTTGGTCGTCCCATATAAAACGGGTATGAAGGTGTAGCAAATGGAGGAAACCATGTACTGTCATGGTGTAATTTGGGACAAAGCGACGGAGAAAGTTGGACTTCCCCTGAAGGATTTGTAGTTGTCTTAGTGTACGGGGTGATGGTAGGTGTACTATGGATTGGACCTTTAGAGGGTCAACGGTGATCCCTTTTTCTGAAATGATGAAACCCAACAGACGGCTTGTTGGAACGTAAAAGACACACTTGAGTGGGTTCAATCGGATTTGGTATTTGCGATAGCGCAAGAAGACTTGTCGGAGGTCGTCTAAATGGTCGGATCGTTTCTTAGATCGAGCTGTAAGGTCGTCTAGATAAACCAATATGATGTTAATGAGGTCATGAAAACAATAAGTCATAGCTCGCTGAAAAGTGGCTCCAGCGTTCTTGATACCAAAAGGCATGATGCGATAGGAGAAGGTGCCCCATGGGGTAGTGAAAGCGGTTTTGTATTGATCTTCCTTGCAGATGTGGATTTGGTTATACCCGGAGAAACCATCCATGAAAGACAGTATCTCGTGCCCCGCACATGCATCAATCAGCTGGTCGATAAATGGTGTTGGGAAGTTGTCTTTGGGACAAGCTAGATTGAGGTCTCGGAAATCAGTACAGACACGTATGGTGCCTACTTTCTTGTTGAATGGAACTAGGTTGGAAACCCAAGTGGTATAAGCAATAGGGTATATGAAACTTGTTGTTCGAAGCTTCTCAATTTTGGCTTTGACGGCTGGAAGTTTAGATGGGTGAATGGGACATTGTTTTTGGCGGACAGGATATATGTTGGTCCAAGTGTTTATATGATGTTCTACAATGGTAGGATCAAGACCAAGCATCTCGGTGTGAGACCAGGCAAAGACATCACGGAATTCTTGGAAGAGTTTTTTATAGGCTTGGGTTTCCTTCTCAGTGCATGATGCGCCCAAAGAGATAAGTTCAGGTTTTTCGGGGGTAGTGGAGATGTCAATCTTTATGATTGGTGAAATGTTGGCCATATTACCTTCTTCAAAGGCATCTGGGGCTAGGATAGGATCTTTGAACCAGTCGACTTTGGTTGGTAAGAAATCTTTGGATTCGACAGATAGTTGGTTTTCCGTGGTGGAGGTAGATGCCTCCGGGATGAAGTATGATCGATGGTGCATGTCATCCCAGGGGTAGTCTGGTGCAGTAAGTGTTTCTAGGATTTCCTCATCGCTACGGAAGTAGTGCGTCATCAAATTAATTGGTTCAGGCTTGTAGGTGGTTGAAATCATATAAATGGTATTGATTTCTTCTGAAGGAGAAGATTCTGGGGGGAATATTTCCTCAATGAGTGGGGGGGGATATCTTTAGGTCGGCATTATTCAATTCGTATAATGCTGCTCTATAATCTGGGAGATCGGGGCAATGATGTGAATAATGTCCGTAGATGCCACAGATCGCACAAGGGTGGTTTGTACGTAGTGATTTATTGTGAGGCTGAGGGGGTAGCTGAAGTTTAATAACTGGAATGTTTGTGTCGTCATCCAACATATTCATGTGTTTTTGAAGTGCCGGTAATTGTGGACATAGATGTGTAGAGTGTCCTATATCGTTGCAAAAGGAGAACTTGGGGGGTACGTGGGTTATTAGGGATTCTTCGCTAATTTGGGGGTCGCTGGGGGGTTGCGAGTTATGGGTCAAGTGGTGTAGGTTTGTGGACCTCTGCCCCCATTGTGGCAGGATTGAGGGGGGACATAACTAGATGTTGATGTAGTGGCCCTTGTTGGAGGTGGTTAGTTTTGGGGGTTCGGTACACCAAGTGGTGGACAGTTTTGGGGGTTTGGTATGCCAGGTGGTGGATGGTTCAAAATATTGATGGGTTGTACCGGTTGTAAAACAACGATCGATGTCGGTAGAGGGGTTGGGGAAGGTAGGTACCATACAGGTAATCCTAACGTTAACCCTAGAAGGTTAAGTGTAGTCATTACTGGTGTGCTGACAACTCCTGAAAATGGAAACAAGAATGGGATAGTGTGAATCGGTGTTGTTCCGATATGACTAGGCACTGTGGGTGGTTGTGGCAGTGGTTGAGGTTGTTGAGTATGCTGCTGTGTGTTGTGCGAGAGGGTGCACAAATCAGATATTTCAGTTATCCGCAGAGGGGGTGGGATAGATGGGAAAGTGGAGGTCATGGGAGTATCCGAATATATCCCAGGTCCGACTGAGGAGACGAACGATGTGGGTGCACTCTGAATGGGTTGTTCGATCATAGGGAGACCATTTTCAGGTGTTGCGGGGGCATTAGGATCATAGTATGTTATCTGGTCAATTTCGACTACGCGTCCTTCATGGGGAAACATCATGAGGCGAAAAACGGAAGAAGCGACAGCTTTCATTTTATACATGTAGCTTCGTCCCAAAAGGAGATTGTAATCAAGTTGGGCATTGATGACCTCTATATCTATGAGAACCAATTTTCCCTCAAGCTGTATGGGCACGTTAACTAACAAACCCTGCGGTTGAGCTGCACGACCATCGTAAGATTGCAATGTGGTAGTGGATGGCTGTAGTGTTGGGGATCCAAGTTTCTGCCAGACAAAAGTCGACATAACACAGGTGGAGGCACCTTCATCGATGAATGACAAGGTTTCGGATGAACACATAAACCTGAAAAGCTAGTGATGAAGGCAGACGAGGTTCGGCTTGGTCTAAATCGAAAGACATCATATTGGAGTCGTTAGGGTCTATGGCACCAATGGTGGACAACAACAATTTTCTCTGTGTAGGACAAGTTTTTAGGATTTCTAGAGCGGACATAGTTGCGGGGGACTGGGCTAAGTCTTCTACAATGTTGTAGTTCGAAGCTGCACGAGTGTTAGGATTGTTGTTGATCCGTCTTAAAGGGAAGCGAGGGGATTTTGGACCCCCGTCCATTGGCATATTAGGTATGCATAGTGGCTGATCAGTTGGGAGTTTACTTGATGATGGATCAGTAGGTGTGGTTTCAGGGGCAGGGCCATATTGGTTGCGGTGAGTTTGAAGGTTGACATAATTTGATGACATCATTAACAAATGGTGAGTGTTGGACTCTGTATGTTGGTAATTGGTTTCCATATAGGTAATTTGTTGCTATTGTGAAGCAGATCCTTGTGGGGGATCCATTGGACGAGTGTTTACTACTCCTTGGTTGGGTAGAGGATTTTGCAATATCATGGGTTGCGGTTGTGGAGGTGGTGCTGGCTGTGCAGCGTGTTCTTGTCGTTGGGCATCATCTGTCCAAAGTTGACATGCTCGGTCCAAATGGGGGCAATTATGCGTGTAATGGCCATATACACCGCATATGGAACACTGGTGGTTTGTTCTCAAGTTAGGATTTTTTCCCTGTTTTGGTGGACGATCAGGGTTTTGATTTGTAGGAGCAACGTTAATGTTATTGGGAGGATTTTGTGGTTGTCCTCCTTGGTTTTGTTGTTGGTTATTTCCGCGGTTGCGTCCTCTTTCGCGATTCTATTGACCTCCTTGATTACGCTGGTTGTTCTAGTTTTGAGGTTGGTTTTGCTGTGTGTATACATGCCCTTGGGAAGTAGGTGGGTTTTGAGGTTGTGTAGGCGCTGGAGCAGGCTGTGGTGGATAATAAGCAGGAGGGTTCTGAGGTGGACCTGGTGCTTGTTGGTAACCTTGAGATATTGGAAGTGTTGGAGCAGGAGGTGCTTCCTGTTGAGGGTAATAAGCCGATTGGGGTTGTGGGTGAACCAGAGTCTGATTGGCCTGCTGGTTATAATATGGATGTGGTACATAAGCTGATGGTGCTTTCCCATAACACTGCAGTGGACATGAGGGTCCATGGGCGTGGTGGGTGTATATCACTAGAGCATACGAAGTTGTAGCTCCAGAATGAGATGTGGCCCTAGAAAGATCTGGGGCATTGTTGGTACTCATAATAGTGAAAGGTTTGTTTTGTGCCATAACCTAGCCAATGATACTGTCTGCGGCATGGGATGCCCCTGGAGCGTCATTCCGTGATGGATCGCTACGGGGGGCGTCAGGTAATATTGTGTATAAATATCTAGATTGGGCATATATCAGGTCGAATTGCTGAGCTTTTAAAATGGCTTCTTCTTTCGACTAGGGTCGTTCAGAAGCTACATCCTTGGCTATGAGAGGAAGCAGTGATTTCAGGAACCAATCCAAGAAGATACGGTCGTCGAGCTTGATCTTACAGAGACTTCGGCGTTTACGTCACTCATGTATATGATCTGTGATATGGGTGGCTGTATTCTGTCTACAAGACAATAGGATTTCTACTCCTGCATCATAGCGTACGGGTAGTTGAAAGAACTGTAGGAAAGTTGAGGCGAGGGATGTAAACGTGGGGTGCGTCCCATGTGGCTGCTCAATATACCATTTGGTTGCCAAGCCAATGAAAGTTCTTTGTAAAAGTCAGAGTCGAATAGAATCATCGACTATGGAGTTTGAGGAACACCATAGGTAAAACAACATGATATGGTTTTGGGGGTCTTCCCCAACCTTCCCTTCAAACTTTGAGATGTCTGACGGGAGCTTTGTGGGCATGGAGGGCCAAGTAGGGTCATGTCTAATGGGATCAGTTGTTATCCTTGCCAAGTCTGGTAGATTAAGGCTAGCCATAAATGGCAAACTGGCAGAGGGGTGTGACATGGTTGGTGGGGCATAAGTGCTAGTGGTAGCATTATGAATTGGGCCATTGCCTCCAAGGGGGAGGTTAGTTGTAAAAGGGATGTGCCCTCCACCTAAAGATGTGTGAGAGGGGCCAATGACTCCAAGTGCAACATGAGTTACAGATGGGTTCGGAATGGTTCTAGTAATTACTGGGATCTGAGTTGTGGTGGTGATGGTAGGTGTAGGTCCCATGTTGGGCATACCTAATGTAGGTGTAGGTCCCATATTGGGCATCCCTAAGGGAGGTGTGGTAGTTGTGGCTATCGTGGTGGTTGGTCTGGTGGCAGGGGTGGATGATGTTCCACCAATAGCCCCTGTGAAAAAGTTGTCATAATGCGAACTAGCCATGGGGCTAGTGCGTGCGATGTATGTGGGATTTTCGGATTCTGCCTCAGAATCAGATGTGAAATGAGGTGCGTCAGAATTGGATGACGGGGCTCTATTCCAATGATGTGTGGAGTAAAGGGAACCGTACTGCGGGGGGTCTCCCCGGAAGCACAGAGAACATCTCGGGGAATCAATGGTGACGGTTGTCTATTAAATTTAACTGGTGGTGATGAGTGTGAAGCTCGAAAAACCCTAATGCAATGGCGTGTGTAGGAGGGGAGCGTAAAATAATGGCACTCAGGCCAACAACCAACCTCAAAGCAACTACTATAACAGCTGTGCTATAGTAAGTGGAGTAATAAAAAAATGTGGTCAGAAAACCAACATGTAAACGACTCCTAAAAATTGAAAAAAGGTGTACTCACTGACCAAGGGGAGGTAATAGAGCATGCAAATACCTAACTAAAAAGTATTATGAATCAACAAGATATATCCTTTGCAAGGTGATGAAATCCAAGTCAGCCAATATAAATTGTAGAACCAAAGGCTAGATATCCCCCTACCGATAGGGATACCGGGTAGTCAATCTTAGAAAATGGGCCACTAAGATACCCCATTCATGACACGTCCGGTTGGGTGAATCTACATCTCTTGTTCTATCACCGTTGTACTCCCACAAGGGTGGTACAACAAGAATGATGAGTAGGTATCCTTCGGTGACTGAATGGATTGCAGTATTCCACTCAGGCCTCCGGAACCAGTCTGGCTACTTCAACCCTCCTAAGGGAGAGGCCTTCCCGACGAATTGGTTTTAAACTGTGTCAACAAATAATAAGGGATTTTGGTACCCTAAATGTCAACCACTATGTCTCAACATGTAAGTGAGTGAGGGGTGTTATTTGGATACTTATCCCCTCAGTCCTACCTAACTACAATATTCTTTTTGTGTTCCCCAAATGGGGTTAGAATGTTGGTTGAGTTAAGAGAATTTTAAAGCTCACTTGAAGTTATTGTGACAGATTGTGTGCTGGTGTGGTTGTATACCAAAATAATTTGCCTCACTTGGGCGATTTAATCACAAACTAAAAGGACGATTTCAATTTGCAAAAAATGAAAGATGCTTTAAAATGTAAATGCTTTGTTTCAAAAAATGTGGATTTTTCAAAATTTTCAAGGTAAAGCAAATAACATATGAAGAAATAAGTGGATTTCTAGAAACCTTTCTTGGGAAAAATATTGAGCAATTTAGAAATATGATTCTAACTTTGCAAAGTATGAAACTTACAATCTGAAAAATACTTAACAAATCTTTCTTTCACATAACTGAAAATTTTCAAAGAGATTAGTAAAGCATATGACATAATATAAATTTATAATGCTGCAATAATAAAACACTTATGCTGTCAAAAAATCAGAAAATAAGGCTGGAAAAAATGGGCCGATTGAGCAAAATCTCGGGAAAAAATGGGCCGATTGGGCAAAATCTCGGGAAAAAATGGGCCGATTGTGCAAAATCTCGGGAAAAAATGGGCCGAATTGAAACAGGAAATATCGTGACTGTGAGGTGAAAAGCCGCGATGTGGATCGCGGCGATATGGGCCAAAGCTGCGATGTGCAGCACGGAAAAAGGCCGAAAAGTCATGATGGGTCGCGCGGGAAAAAGCCGAACAACCGCGATGGGCCGCGCGGAAAAAATCCAAACAGCCGCGATGGGCCGCGCGGAAAAAAGGCGCGATGCGCAGCGCGAATATGGGTTCCGAAAGCCGCGATGTACGGACGGAAAATAGTCGCCGAAAAACGAACCCAAAAATTGAAATTTTGGGTTGTTTTGGGCTGCATAAAGGGCCAATGGCTAGGGCAGCTATCAAGAAGTTGACTAGTATGGTAGATCTACAGTTTTAAATGGAAAAAAACACTAAAATATAGATCTAAATCCCCCAAAAATTTAAATTTCGAAAACTAGCGGAGTCGCCAAAAACTGTTGCTTGGTTTTGCAACCAAGCATGTGCAAGGATGCACCTGCTAACTAGTAGCAGCAGTCTCAATAAAGATATGTAAAAACTTTGTTGAATGTAAGAAATAAACAACTAATCTATCTTGTGCAAGTAAATAGACTAAATAAAAAAATGGTAAACAGTGAGATCCATACAAGAGACAAGAAGTAAAATATTTGAGATTTTCTATTAATGGGCAAGTAATGGCTTGCAAAAGAATACCTCAATGCTGAGGATTGTTGAGTTGGGGCAGCTGCAATATTGAGATGATCCAATGCTTCAAGGGTCTCTTCTTCTCCATGCTTCAATGGTTGGGCAAAGCTCAAAACGATGGGCAAAGCTCAAAAGGGATTTTGGCAGCATGAGGATAGGATGAATGTGGATCATAAGTGAGGAGCCCCTATCACCTTTTATAGTTTTTCGGTGATGGGGAATACCATTATGGTTTGAGGAAACCAATGGTATTGACCAAAATGGTTTAGGTTTCTTTTTCCCTCTTTTTCCTTTTTTGAATTTTTTTATATTTTTATTCCCTTTTAATATTTTGGGGAATTTTGGACCCTTTTTGAGGGTTTTTTGTGTTTTTTGAGAAAAAATACATATTTTGAGTGGAAAAAGATGGGTTTTGGTCTTTTTGGTGACCTTTTGAAGGTTTCAGAGGCTCAAATGGCGGAAAAGTGGACAAATGGGTCATGTGAATAGGGAAATGAGCTAGTGAGCACTTTTTGGGTGTTAACAATAATGAAGATGATGATGGTGGTGATGATGAAGATGATAATGATGACGAATATGATGGTGATGAAGAGGATAAGGATGATGATGATGATGATGATGATGATGATGATGATGATTATGATGATGGTGATGATGACGACAACAATGATGATGAAGATGATGACGACGACGACGACGATGATGATGATGATGATGATGATGATGAATATGATGGTGATGAAGAGGATCAAGATGATGATGATGATGAATATGATGGTGATGAAGAGGATCAAGATGATGATGATGATGATGATGATGACAACGATGATGATGAAGATGATGAAGATGATGATGATGAAGATGAACATGATGATGATGATGATGATGATGATGATGATGAGGAAGAGGGTGATGACAATAACGATGATGACGATGATGATGATGATGATGAAGATGAAGAAGATGATGATGATGATGACGATGATGACGATGATGATGATGATGATGACAATGAAGATGATGGTGATGACAACGACAACGATGATGATGAAGATGATGATGAAGATGTTGATGAGGAAGAGGGAGATGACAATGATGATGAAGACGAGGATGATGATGATGATCATGATGATGTCGAATATGATGGTGATAAATAGGATCAAGATGATGATGATGATGACAGCAATGATGATGAGATGATGATGATGATGATGATGAAGACAATGATGATGATGAAGATGATGATGATGATGATGATGATGATGATGACGATGAAGAAGAAGATGATGATGAATATGTTCATGAGGAAGAGGGAGATGACAATAATGATGAAGATGAGGACGATGATGATGACGAGGATAATGATGATGATGATGAAGAAGATGATGATGATGATGATGATGAAGATGGTGATGATGATGATGAAGACCATGAAGATGATGGTGACTTATTATATGCTAGATATAATTGGAAAGAAATATTTGAGCTTGGAAACCCTCACATACTGTCAATGCATGTGTTTAGTTAAGGAGTGTCAAATTTTAGTCCATGCAAGCAATTTTTGAAAAAAAATCAACGTTGGCCCCATTCACATGTCACGACTTGTAAGCGGAGTGAAGTAGTACATGATTAGGAGCAATCGCACCTTAATGGGTAAAACCTCCCATACAATAAATGCATGTGTGTTTTCCTACCATGTCAAATTTGATCAGTCCATAAATGCACAAATTCAACGTTGACCCCATTCACATTTCACAGCTAGATTGTCTAGTTAAACCATGTCAAATTTCAGCTATGGTATACACCCCAATTTTGAGCTTCGCTTGGTTTCGAGAATAGTTCATTCTCTACTAAACAAGGGAAACCACGTACCTCTACTTTTCAACAATTAAATATCATTCGTCTTATTCTTCATCCAACTCAACATCTGTATCAGGATCTGGTTCAAAATAGATATTAATGAAAGGCTCATTCACATCAACATCATCATCAACGTCATCTTCGCTAATATAGTCGTCGATATCGTCAATGAGATCATCGTCTGCTAAAGATGGTAAACCTATTCAACCTCTTCATCTAACACATCGAATGCAACCACCTGCTCCTGATCTGAATCATCATCATCATCTTTTTCTTCATGATTATCTTCATCATCTACACGATTATACTTTATTGGTCTTCCTTTTGGATCATATCTAACAATGTATGAACAACCTGCTTTACTTGGTACATCTGAGTAAAAGACTTGCTCACATTGACTTGGAAGAACATAAGGCTCTATACCCGGTTCAAATTCCTTTGTATTAACCATGGTAAATCCATTAGCATGCTCAATAACAATTCTTTTAGGATCACGTTCATGCATCTGTAGCCTGTACCACTTCACCTCAAACAAAACTATTTTAAAGGAATTAAAATCACACTCAATTATGTCCAAATGCCCATAGTACCTATTCTCAGTTTCTTATGGATGTCTATCACTTATAGAGGAAACATTGGTGACCTTAAACACTGCAGTTATCCCACAATCCGAGGTTTTCATCTTATCATCCAACATTTTGATACAAAATTTACGACCATTACACCACATAGCCTTGTGATGTTTCAACTGCAACATGGACAACAAGTATAAAATACATTGTCAATTAATAAACGCCATATAGGACTTAGTAAATATATTTCAAAACTTAAACAAACCAAATACATTGAAAAAATGGGAAGTAACTAGAAAAATGCGGGTAAACATTTTACTTGCCTTTTTATCTTTTAAACCATAGGCTAAATCAACTTCCCTTTGTGACATAAGATCAAGAAATTGATGCTGATGACAATGAGTTGTTTTAATCATCTTACTGACCCCTTCCCATAATAACCTACCGAAGTATTCTTCACAATATTCTATCCAATGCTCCATTCAATCAAGGTTGTTTCGAATGTATAAATGTAAAGCATCCCACACTCGAGCAACTATATGAAAAAATAACAATTTAATATCATTAATTAGATATCATTAAAGGAATAGTTTAATATAGTTGAATATGCAGGAATAAAAAAAATAAAAAATCAGTATGCTAAAATAAAATTGGAAAAATACATGTGTAATATATTAATTCCACAACAACTAATAATTACCTTTCATCGTCCTCATTGTACATTTCCCCAATAGGACCTCCCCTTCAAATTTGTTGATAGAGTTGAGATGCCAAATGCGAGGCCCATTCATATTTTCTTCTAATTTAAATAGATATTCACTAATATACACCATGCATTGATATACCGTATATCCCTCAACCATAGAACCCTCAGGACGTGCTCTTTGTCTAACAAAATCCTTCAATGAATTCAACTGACTCTCCACCATCCACATCGACGTTGTGTGTATTGGTCCACATAATTCAATCTCATCAACTTGGTGTATGAGGTAGTGTTCTTGTGCATTGAAAATGATGGAGGTAGATACTGCTACATTTCACACATTAGTCGAGGAATTTTTCTCTTCCAATACCTTATATATTCTTTATGGATTTCTTTTGATGAAAGCCACCTACAAATGATGCAATAAAATAATATCAAGGCATATATAAATTTGCGGACAAAACATAATATGTCAATATGTTCTGCTACAAATCACAGAACAAGTACATTTTCCATATAAAACATTACTTACCTCATGTATTTGCCAAGAACATAAATAATTTGTTTTATGTTGTTGTCAAAGTCGTCAGGGAGAGATAAAGCTAGAACATACTGTAACAAAAAACAAATAATTATTATTTATTTCCAAATAAGAGAATAAAATTAATAAAATAATGCATACCAATAAGGAAATATATTATAAACTCATAATTACCTTAATGAATGTATGCCAGTCATGTGTTTTGACCCCACCAAAATCACCTTTTTTCGTTAAGATATTCTTTATGATAGACAAAAACCCCGTCGGAAACCTGATTTCTCTGATGACCTCTTTTACAATATTGCTCTATTGTTCCGCCAAGCACCAAGGAAGACTAATATTCTGTTGATGGCCATCACCATTAGAATTAATGATCACACTTTGCAATGCGCGATTAACTTCTTGTATGTCACTACAAATCTTTCCAATTCTTTCTTTGTTAGTCCTTCCATCTAATATTAGCCATAACAATTATGTTACGTTCTTCCCGATATGCATTGTATCAAACAGATGAACTATTTGTAGGTGCTCGTAGTATGGCAACCTACTGAATTGCATCGGGTAAATTTTCATTCCTCGTGGAAGCCCATTCGTGCCTTAACAACATTCATGAAACATCAACAAAATCAAATTAACACTAATTAATCAATATAGGTACATACCGTGCTGAACATAATTCACTAAAAAAAAACAAAGATTTATATAATATATGATACATAAATAATTTGGCATACCTTGACGATTTCTATTATATTCCAACTTCCATAGGTGAGGTGTCATTTTTCGTGGTTTTTTTCCATTCTCTTCTTTACCATTGAATTTAGCTTTGTCTATAGTTCGATAACTATGGTTCTTAGGAAGAAAGTGTCTATACTCATCAAACACTTCTTTTGCTAAACTCCTTGAACAACGAGATTTTATCCTGGGACCGCAAACTGGACATGTAAATTTACCCTTTGTTTGAAGACCTATAAAATATATGAATCAGTGTAGCAAATTAGAATTACCATTTAAAATAATGCACGATATTTTCAATAGATATATATAATATTAAAGAACAAAAGAAAGTAACAATATACCACAAAAATGTGTTAACTCGGGAGCATCATGAATTGTCCATGCAAGTATTCCATGGAACTGAAATCATTTTTTCCCTATTGGTCTAGAGATGTCATACATAGTGACGCCAGCCCATAACTTCAACAACTCATCGATAAGAGGCTCAATATATGCATTCATATCTTTAACCTGGTACTCACCTGATTGGTCCAACATGCATGATTAATTATATTTAGCTATATGTTGTTATATATAAAATACATAATTATCATGCACGAAACAAAGAAATGAAATATTTAGTGATCATACTTTCATGTAAAAAAAACAAATTAATTAAATACCTAGAACAATCATTGCCAACATTGTGTGCTCTCTCTTGATCGACATCCAAGGAGGAAGGTTATTGTTTATAACAAAAAAATGCCACACTGAGTAGGTAGCACGAAGCTCTCCAAATGGATTGACACCATCAGCTGCCAACAAAAGTTTAACATTACGAGGTTATTCTTTAAAAATTGGCCACTTTTCTTTGATGTACTTCAATACAGAACTATCCGCAGGAATTCGAAGAACATTGTCTCGACTTCTGTTCTTTGCATGGTAATCCACAAACTGTGCTATACTTTGACACCTGAACAACCGTTGGAAATGTGGAATTATTGGAATATAACGAAGAACTTTGTGAGGCACCTTTTTTGACGCTTTATCAGTTCAATACCTACTTGTTTGAAATTGTGGGGCATTCATTTTCTAATGCATATTGTCCATAGTATATGATATGATCACTAGGACATGCATCAATAGCTTGATACTCCATTCCAAATTTTTTCATAATCACAAATATCTCTCGATATGTGCGTGGTAAAATATTTGACATTGGTAATAGAAATTCACCTAACAATCTACAAAATTCAAAAGAATAGGTCAATGCAAACAATATTAATCATCAATATCGGATCCATACTTTACAAATTAGATAACAAAAGCAATATAGGAAAAAATTCAACCCTTTATGTACATGTCAACATGCAGACATAAATAATTAACAAATTACATACCTTAGTACCTGTGTGAGACAGGTGTTTGATAAACCATTCAAAACCTTCAAGTTCACTAACAACAATATAGCAGATAAAATATTTTTTTTTGAGCCTTCATAAAGAGGTTGACGTGACTTAGCGAGTAGAGGATCAACATCATGACTATCATCTTGGTTGTCCTCATCTATTGGAGAAAATGTGTCTTGGATCAATCTATGTATCTCATCTTCCTGATTTGTATCACTAACATTATCTCCATTCATATCACTATTAAGAACCTGATCAGCTTCAATATTCTGATCTTGAAGTTCATCACCCCGTAAAGGAGTATTTCTGCTAGTACTTGGAAAATAACTCTCTAGAGGGTGGCATTCTGGGGGCATTGTCTACATATTTACAAACAACGTAGTAAAATTAGTGTGTATAGAACATATAATAAAATGATAAGACATTTTACTGAAATTCATGACATGATGACTATTACAGAGAATACATTAAATATTGAATAACCTCTTACCAAGGGACGATATTCATAACCCCCTTCGGTCTTCCCCTTCTCCCTACAATGTCTTTCAGCTATTGTTATTAAAAGTATTCTTCTTTTCAAGCTCCTGCAATTAGAGCAAGGGCAATAACATTTTCCATCTCCCCTCGCCTCTAATGCCGCTCTAAACTGAGCAAGCTTCCTTGCATTTTCATTCATAGTGACAAGTAATTGTCTTACCTACACCATACCAAACAGTAACTTGTCAAATACATTAGATATAAGTATCTTTCTAAATACAGTATATTATATACCAAATTTTATAAAGAAAAACCTGAAGACTGAAGTTTTCATTGATGCCAACAACTGTTGTGCAATGGCCTTTGATTTACTCACAAGGAGACCTTGATAGTTTGGGCATTGGAGCACTAGGTGGCCCAAATGGTCCAAATCAAAGTTGTCCTTGATGCATGCTTACCTTTATGAATTTACCAGATGATTGTTGAGTATGACTCTCTCTAGTTTTGGATATGGTTGATAAAGAATGTATTTAGGAAACACTTGTTGTTGGTATCTGGTTGTATGGCTTATATTGGACAAACATATAAGATAAAACAAAGAACAAGGGTGGAAAACACACAGTTGAAGCTCACAGTTAAAGTTTTGAAGAATCCAAGGCAGTCACAAGAATAACTGGAAGTTCTTGGATACTATTGAGGTGGGTTTCAATTCTGATTTAGGGTTTCTAGAAGTGTAGGTTCTTGCATCAGAAGAATATTATCCACGTACATTTCACAAGATCAAGAGTACAATCTAAGGAAGACATTCATTGCCAGTATATTTGATCTCTTGAAGAATGCGCAGATCGTGAAGAAGACAATTCTGGGTATACAAGACATCTACAGCTCTAAGTCTTCCTAAATGATTTAGTCATTCTTAGATATTCGGGTTGTTTTTGCAAAAGCACTCAAGTCCTTCCTTGAGATATGCTAGCTCCTTCTTCAAATGACTAAAGCAAACAAAGGCACTTGAAAACATTCAGAAGGCATGAAGGAAAGTGAAACCTAGCAACAAAGTGTTTTTCTAAATGATCGTGGGCATGTCAAACTGAATTAGTATATCCTAATATACTATGAATGATGTATAGCTTAGTGTACTGAATGATGAACTCTGCCTAATGTACTTGTAACATGAGAAGAAGCCCATAATAATGATGTATAGCCTAGTGTACTGAATGATGAACTCTGCCTAAGTGTTGAAGTGAAAATACTTAATGATCTTTGATTAAGTTTTAAAGAAGTTGAAATTGGTATTTAGTGTTGGCCCACTGATTCACCCCCCCCTCTCAATGTGCCATTGTCAAGGATAATTTTAGGGGTGAAATTTAGCCCATGGGCTATTTTTTCATGTTTTTTTTCCAAAAAAGATTCGCCAATTTGCATTTTTTGAAGCCCCATTTCGCCCAATTTTGATGGGGTAAACTTTTTTCACTCTAAAAATTGCCAAAATATTATATAAACTATATAAAATCCTTCGAAATTGAAACAATTTTAGAAAAATATCGCCAAATATTTTATAGTTGACATTTTGAGAATTGGTAAGATTCACCAAGGTTTATACACTTTTAAATAAGTATGGGTCCTTAAAATTATCCCTGGCCATTGTGTCTAACAATACCTTCATGTTATAATTATATTCTAATAGAACTATAGAAAAATGAAGAGGTTTAATTAGTAATTAATATATAATCATGTATGCAAATCCTATAAAAACATGTAAGTATAACTAATTAATCACATGAAATATATGTAGCAATGCTAAATTTAAAAAAAAGCACCAAAATTAAATTTCGTTCAAACATGCATGTCAAAAAAAAATCCTGATTTTTTTTCTTAACATATCTTTCTATTAAAATAGACAAAAAAATATAAAAATACTAACCTTACAAGTTCAAAATCCGAGCTATGTAGAATATTTGAGCTCAAACAATCACCACGAAATTTGTCACAAGTTCAAAATCCGAGCTTAATCAATCACCGGGAACTTTGTCGCAACTATAGCAAATGTGTCAAAAATTGTCTTAAAGTATATATTTATAGATCGACAATTGTCGATATAGCGACGCAAATGCATGAGTTGACCCGTAAAAAATCAAGAGCCGTTGGAATCTAGCATGTGTGGTTTGGCGTGTGTGCAAAGATACCCTTATTTCATCGATATATCGACGAAAGTTCGTTGAAAGCTAAAAAATGTCGATATAGAGACGGAAATTCCGCCATGATAAAAAAAATGAAAAGACATCTTAAATTTCATTGTATTTTTCCACGAATGTTCGAAACGTGGAAATATTTTGTGGAAAAATCCGCCCATGTGTAGTAGTGTCTAGGAGCACTAATGCTCCATTTTTGTCTTGGAGCACCAAAGCTACTAGTGCTCCTCCTTGGTATGAGAGCATAAATTCTCCACTTTAGGCATATTGTTTCTAGTGGGTGAGTGGTTTTGGAGAGTTTTCATCAAACGTTTTCCATGTAACAATTGAGTGGTTTTGTAATTAGAATAGATCCATTTATTATGTGGATTGACTGATTTGTCACTCACTATGGTTTTGTATGTGCGGTTTCACTACCATTACTATATAGTAATGCTTAACATTTCAATATTAGTTATTGTACACTTTCATAATATTATTCTTCTATTTATTTCTATTGTTTTATTTTATATACTTGCAACTATAATATTTTATTTCTAATATATATATATATATTGCAAGTATTTTCATTTTTTTAAATGTAAGTAAATAATCCATTAATAAAAAAGGGCAAAAACTAATACATGAAATATTTAAAATAAAGGTTACGCTATCACTATATTTTAACAATTATTTATTTATTGATTGAATTCAATTGATCAATTTACTAAGTAGACATAAAAATGATTATATACAAAACAAATTAATCCTAAAAACGACTAAAAATATTAATAAATTATTAATTACAATATTTTTGATAATAAATAATTGATTTATTATTTGATATAACTAATTTTGTATTTAATAATTGGAGCATTGATGCCCCTTTTAATTCTAGAACACTAACATTAATGTTTCACTTTGGTCTGGGTGCACTAGTGCACCTTTTTTATCCTAGAGCACTGAGATGGGTGCTTCACATTGGTGTGGGTGAACCAATGTTCATCTTTTGGGAATGGGTACATCGGTGCTCCTATAATATAAGTGTGCACATGTTCTTCTCTTTTAGGAATGGGTGCACCAATGCTCCTATAAGCTATATGCACACTAGTGCTTCTCTTTTAGGAGTGGGCACATCGATGATCCCCTTTGGTCTTGGAGCATTGGTGCTCAAAATGGTCTTGGAGCATTGGTGCTCAAAATGGCCTTAAAGCATAGGTGATATCATGTCCTTAGAGCACCAGTGCTTTCCAAAACATGCACCGATGCATATTAAATAGTTGTGCACCAATGCACCTTATTGTTTTAAGTGCACCAACTAAAAACCCTTTGTTAAAACCTCCAACTACTCAAATTTTTTAGCTATAGTGAAAATTTATTAAACCTCTAGCTAAAACCTCTATAATCAATTGTGGAATTTATATTGGAGGTTTATTTTATAAAATTTCCCAACCTTGTAACACCAATAACCTCTGCAAAATCCTCTGCTAGAAGGTGTTATCCTTGTAGTGACCGTCATAGAAATCTAGGCCACACAAATGTCCCTAAAGAAGAGTGAAGCCTAGGGAAAAATAAAATATATTTCCAAGAAATAAAAATATGCAAAGAAAAATCTCTTACCTTTGGTCAAACTTGAAAATACCCAAAGATGTTACCTCTAGAGAATGAAGACGACCTTCTAGGACTTGGATCCGATCCACTCCAAAATTTCCATTCACACATATCAACCTGAAGAAGAAATATTCCCAACTCTATGAAAGCACTTGAATAAATGTCCCATAATAGATACATGTTGGGATTTACAAATAGAAGAGCGAGGGAAACTAAGGCATATGGGAGTGTAAAGGCTCTCTCACATGGAGTTATTGGGTTAAAAATCCTTGCACGCCATTTGTATTCCATATGATGAATTTTTTGATGCTCTCCTTTGATTCCTTGAGTGAATTGATTAAAATTGATGAGGTATTAACAATGTTTAACATCATAAACACTACAAGATCCGATACCTCTCACAAGGGACCCCATTTTTTACCAGGACCCCCTTATCTAAGTAAACTGCCTCTTTTGCTCAACAATCGGCTAAGCCATTATTTAATCTTTGAATATGAGATAGAATAACATCATCCAAAGTGTTAAGGCTCCAAAATATTTTTAAAAGGTTTTGCACGGGGTTGTTCCTTCCCTAGGAGTCTTTTTTCTCGCATGATTTATAATATAAGGTGAGTCTCCAAAAATCATAATGTTCTTAACCTAATGCAATTTGAGGAGTTACGTTCTTGAGAACAAAGCATATGTTTCAACTTGGGTATTTGTCGCTACTCATATGCACCACGAGTAGTGAACTACTATATTTCCATCATGGTCTAAGAGAACCCTCTTGCACCCACCACCCTTACAATCTTGAAAATTATAATTGTTGAAATTGCATATCTCAAATACAGGACTTAATGTTGAAAACAATTGATATTTAAAGTGTTGAAATTGTAATTCTCTATGCCACCTAACATTTAATTTCAAATGCTAAAATTGTAATTGTAACTTTTACGTGTAGCAATTGTCACAACGCCATCGTTGCCCAAATTTTGGTAAAATTTTGAGAAACTAGAAGATGGGAAGGAGCGAATGCATAGAAGGGTGCATAATTATGTTGATGGGTTAAATATTTGTTAATGATGTAGATAGTATGTGCTAATTAAAAATAACAAACACATACTACGTTGTGTGAAAATGAATAAAAATGCCGTGTGATATGTGGGCTAATTAATTTGTGAAATAAAAGTCATATGAAAATAAAAGCAATTGCAATTTAGTTAATCTAATAAAAATAGTTAAAATAAGGTTATTGTATTTAAAAATCTATTTGTAATTAGTTAAAACAATGTTATGTGTTTAAAATTCGGTTTGTTTACATTTGGATTTATAGTCTAGGATTTACATTCTAAAAATAAGAATATCACCTTATTTGCAAACACTATGTATCTAAATTACTATGGAAATGTTTATAACGAGCACATCTTTGGCGAGAGAGATTCAAAATTTTAACAAAACAAAAATAAAGAATTCAATTTAGCTATTAGATCAATGCTTCATTACATAAGTCATAGTTAGGTCATTTTAAGTTCGAAAGGTAAGGGACATTAAAAGTGCAACATTCATCGTTTTAGAGTCTATTTAAAGACTTTCTTGGTGACACTTCATTACAAAAAGTAATAGCAAGACCCTCCCAAGTTTGGAAAGTAAGGGATATTTAAATCCCTTTAGTCATCTAATAATAGCCATTAAAATAGTTTCCTAGTGTACTTTGTTATATAAGTCATAGCAAGGGAGTGAATCCATGAACCTTTGTCACACTTTTTCAGAAGGGGTGAATCCATTAAGCTTGGTCACACTTTTTCACAAGGAGGTGTATGAAAACAATGTTTTTATACCCTGGATTAAAGAATTGTTTAAGTGTTCAATTTAGCTATTGAAATCTCAATTGAATACTTAAAAAATTTCTTGATTGGGTGTTTTTATGAATCTATCAATATAACCTTAAATGAGATTGTAAACAAGTTTACCTAAGCCCTCGATTGAGGGATAATCTAGATAGAGCTATATACTTTGATTGATGTACTTATTTTTCAATGAAAAGAAATAAATAGGCAGCAAAGCTTTACTTTCACTTCCACTGTGACCAAGACAAATAACAACTCAATCTTGCAATAAACCTTGATCCAACATTTTTCATAGACCTCCATCCACCTCTCCTCTAAAAACCACACCTACATCATGGCATCTAACCCAAGAGGTATGTGATTTTTAAAATAAAATAAAATTGGAACTTTATATAACTAAATTGTACTTCATTCATTTGAATTTTATCTATATAAAATAGTTTTGCTAGAGGAATTATATAGTTTTTTCTTTTAAATATTATCAACCAACAACTACCAAAATTTTATTTTTTTTCTTAAATTGTATCAACTAGTAGCATTTATTGATATGACCTCAAGTGGGGCATATATAGGGGTAAATGCACATGTAATATGATCGACCTAATTAAGGGCCCACATGTGCAATGAATGAGCCTATATAGAGGTCAATATAATCATTATTGAAAAAGGAACATGCGATTTTGATGTATGAATGCGTGCGGATATTTAGTGGAAGTTATCTAATTCTTTAAGGAGTTATTGTGTAACATCTCCATTATCTCTTTTGGAGTTGTGCTCCACGCTCACATTTTGTATGCATCGGTTTATTATGATATTTTGAGGATTCATTACACATTGATTGTCATTTCTATTAATGGAACAACCTCTCTCTGAAGTAGCAATAGATAGTGCTCAGTAAACTTAAGATTGATGAATGAATGCCATTGCCATTGACATTGTTGATCATCTAGAGACATTTCTCTAACAAATCCTCTCCATGCAATGGTTTAACTAAGATTCTTTCTTGTATATTTGGAATGGAAGTGGGAAAAATACAACGTGAAATATATATGTGTGTGTGGATATCACATTGATAAATAAACATATATTTATGGAGATGAAAAGGAACTCCCTTAAACATCATAATCTTAAACAACATAGGTTTTAGGAGTTTCACATTATACTCTTACACATCATAGATTTTAGGAATTTTACATCATATTCTTACCCATGTTATATGAGAGCACTACCTTGAGACTTAGTTTGTTATTCTAGGTAAATGTATGTTTTGTTTTGCATTTTTTAGAATGGGCGTGTCTTTACACCTTTTGGAGCAATTGATAGTCATGATATTTTGTTGAGCATTTTAGAACTTGGTGAAGTGTATGGCATTTGTTTTCTCTGATTTATTCATTCGTCATTGTAAATTGTGTTTTTAGGGTTTAATATATATTAGTAATTTATGTAACTTTGACATATGCCAATATTTGAGTGTTATGATTGGGGGTGTAAATTAAATATAAATTTAAGTAAAATTGTATAAATATCTAAAATAAATATATTATAAAATTAAAATAAAATTTACTTTATAATACAAAATTTAATGAATTTGAGGTCACATGTTCAAATCTAGAGGGGGTAGGGCATGTATACCTCTATATACTTTAGTAGTCTAATTGTTGTGCGGAGGGGGACCATTGTCCCACAAACGAGTGGGTCACATACACCAATTTGGTGTTTGGATTGGTTGTGAACTTAAAATTAGATTATTATTATTACTAAAAATGGTCTCTATCAACATGCAAATCCCTAAGAAACTTAAATTGAATCGATTTTTGAACAAGGATGAATTGGAAACCTCGGAAAACAACATGTGGCTAGGGTTTACTAGCCGTTGCTTAGATACCGCACTTGAAAAATCTCCGTGTCAAGCCTGAGAACAACTTGATTTGCAATGATCTGATAAATATTGTTGTCCCGTCCCACTCAGACCATTGATTTTTGTAGTGATCTTGTGAATGGGAAGGAATCATCAACCTATTGCACTTAGAAGCATTGGATTTACATCGGCTTTTGTCCTTGAAACTAAATGTATGAGCATGGCTTCTGCTATGTTTGGAGGCCAAGTTTGTCTAGGGTAAAAAGAAATCTGAAGCTGTGGCCATTGGTTGGCAATGGAGCTCTATAACCCTTTTAATTTTTTGAAGTTGGTTAGCTCTTGGAACCTAAGGAAAAGACCTAATGCAGTTAAGAGAAAATTCATTAAGCAATTGGAGGATGTTCAGAAGTTAGAGTTATCTTCTCCAAAACCGAGACATAAATACCTCATGTTATCAGAATGTGGTATGGCTGGAAAGTTTATGTAATACCCCCATTTTGACCCTTGGGATATACTGGATTTCAATGTAAATATTGTATACATGCGATGTATGTTTTCCTAGCGTGGAGCTCAAGGCCAAGGCCTCACTAGTGTATGCTCGGATTTTATTAAAAATGAAAATATTTGATATTTTGCTATCCATGTGCTATTAAGTCATAGAACATTGTAAAATGATGTAAATATTAATATTTCAATAAAATCCCAAAAATTGGCTATGGAAGCAACTAATAAGAGGGGGGAGGCATGTGTATCCACTAGGGAGTGGTAAAGGGGATTGTGGGGTTGAACCATATGTTTCCAAATGTCATCTTGAGAACCCATTTGACTTTTCTTGTTGACATTTAATTCTGTTGTAAGGAAGTAGTTGAAGAAATCAATCCATGGCTTCAATGGAGCATAGGCAACCCATAAATTTATATGGAAGGTATGGGATCTATTTTTCTTGACCCACAAGTCACTCTACCTCATGGGAATTCGTTCTTCCTCATTCCCATTCCATTGTTGATCAGCAGAGCTTTAGTTTTTATCCATTACACATTGCCAACAGTGAGAAAAACCAGAAATCGCAACTTTGCATTAACCCACGTTTTGAAGTGCCATAAATGCCCAAAATTTCTCGTGGACAGTGAAATACGATGGGGGATCCATAAACATGAGCCTTGGGGCAAATTTGAGAGTGTTAGATCCCTAGAAATCCATGGGAAAACCCAGTTTTGATAGCCCGAAAATCCAATTACGGGGTTGAGTCATTTGGTCACCGAATTATGAGAATCCAAGTGTGAATGACAGAACAGTGGATAGAAAAAAGGTTGGGATTTCTTGATAAACCCAGTGAAGGCTAGAATCTCAAGGATTTAGCAGTTTGGACCTTTCTATGCCCACCCTAAAGAGCACTAGAGGGAAGAGACGTTTGATGGACTATGTAGTAGAGAAGGGGACCTTCCTTGTGTTGGGTGTGGTAGGTATTGTGGGTGCCAAGGTTGTTTGAGTTTAGCTTGAGATGTCTGTAGCTCTGTGGTTGAGCTCACTAACTTAGCATTTTCCCCCTTTGTCTCTTGCAAGCTTGATAAACCCAACTATGTGTTGGATTAGCATGATTGTTTGTATGAAACCATGGTTGTGAGTGAGCCTATTTAGTTCATCCTTAGTGGATACACAACCCAGCTCGGGGGTGGCCTCTCAGCTGAAAGAATATAGGTTGGACAAGGACCTATGGTTGGGTGGAACGTTGTTCTCACATAGCGAGTTGTTTGGACAATTTCATCTTAAAGATAAATGTTCACTGTGGTTAAATTATGATCATTCTATGTTCTGAATGTTTAGTTATTCATGTTAATTGAATGAAATGATTATCTTAAGTTTGTTGGCATGAAGCTTGTGCATAACATGAGAAGGGGATTGATTCTATGCATGTTTTTTCATCATTCTGCTTGGGATAAATATGCTGATGCATTTCATTTTGTGTGTGTGTGTTAATATGTTTTAATTCCACTGTACAATTTAATTATGCATTTTATTTTAATTGTGAATTTCATCATATGGCTTTGGGGAAGAATTAGACACCTCCATGTTGTGGTCATGTTCCCTCTGTGGGTCGGGATGACGGGAGGGGATGTGACAGAGTGGGAGGATTGTTGATGTATATGTAACTTTGGAATGTATTTCATCTATGTATTTCATATATATTTATTGTACCCTTATTAGAGATGTGTTATTCCTCTATAAGGAAGTGTCGTCATGTGGATTGACAACTGTCACAAGTGTGTGTACTTGCCGATGGGTTATTAGACCACCATGTGTGGGGTCGGCCCTGAAATATATATTATATTTTGGATGTATCTAGATAGACAAGTCGGCCCCATAGTGTAACTGGGCAAACATGTTAAGTATAAATAGAGATCGGGAGATCTCTATTTGCATCATTCGAAAAGTCACACTTCTCTCACTTAGAAAGTGGCGCACTAGTGAGGAGGAGGATCATCTGCTACTAGGAGACTATCTCAAGTGTATTTTGGTTGTACTTTGGTTGATCCATTGCTCTCTCTATCTCCGAGGATGTTGTGGGGTTTTTCACCTTAGGGTTTTCCCCACGGAAACTCTGTGTCTCTTGTCTCTCATGCTTTTGATTCTTGTGATGCTTGTGATGCTTGTGATGCTTATTGTGATTGTTATGCATTGATATATTGTATAGGTTATTCTCTCAGTAAATATCCTAGAGTATTGTGAATTAATGCTCAAAATTTAACATGGTATCAGAGCTAACCTGAGAAGAAGACATTTTGCAGTGACGGAAACTTGAGTTTCTTGTTTATTGGGTTTCTCTCCACAGATTTTGGAAAAGCAGTATAGTAGATTGAATCTACTCATCAAGGAGAATCTATCTGTCCAATCAGAATTCAATTCTGAGCATTTTCAGTTTTGGCCCTAAAAATTAGGGTTTCCACAAAAATAGGAATTTCTGAAATCTGAAGACATAGCTGGAAGCTCCTTGCAAAAATCGAAGTTTAGAGCTTTGGATCGAGATTTTTGGCTGAATAGATCTCCGAGAAACTAAAACCCTAATCCGGGACCAGATCCAGTTTTCACCATTTCAAGTGGTAAGACCTAAATCTTTTCTATTTCCATTTGAAGTACTCTTTAAGATGTCTCACCACACCAAGCTTGAGGATAAGCTTGAAGGGGCTGATAACTTCCGAGCTTGGAAGTATAGGATTGGGTTAATCCTGGAAGAAAATAAGTTGGACTCATATATAAAAGAAGACATCCCTATCCTAGAGGATGAAGAGGCTATGGTATTGCATAAGAAGAACTTGGTCAAGGCAAAGAGAATCATTGCTGATTCTATCAAAGACCATCTCATACCCCATGCGTCTTCTCTAAAGATACCCAAGGAGATGTTTGACTCTTTGACCAAGCTATTTGAAGGGAAGAACATAAATCGGAAGATGACCTTGCGGAATCAATTGAAAGGGGTCAAGATGTCGAATGGATAAACCATTCAGTCCTATTTCTCCAAGGTCTCTCAGATCAAGGAACAACTTGAAGCTGTAGATGAAATGGTGGAGAATGGTGAAATTGTTATGACCACTTTGAATGGCCTACCTAGGTCATGGGACTCTTTTATCCAGGGGATCTGTGCCAGAAAGAAATTAATCTCCTTTAGCAAATTGTGGGAGGAATGTTCTTAAGAAGAAGCAAGGCTTGTGGCAAGAGAAGAAAAGATGGGGAATGAAGATCAAGCTCTCACAGAAGGGCAAGTTCAAGAGGGAGCCAGCCCATCGCAAGAAGAAATCTTCTCATCATTATCACAAAGACAAGAAAGATCTAAGGTGTTTCACTTGGGTCACTTTGCTTCAGAATGTCCCAAGAACAACCACAACAACAACAACAACAAGAAGGGTAACAAAAGAAGGTACCATGCTCATGCTGCCGAAGATGATGAACCTCCAGAGAAGAAAGTTAGGGCAGAAAGTGATGATGACTCATCAAGTGAAGAAGAATATGTTTTAATCTCTACTCTCACAGGTACTATTTCCCATGGTTGTAATGATTGGTTAATTGACAGTGGGGCTTCCAAACACATGACTGGGTTTAAGGAATCTTTTGTGAATCTATCTGAACATGAATCACCCCATAAAGTGAAACTTGGGTATGATTATCAATACCCAATCAAAGGAAGTGGTGAAGCCTCCTACAACCTAGATTCTGGAAAAGCTTTGAAGATGAAAGAAGTCCTTTATGTACCTGGGCTCAAGAAGAACTTACTCTCCATCTCTGCATTGGATGCAAAAGGTATGAGGGTTGCATTTGTGGATGGCCAAGTCCTAATGTGGCCAAAGGGTAAAACAATCGATGATGTAGTAGTGATTGGAGAGCAAGAGGGAGGATTGTATAAATTGAAGGGACAACCTGAACATGCCATGGTGACATAAAAACAAAGATTCATTCATAGTCATGGATCACATAGAGGTATGTATAATTTGTTTTTGCAAAAGTTAACTAATGAGTTATGCAGGTCATTGAAGAGAACAAGAACACATTGCTAGACATAACTAGCAAATATGGTGACCAGGTATGTGTTTCTTATATCATAGGATCTATTATATAAGTATGCATGACATGATTGATGATGTTTATTGATGAAGTCATAGGTTTGAATAATCATGGGTATATGCATATTATGTGTCTTACCTTATTTAATGTTATGACTAACCAGAAGAGTCTTCGGTTTAGACATGTTATGTTTCTTATGATATGACTAACCATAAGAGTCCTATATAAACCTTGAATGCTAATGCTTATTATTTCTGTTTAAAATAATCATGACTATACATGCTTGAGATTATTGTGTTTTGATAGTATTGAGAATATACTAATGAATGTATGATTTTGTATGAGATCACAAGGATAACACAATCATGATACTAATAAGCATGCATAGGGACCAAGGATGAATATAAGTCAAGGATAGGTAATCCAAGAAGCAAAGATCAAGAGGGAGCACACTCCAACAGCTCCTGCAAGGATGAAGATATTTAGAGGGAGTTGACCATCTTTCTACTTTCCACAACAGAAAGGTGTAGAAGAAGCTACTTCAGCAGCTCCTGCAAGGAAGCAAAGACTCAGAGGGAGTCCACCCAACAAACAAACAAAGATAAGTATTTTAACTACCACTTCTTACATATTTGTTTGTTTAAATAAAATTGTTCAATGACACATATGTTAGAATGATTGCATTAATGAACAGGATACTACTAATATGCATGTGATGGGTAAGTGGCCTATGGCACTGTACAACATTCCATTGCTACTTATCTAGAATGAAACCTCTTTGCTGACATGTTGGGAGTAGTGCAAACTCTTAAATGTTCTGGTAGAGATTGGAAGGCATCTAGAAAGTTACAGGATATGGATGAATGTTGTATTGAAGCATTGGCTAAAATAATTGCATGACTGTATGACATATTTCTTTATGTATAAGAATTTGTTTTGAAAACTATGAGATGTTTCTAATCATGCAATTTAACTTGTCTTGTAGGAAAGATCATATGCCATCACCTACAAAAGAAGAACTACAACACTTGTTCTAGCAACAAAAATGATCTATTGAAGATATTGAAGTTCCCAGGATTTGGGAAGAATGCCATGATCCGTCTATCATGAAGAATGATGTTTGGGATGCGGTCCCAAGAGCTGAAGGGAAGTCTGTTGTGACTTCCAAATGGAACTATCAGATCAAGCATGCTGTAGATGGTAGCATAGAGAAATATAAAAGTGATGAAATAGAAGATACACCAAATGGATTTCAAGACAGCTTTCTTGAATGGTGTAGTTGAAGCAAAAGTGTATGTGGAGTAGCCACTTGGTTCTGAGACACATGACAGGAAATCATATATGTGCAGAACTTGGTATGGTAGGATGGACAGTTTCCTATCTAGTTTGGGCTTTACCAAGAGTAAAGTGGATTCCAACCTTTACTACAAGGTTGAGGAAGGGAATCCTGTGATTCTACTCCTGTATGTGGATGACTTGTTTGTAACAGGAGATGACAGATTGATTGCAGATACTAAGAGGAAGCTTGTTGTTGAGTTCGATATGAAAGATTTGGGAATGATGCATTATTTCCTAGGTATGGAGGTGTGGCAGAGTGCAGGTGGGATCTTCCTTGGTCAAGGAAATTACACAATAGATATCCTGAAGAGATTCGGGATGATGGATTGCAAGGCCATGGCCACACCTATGGCATCGAATCTGAATATTTTATGTAATGCTTCATCTGAGCTGGTTGATGTCTCTATGTATCGTTAGATGATTGGGTCCTTGATGTACCTAACAAACACTAGACCAGATATTTGCTTTGCGGTGAACACATTGAACCAGTTCCTGACGGATCCGAGGAGTGTTCACCTGGTTGCTGTAAAGCATGTTCTGAGGTACCTGAAGGGTATAGTGGATTATGGGCTCAAGTATGAAGTGAATCAAAAGTTTAACCTGCAGGGTTATGTTGATTCAGATTGGGCTAGCAGTGCTGTAGATAGGAAGAGCACATCTGGATGCTGCTTCAGTATGGGATCAGGTGTGATCTCTTGGTTTAGCAAGAAGCAGTCCTGCATAGCATTGAGTACAGCTGAGGTAGAGTATGTTGCAGCCTGTTCATCTAGTTGTGAGGCAGTATAGATATGGAAGCTACTGTCTGAGTTATTTGATCTCCCGTTGGATGCTACTAGTATCTTTTGTGATAACCAGAGTTGTGTGAAGCTGTCTGAGAACCCAGTGTTTCATGACAGATCGAAACACATAGAGATCAAATACCACTATATCAGGGATATGGTGCAGAGAGGAGCTGTGAAGCTCCTGTACATTGCAACAGACGAGCAGATTGCAGATGTGCTGATGAAGCCACTAGCTAGGGTGAAGTTTGAGTACTTCAGGGAGAGGCTTGGTGTTCTTCAGATTGATGACACTTCGAGGAAGAAGTGATGGACACATTTGTTGAATCCATTCCAGGCATGTTGGAAGGAGGATCCTTCACATGGCTGTGGATGTAAGCGTTGGATGATGAGCATCATGATGATGTTCTGGTTTCTGCTTTGTATGATCAGTGGATCATTTATATATGTATGTATGCATCATGTTGGATGCTTGGACCATGTATCTATATATGTATCAGGTGGATACATTGTATGATCAGGTAGATCATGTATGTTTATATGTATCATGTATTTATATTTGTATCAGGTGGATACACTGTATGATCAGGTGGATCATGTATGATGATATGTATCAGGTAGATACTTGGTATGCATCAGGTAGATGCATTGTATGATCAGGATGATCATGGATGACGAGCTTCAGGATGTTGCTCCAGATGACATGCAGCAGGATGTTGCAGTGATGATGATAAGGATGATCATGTGTACATCAGGAGGATGTATGGTGAGTATTAGGTTGATACTCTGTGGCCGTGGAACAGGTTGTGCAGATAAGCATGTAATTTGTGCCTTGGGAGATTTGCAGATAGTCTTTTGAGGTTTTGCCTATGGCATGTAATTTGTACCCTGGGATATCTGGCAAATGCTCTTTCGAGGTTTTGCTTGGGAGGACATATAATTTGTGCCCTGGGAGATCTGCAGATAGTCTTTCGATGTTTTTCCTATGGCATGTAATTTGTGCCCTGGGATATCTGGCAGATGCTCTTTCGAGGTTTTGTCCTATGGCATGTAATTTGTGCCCTGGGAGATCCGATAGGTTGAGCCGTGTGCTCGTAATCAGTCCTGGGATGCTCTTTCGAGGTTTTGCCATGACCACATTTAATTTGTGCCTTGGGAGATCCGATAGTTTGAGTCTTGTGCTCGTAATCAGTCCTGGGATGCTCTTTCGAGGTTTTGTGGTGACCACATGTAATTTGTGCCCTGGGAGATCCGATAGGTTGAGCCTTGTGCTCGTAATCAGTCATGGGATTCTCTTTCGAGGTTTTGTGGTGGGGTCACATGTAATAAGTCCTGGAGATTTGGACAGGATGAAAAAGGCCTCAGATGCTCTTTAGGGTTATTGCTAGTCAAGAGACTCTTTTAAGGTTTTGTGATGCACGTAATAAGTCCTGATATTTCCACAGTATAGCCAGTGATGACGAAGATCTGCAGGTGGTGGGCCTACATCCAGTATGAAAAAGGACTGGCTCTGTAGAACTTCCTACGATGAGTAGAGTCAGAGATTGGTTGAGATAGCAGCAACAGTGACGATGATGATGACAATGCATTGATGATGATGATCCCGAGAAGAAGACTTGTCTAGCAAATCTGTGTCGAGAAATACCTTCCTAGTTAAGAGGGAGTGTTGATGTATATGTAACTTCGGAATGTATTTCATCTATGTATTTCATATATATTTATTGTACCCTTATTAGAGATGTGTTATTCCTCTATAAGGAAGTGTCGTCATGTGGATTGACAAGTGTTGCAAGTGTGTGTACTTGCCGATGGGTTATTAGACCACCATGTGTGGGGTCGGCCCTGAAATATATATTATATTGTGGATGTATCTAGATAGACAAGTTGGCCCCATAGTGTAACTGGGAAAATAGGTTAAGTATAAATAGAGATCGGGAGATCTCTATTTGCATCATTCGAAAAGTCACACTTCTCTCACTCAGAAAGTGGCCCACTAGTGAGGAGGAGGATCATCTACTACTAGGAGACTATCTCAAGTGTATTTTGGTTGTACTTTGGTTGAGCCATTGCTCTCTCTATCTTTGAGGAAGTTGTGGGGTTTTTCACCTTAAGGTTTTCCCCATGGAAACTCTGTGTCTCTTGTCTCTCATGCTTTTGATTCTTGTGATGCTTGTGATGCTTATTGTGATTGTTATGCATTGATATACTGTATATGTTATTCTCTCAGTAAAGATCCTAGAGTATTGTGGATTAATGCTCAAAATTTAACAAGGATTACCTACACTTGGTAGAATGTGCATACAATAACGGGTATCAAGCATCATTGGGAATGAGTCCGTTTGAGGCATTGTATGGCAAAGGATGCATGACTCTAGTGAGTTGGGACAGCTCAGTGAACAAGGTAGTGCTTGGACCAGAAATGATCAAGGAAATGGAACAAGAAGTTGTCAAGATCGGGCATAATTTAAAGGCAGCTCAGGATAGGAAAAAGAGTTATGCAGATTTGAAAAGAGTGCATAAGGAATTTAAGATCGGGGATCATGTTTATTTTAAGGTGAAACCAATAAAAAGTTCCATGAAGTTGGGGAGTTGTGCCAAGTTGGCACCGAGATATTGTGGGCCATTTGAAATCCTTCATAGGATAGGACTAGTTGCATATAGATTTGCATTGCCTGCTAACATAAGAGCTCATAATGTTTTCCATGTATCTTTGCTTAAGAAGTATGTACATGATCCTAATCATATGATTGATTGGAATGTGATACAGGTGAAACCCGAGGGAGAGTTCCAAGTGGAACCTATGCGTATCCTCAACAAGAAGGTCACATTGCTTCGGAACCGAGCCATTGGACAGGTAAAGGTGAAATGGGAGCACCTTAGTCTTGATGAGGCTACATGGGAGTTGGAGGATGCCATGAGAGAGGCATTTCCATTTTTGTTTAGTTTTGAGAACACCGGGGACGGTGTTGTTCTAAGGGGGAGGTGAATGCAAAACCCCCATTTTGACCCTTGTGATATATTGGCTTTCAATGTAAATATTGTATAGATGCAATGTATGTTTTCCTAGTGTGGAGCTTAAGGCCAAGGCCCCGCTAGTGTATGCTCAGATTTTATTAAAAAGAAAAATATTTGATATTTTTCTATCCATGTGCTATTAAGCCATTGAACATTGTAAAATGATGTAAATATTAATATTTCAATAAAATTCCAAAAAATGGCTATGGAAACAACTAATAAGAGGGGGGGGGGGCATGTGTATTCACTAGGGAGTAGTGAGGGGGATTGTGGGATTGAACCATATGTTTCCAAATGTCATCTTGAGAATCCATTTGACTTTCCTTGCTGACATTTAATTCTGTTGTAAGGAAGTGGTTGAAGAAATCAGTCCATGGATTCAATGGAGCATGGGCAACCCAGAAATTCCTATGGCAGGTATGGGCTCTGTTTTTCTTGACCAACAAGTCACTCTACCTCATGGGAATTCATTCTTCCTCATTCCCATTCCATTGTTGATCACCAGAGCTTCCATTTTTATCCATTACACATTTCCAGCAGTGAGAAAAACCAGAAATCAGAACTCTACATTAACCCACGTTTTGTAGTGCCATAAACACCCATAATTTCACATGGAGAGTGAAATACGATGGGGGATACATAGACATGAGCCTTGGGGAAAATTTGAGAGTGTTAGATCCACAGAAATCCATGGGAAAACCCAGTTTTGATAGCTCGAAAATCCAATTACGGGATTGAGTCATTTGGTCACCGAATTGTGAGAATCCAAGTGTGAATGACATAACAAAGGATAAAACAGAGGTTGGGATTTCTTGATAAACCCAGTGAAGGATAGAATCTAAAGGATTTAGCAGCTTGTACCTTTCTATGCCCAGCCTGAAGAACACTGGAGGGAAGGGATGCCTGAGGGACTGTGCAGCAGAGAAGGGGACCTTCCTTGTGTTGGGTGTGGTAGGTATAATGGGTGCCAAGGTTGTTTGAGTTTATCTTGAGATGCCTGTAGCTCTGTGGTTGAGTTCACTGGCTTAGCATTTCTCCCCTTTGTCTCTTGCATGCTTGATAAACCCAACTATGTATTGGATTAGCATGACTGTTTGTGTGAAACCATCACTATGAGTGAGCCTGTTTAGTTCCTCCTTAGTGGATACAAAACCTAGTTCGAGCGTGGTCTCTCAGCTGAAAGAATATAGGTTCGACAGGGACCTATGGTTGGGTGGAATGTTGCTCTCACATATCCAGTTGTTTGGACAGTTTCATCTTAAAGATAAGTGTTCCCTGTGGTTAAATTATGATCATTCTATGTTCTATTCTGAATGTTTAATTATGCATGTTAGTTGAATGAAATGATTATCTTAAGTTTGTTGGCATGAAGCCTATGCATATCATGAGAAGGGGATTGATTCTCTGGATGTTGTTTCATCATTCTGCTTGGGATAAATATGCTGATGCATTTCATTTTGTGTGTGTGTTAATATGTTTTAATTCTGCTGTACAATTTAATTATGCATTTTATTTTAATTGTGAATTTCATCATATGGCTTTGGGGAAGAATTAGACACCCCCATGTTGCAGTCATGTTCCCTCTATGGGTCGGGATGACAGGAGGGGACGTGACAATTTACTAGCCCGTGGCCAAGTCCGATCCCTAAAATGAAAGCTCAAGTATACTCTTTTGCTTGTGGCAGGGTTTTTTCTTTTCTTTTCATTTTTAATTAAAAAGAAGATCGAGATCTTGTCTTTCGCTCTAGGCCTTATTTCATGGGATCCGGAGGGATTTTCTTAGCTCCATGGTCTCTTGATTTTAATTTGGAAATGGAAATTAAAACTTCACCAGTGTGGATAAGGATCCCTTATCTCCCATCTATCTTATGGTATGATGACTCTCTGAAGTCTATTGGGAACTAGCTCAATCAATTCATAGATAGGGTTGCACAACACAAAAAGATGCTTTCTTGTGCTCATATATCCATGGAAGTGAATTTGGAGAAATGCCTTTGTGAGACTTTGAAAATTATTATGGATGACTGGATTTATCTACAAGTATTGGATTATGAACAAATACTTTTCAAGGGTAACTTTTGTCATGAATATAGACATTTTGCCAAAAAGTTTACAAATAATTTAGATTCTGAATATTCTGAAAACCCCTACAAGGATCTAGAATATAATACTTTCAGGACAGTAAAAAACAAGCACAAAAAATATCGTACCAAGAAGGCTCATCCCCCAAAAGTCCAAGAAGACCTTCCAAAACCAAATGGGAACATATTTGAAGCCCTTGAATCTTTAAAAGGCTCAACATCTAAAAATGAAGAGGTAGAGAAATCATTTGAGGATGTTGAAGATGGAAGTTAAGAAGAATTTGTAGGGGGTATAGATCCTTCTACAGGGTCTAAGGGTTCCAATGAAGAGGTCTCAGATCAAGAAAAAGAAGAGGCTCTTCCATTATATTCAAATACATTGTATGCTAGATTTATAAAGAAATTTACGCATCCCTTTCCTCCCCTCACTAGGGAAAGGAAATCTAATCAGGATCTCAGAGAAAAAGAAGCAAAAGAAAATATGTTGTTAGGTCAACAAATTTCCTTGGATTCACCTATGTTTAAGGGGCGGAAACATGCTCATGCCTCTCAATAATCATGTATTTTTTCTGCATTTTTCTTTGCAAGGAATTCGTAAGAATATATTCATGTACAGAAGAAAATGGAAGACATAAGAAAGCTAGGGAAAAAGGTTGGCTCTTTTCTTCACAATTCTCTTAAGGGAAAAATAAAGTTCTAGAACTACCAGGAACATTGTTAAATTTGTATATTTTAGTTGATTTGGTTTGACCACATCTCATTTAATACAAAATCTCTATCGATTTAGGTTAAAAAAACACATGCAAAGCCATAAGAAGCTTAACTAGGAATAAAAATGAACAAGGCCATTCCTAATCAAAATTGAATTCCTTAAACACTCTCTTACAAATTGAATCCTCAAAAACCTTCCAACAATTTCAAAGAAAACTATTTTCCAAATTTTGTTATTAACATGCTTATGCCATATTTCTCAATAATATGTCGATTTGCATTTCATTGATTTTATTAGTTGCATTGTTTTGTTTTACATATTATTTTTTAATTAAATATACTATAGACAACAAAGCTTTAAACCACATCCAAAATAAACTAACACAACCACTTAATTTGTGGCTGATGAATGCCATTAGTATGTATAAGATTATAAATATTACTTTATTTAATATAAAAAAAAATGGATGGTAATTATCTTCGTGAAAATTTAAAAAATTACACATTTACAATTGCTCAAAAAGAATGAAATTTTTAATATTAATAGCATGATTAGAACCCAAAAAAAAAGTAAATTGTAGGTGAAGTCATGCTTGAGTTTCAAGAACATTAAAATATATGAAAAGAAAAAAAAATTAAGCAAGGCACCTCAAAGTGAATGTAATGTCCCCATTCAAATAATTTCCTAGTAAGACAACTCCATCAATCCTACTAGTTTCCTAGGTTGGATGGGCACATGTGGAATGGTAATAAGGAAGCTAATAAATGATGTTTAGACATTATAAGGGTTCAAGTATTTAATAAATAGAGTGAATAAAGAAATTCAAGAGAAATCCTAGGTGGCAAATGGTTTTGGAGACATATGGAGGATGTGGGACCCACACTAGCTTGATTTTTCATAATACATGGTATCTCTTTCTTGCAAATTCGAATTAATGGGAAGGTGAACACTCTTGGGTGAGTTGGTAAGTCATAAAACATGTCATTGAGCATCTTAGGTTGAATTGGGAAGGATTGGTAACCTCCATGGAAGATAAAGAGTCAAATTGGAAGTTTGTGGACACTTGGGCTAGATTCCCTAGCCCCTATGACACCAATGATGGGGCATATATGACAACTATGACAAATTGCAGACCTGACATATGACATTTGACCACTATGACATGTCAGCCCCAAAAATGGGCTCAAGGAAGGCGCTCATGGGAGTTGGAGAAGCCAAAGAGACTCAAAATCGAATTTGGGAGAAGATGGAAGGTTGGAACTAGGAGACAAGTGGCAAATATGGAATATTTCCTAAATGGAAATCTATTGAATCTATCGAGAGGATTTCAACCCTTAGAAGGATAATTTTGGTTATAAAATGTAGAAATGAAGTATGAGAATGGCTTTTGATGATTTGAGAAAAATTGCATTTGTGAAGAGAGAGCTAGTGGATGACTAGTTTCTTGCCTTAGCCAATTTCGAGGGTGAAAGATTCCCATCCAAGTTGGTGTTTGGAGAGGCCACTCAGGTATTTCATGGTGCTTTAATGGAGTTTATATTTGCACATAGCAGCTACAGGAATTTTCATGGTTTGGTTTAGTGCAGCACTTTCTCTCCATCGTTTCCAGTTTTGAAGGCATATTCATGCTCCTTGAGGGAGGGCGTTTTTGGTGAGATCTTGTGCTTCTTGGGAGAGCTTATCATTATATATTTCTGATTGTAATAGATTCATGTCCTCTGTTACTAATATTCAGAAATTCGCAGGTCGAAATACCCACTGGTTGTATGCAAAAATATTGATTAATGAGCAAACAATGTCCATTTCCCCAATGCATTGATGTATGACACTATAATGTTGATTATTTCGAATGGATGGATGATTCTCTGATATATTTGTGATCAATATATTTCCATGGATGTATTCTTCAAGTTTCATGTACTGTACTTGAGAATTTTAATCATTTTTACTCATTTTAGTTGTATTGGGAGGTGAAATAGTGCCATTTCCCTAAGGGTCGAATTGGGGATTTTTGCAGTTGAATGGGAGAGGGTGAGAACAATTGTAATAATAAATTAATGGTGCATATGAGACCTTAATAACATAATTAACACATTACATACCTTTTTTTTCATAAATTTGAGGGAGTTTAGAGGCATTTGGGAGGCCCTTTTCAGTGTTACCCCGGGGGGATTTGATGCACAAATTACTAGTCAAAATTGCATATATTGGTCAAAATATAAATCAAGTTTTTAGAAGTCTTTGGAAGAGCATAAACCATCTATGAACCTAATATTTAAGTCTAAATATCATTCATACACTCATACAGAAGATTTGGGAGCATTTGGGTTGATTTGGAGGTCAAAACAGTAAAACTAGTCAAAGGTTGAAATTGGTAAAAAGTGGAAAATTGGGCATTTTAATAAATTTTGAAAAAGGGACATTACAAGTGGTATCAGAGCATGGTATTGGCACCTGATGGTATTAACAAGAATCCAAACAGATAAACCCCTACCCTTTGAATCAGTAGTTGAAGAATTTTTGGTTGAAGAAGAGATAGTAGCAGAAAAAGAGTTTTTTTCTAAAACAATGGGTAGAGAGGAGGAGGAAAAATTAAGACATAAGGAGGAATTTATTGAAGCCTTAAAACCATGTTTTGATGGAATTACCATGGTTATGCTAGAGATAAATAAACAAATGATGAAAAATTTCGAATTGTTGGGTAGCCAACTTTCAGGCAAATGGATGATAAGAGATAACAGTGGTTCACATTCAGGGGAAAAGATAAAAGGGAGTGAGCATATATTTTCAAGAATAGGACCACATAATAGACTTGATGAACTCCAAAGCACACAAAGACATACTGCACCTAAATTTCTCACACCCAAAGAAGAGCCCAATATTGAGGTGGATTATAAGAAACTAGTCAATGATTGGGATGATTTGAATGAAGAGTGTAAAAGAGGTGTACCACTCAGTGACTACATTGATGCTATACAAAAAATGAAAAGGAGGGAAGACAATAGGAGTCCATTCCAAAACAAAGAATTAAATATTGCTATTGGTAAAATGTCACTTCCTAATTTTGATGGTTCTTCTCAAAATTCTGTTAACACTTGGGTGCAAAAATTGGATGTGTATTTTCAGCTGAATCCTATGTTGGCAGAGGATGCATTAAAAATGGCCATTTTGCATTTAGAAGGGGATGCCAATGAATGGTGGTTCTATGGCCTGAAAACCTTGAGTCATGATCAGGTTAAAACATATGGAGAATTTGTTGACAGGGTACTAGAGAGATTTTAACAAAAAGATCCAGAATTGCCTTTCAAGGAATTAGCTCAATTGAAGCAAACCGGGACCCCTACTGAATATATGTTGGACTTTCAAAAATTATCAGTCAAGGTGGATGATTTATCTATGGGAAGGTTGGTATTTCTGTTCACTGAAGGTTTGGTGGAACCCTTAAAAGGTTTGGTCAAATCCCACCACGGGGGGTTCACTAGTGAGGCAATATCATATCACGTCCATTCATATTGGGGGTTTGAATACTCTTAAAAACCTCAAAAATATATTGCCCTGTATTAAGGGGTCAAGGGGGGTTTTTAATTTGACATAGTAATATAAATATTGGGGGTTATTTTATTTTGGTGTGTCGAGGAATAACCTCCAAATCATGGAATGGATTCATACATCCAAATCATGGGCTCAATTCATACCCACCTAAAATTTAAGGACCCTCCATTTTTATTTGATATTGCTTCTAATCCTAAGTTTTGCATAAATATGATAATAGTGTACTAATGATAATATCGATGGAAGTCTCTTTGGATTATTGTCCTTGAGCAATCCTCATTTAATAGCTTATTTAGGCTTAGTTTGAATTGATGTTATATTGTTTTTCATCTTTAAGTTAAGAGATGTAGCTAAACGGGAGTTCCAGACTTGACCAATTGTATTGTATTTTTTGTAGGCATTCAAGTAAAAGATCTAACTCTTCATTTTTTAGGTTGGGGTTTAGGTGGGTATTGAGATTCAATTAAACCTTGCTCCACGACAACCAAGAAAAATGAGATAAATCTTTCTTGGTTCATTGGAACCAAGAAAAGTTAGATCAATGTTTCTTGACTAATTATTTCTTTCAACATTTTGTATTCTTCTTTAATATTTTCACATTGCGAGTTAGGAATAGTTGTTAGATTGAGTTATATTTGGCACATTCATAATTGTAATTTCAATTCATATATGCAAGGAATCCATCTTAATATTGTATTGGAACTGACATGAACATAGGTGAAAATATAAATCCTTATTTACATACCATATGCATTATCGTTACCATGAAATCATATTATATAAGTTTCACCATTTGTGTATCTTTATAACTATTGCATGTTTGAAACCTAAAAATGGATAGTTTTCCCTCTCCTATAAAGATAAAAAAAAAGACAAGATATAACCCAAGAAAAGGTAAGTAAATGTTGTTAATTCCCTTGATTGCGAGAATAAATGTAGAGGAAGTGGAGGAAATTCATTGGACCTTGTGAATGACCCAAATCCAAGCTATGCACATGATCATATTGTGCTATTGAAAAGTAAGAGGAATTTTTCAATGCTCATTTGGGTTCAAACATCAATGATGTTTATTTTGATAGGAAGGCATGGGAGTCCATCCACGAAAGGGTTTCAATTTTACATTTTTATGGAGTTTAATTTATTAAGCTTATAGAAAACATGAGCTCTCTATGGATATACTTGTATTTACATGATATAAAATTGGTAGATTGATAGGCTGTGGTGTGAAACATTTGCAATTCTCGTCTTTTCTAAGCATTCCACTAACTATTGGACTATTAGTATTTTACATTCTTTGTTATGTTGATCTCTTAACTAGGTTTCCTTTTATGCATTTTGCCTTCCCCAGTACTATTTCGTTGGGTCTTCCACTGTCCAATGGTACAAATTGATTAGTTTCCCGGCCCCTGCAATCCTAGTGGGATCATTATTAGCATTATACTATTATTTTATTTAACATCTTCTTTTCTTATACTAAGATGTGTTAGGGATCTTGTTTGCTACAACTTGATAATATGATATAAAGGGGGTGTTAAAAATGGGTTGATAGAAATGGATACCTACAATATCTGGTGAAACTAGGGGTTTTCTTAATTGGAAAGGAGTATTGGGAGGGGGGTTCAACAATACAATTTTAGGACACATTTTCCAATATTTAGTGAAATTAGGGATATTCTTTAATATCGTGCGAACGATCGTGCTATGCAACAAGTTCACTTAGTGAACCCCCCGTGAATCCCACAAGCCAACTACATTAAAAGATGCAATGAGCTTGACTAGGGATCTCCAAAATGTGCTTCCTAGAACGAGATTTCCTCCCAAGCCTGACCTCAGAATTGAAAAGAAACCTTGGAAAAGAGATGGACCTGATAAGAAGCCATGGCAAGAATATGAATATGGAAAGGATAAGAAAGAGGAACTAAGCAGGGAAGAGCTCAGAAGGAAGAAATTGTGTTACTCATGCTTCCAACCGTGGGTACCTGGACATAAACGTGCTAAAGGAAAGGCCCAATTCATTGAAGTATTTTGTGATGAGGAATATGAAGGGGGCATGGAGGAAGAAGGAAATAACTCAGCCCGAGAAGAAGGATATACTACAACAGAAGAAGGGAAACCAGAGGTGAAGCATCCACCACCCACCAAAGTAACAATGGCAATACTTTCAGCAGTACCTCGCTATCATACTATCCGATGCAAGGGTATGGTACAAGGACAAAGAACTTCAGTTTTGGTAGATGGAGGAGCCACCTATAAATTCATTGATGCAGAGATGGTGGAGAAAAGAAAGATACCTATTGAATCATTCTATGGCTTCACAGTTGTCATTCCCGGTCACAACACAATGGAGTGCAAAACATGGATTCCACAGCTGCTAGTCACCGTAGGTAACTATACTTTTGTCGATAGTTTTTATGTGGTTGATATTGCTGATACTAATGTTGTTTTGGGAGTGCAATGGTTGTATTCAATATGAGAGCATACAGTAAATTATAAAATTCTTGAAATGAAATTCCAAGATTCAAAAGGAGTACTAAGGATTGTGAGAGGGCAACACACCTATCCGAATCAGGTAGTTTCTTCCCACAACATGAAGCACCGGGATAGAAAGATTTTGGGAGACATTACTCATGGAAGGCCACCTGATAGAGGAGGGACAAGTTTGCAGCATGTTAAATTGAGATTGCTTGAGGGCAAGCAATCTTGGGTGGGGAGGGCTGTAATATACCCATTCAAATAATTTCCTATTAAGATAATCCCATCAATCCTACTAGTTTCCTAGGTTGGATGGGAACATGTGGAATGGTAATAAGGAAGCTAATAAATGATGTTTAGACATTATAAGGGTTCAAGTATTTAATAAATAGAGTGAATAAAGAAATTCAAGAGAAATCCTAGGTGGCAAATGGTTTTGGAGACATATGGAGGATGTGGGACCCACACTAGCTTGATTTTTCATAATACATTGTATCTCTCTCTTGCAAATTCGAATTAATGGGAAGGTGAACACTCTTGGGTGAGTTGGTAAGTCATAACACATGTCATTGAGAATCTTAGGTCAAATTGGGAAGGATTGGTAACCTCCATGGAAGATACAGAGTCAAATTGGAAGTCTGTGGACACTTGGGCTAGATTCCCTAGCCCCTATGACACCAATGATGGAGCATCTATGACAACTATGAAAAATTGCAGACTTGACCTCTGACATCTGACCACTATGACATTTCAGCCCCAAAAATAGGCTCAAGGAAGGCGCTCATGGGAGTTGGAGAAGCCAAAGAGACTCAAAATCGAATTTGGGAGAAGATGGAAGGTTGGAACTAGGAGACAAGTGGCAAATGTGGAATATTTCCTAAATGGAAATCTATTGAATCTAATGAGAGGATTTCGACCCTTAGAAGGATAATGTTGGTTATAAAATGTAAAAATGAAGTATGAGAATGGCTTTTGATGATTTGAGAAAAATTGCATTTATGAAGAGAGAGCTAGTGGATGACTAGTTTCTTGCCTTAGCCAATTTCGAGGGTGAAAGATTCCCATCCAAGTTGGTGTTTGGAGAGGCCACTCAGGTCTTTCATGGTGCTTTAATGGAGTTTGTATTTGCAGGTATTAGCTATAGGAATTTTCATGGTTTGGTTTAGTGCAGCACTTTCTCTCCACCGTTTCCAGTTTTGAAGGCATATTCATGCTCCTTGAGGGAGGGCATTTTTGGTGAGATCTTGTGCTTCTTGGGAGAGCTTCTCATTATATATTTCTGATTGTAATAGCTCCATATCCTCTGTTATTAATATTTAGAAAGTCTCAGGTCAAAATACCCACTGGTTGTATGCAAAATTATTGATTAATGAGCAAACAATGTTCATTTCCCCAATGCATTGATGTATAACACTATAATGTTGATTATTTCGAATGGATGGATGATTATCTGATATATTTGTGATCAATATACTGCCATGGAGGTCTTCTACAGGTTTCATGTACTGTACTTGAGCATTTGAATAATTTTTACTCGTTTTAGTTGTATTGGGAGGTGAAATAGTGCCATTTCCCCAAGGGTCGAATTGGGGATTTTTGCAGTTGAATGGGAGAGGGTGAGAATAGTTGTAATAATCCATTAATGGTGCATATGAGACCTTAATAACATACTTAACACATTACATACCTCTGTTCAGAAATTTGAGGGAGTTTAGAGGCATTTGGGAGGCCCTCTTCAGTGTTACCCCGGGGGGATTTGATGTACAAATTACTAGTCAAAATTGCATATATTGGTCAGAATATAAATCAAGTTTTTAGAAGTCTTTGGAGGACCATAAAACATCCCTGAACCTACTATTTAAGTCTAAATATCATTCATACATTCATACAGAATATCTGGGAGCATTTGGATTGATTTGGAGGTAAAAACAGTAAGACTAGTCAAAGGTTGAAATTGGTAAAAAAGTGAAAAATTGGGCATTTTAATAAATTTTGAAAAAGGAACATTATAGTGAAACCATATCTTCAAGAGAAAAGCCATTTGATCAAAAAGATGACTTGAATTTCAAAAAATGCGTTCAATCTAAATAAATACAGTTATCTCATTATTTGTGTGTTGTATGTCAAAAATTAGATGAAACGTTGAGTCTTGCAAGCTGGATTAGGAACCAAGAAATCCTGCATTTGTTGATGATTGATGCAACCTTCCAAACTGTACTTTTGATAGCTTTTTTTAGTCTAAACTGTTGTAACATATTGTGGTCATATGCTGCATTCTGTGCATTCATTTGATCCCCACCTTTCATGTACATCATAGAAAATCTAAAAATTAAAAAGACTAAGAAACAAACTTGAATTATTGCCTTTCCGTATTGACTTAGAAAATCAACTCACATAGATAGAATACAAAGCATGTGCTTTGAAATGACCAAGGGATGAAAGGAAAGTTCAACTTCAACTTCTTCATTCTAATGCAAATGCGATTGTTTTAGCATCCTTGCTCTAAGCATACAGAGTTCAAGTTATCCTTGCTTTAGTCAATAAAGAAGAAAACAAAACATAGTCTTCTTTATTGTTTTCAACTATGTGGTTCTTGAATTAGTTAGTGGTTGCAAGGCACTTAGAGTTTTGAGAAAGGTAATTTTTTTGCCTCGTCTTAATAATTCGTTATGCTACTTAGGCAATGATGACTATTATGAATCTTTCTAGATTTTTGTGATTCTAGAGATCGATCTCCATCCAGGGTATAAACTTGTAAAATTTGGCGAATATTATGATAAAAAAACATATTTTGTGTATATAATATATACTATATATAGGCAATATTAGAGACTAAAAATGACCAAATAGTGAATTTATTTTTTGAAAAAATGCCCCAAAAATAGCCAATTGACAAAATTTGGCCCCTAAAAATTACCTTGTTCCCATCCCAATAATGGAGAGGATAACACCATATTCTAACACTGGCATAAATATGGTTTTTTCTTTCTCATATAAATAAAATAAGTTTCAATTTCAATTTTCTCATTTAAAACAAATATACCATTTAAATCAAATATACTATAGACATCAAAGCTATAAACTATTCCAAAATAAATTAAGATTTTTTCTTAGTTGAATCAAATTTCAATAAAAATATGTGTCATATTTAACTAAGGAAAAAGGTGTTTTTTTGTTATTCCATAAAATCAAAGAAAGAACTAGAAAGCGCTAAGAGAACTCATCGGTTCTACAAAGTCCTAAAAGGAATCTTTCACCACTAAACTATAACACACATCCCTCTCACTAGTATGGTGCAACACACCACTAAAATATAGCACACATCCCTCTCACTAGTATGGTGCAACACACCACTAAAATATAGCACACATCCCTCTCACCACTATGCTACAACAAATTGATGCATGCATTCTTTATTTTATTTTTTATGGGACATACTCTTTCATCTCACCAATATCAACAAAGTGATTCATACATGCACATGATGTATATATTCTTATTTTATTAAATAAAAATAATTTTTTTTTTCTTTTACAAAATTAATATATATTAATTTTTAAATCAATAATTATTATTTTTCATTTTAATTATTAATATATATTATATATTAATTTATAAATTTAGATTCTAACAAAAAAGCATAATATGTACAACTTCATAAAACATTCAAAATATCAATTTAATATACAACAATACTGTGAATATTTCACAGGGCAATTGAAATATAAATTATTTTCAGCACGCCAATTAATGCCGCGTTGGGTCGAATAATGGACCGATGCATGCACCACACTGCAGTGCCTTCGTAGTGAAGCAAAATATACAACAAAGTCCACGCCTAGATTGGGAAGGAGTAAGAAACTACTATGCCTTTTTTCCTGTTGTGAGAAAGGGACGATGATGAGGATGGAGGATTTGCCTGAGAGTTGCATATTGCAAATACTCAGCTTTACCACACCCAGAGATATTTGCAGGCTCAGCGCTGTCAACCAGACATTCAGCTTGGCCGGCAATTCTGACGTCTTGTGGGAGAAGATGCTTCCAGTTCAGTGTCCCCATCTTCTTTCAAGACTTGATTCGCTCTCTGTCATCCCAATTCGATCGACGGCAAAACCAAGGTATGTGTGGATTCATGGATGCTATACTTATTTGTCTGAATCTCTTTCAATCTCAATTACCATGGAAAGAAATTAGAGATGCCTTCCATCATAAGTGTTTTATTCCCAAAAATAATCACAGCAAGTTGGCTTGTACTGCTATATATTAATGTATGTCTAACTTATTAGAAAATGATTCCCAATTGTGATGATTCTAAAAAATAATCATAGCAGGTTTGTATTATTATATTAGCACAGTCACTTAACTTGTGGTTGTTAAATAAGAATATGTTACAAATTAAGTATTATACATTGTTCATTATCTATGCATTCGCTACCAATTATTTATGTATTAGTTACCACTTATCCATACATAATTTGTATTGCTTTACAAAATTACATAGGTTCAACAACATATTTGATCTATTTGATTAGGCAAATAGTAGCCTCAGTAACCCAGTGTTAACTTACTTCTTTATTTTGTGGTTAGCTATTTTAGTTCCCATTCAGAATATATGGAATTTTCTCATCTTAATTGAATGATTTCAGAAGTTTTGGGTTTGGCATCAATCTTGTAAATACACATCATTGAGGAAGAGTGTCTTCATTCTATAATTTCAGTTGCAGGTCTTTGTCCCAAAATAATTATAAGAGACCCACTCCTTATCTTATTCACATTTTTCTTGTTGAATATCACGCTCCTTGGATATGCTCATATGCCAAGAAGGAGGCTTCACGTCATAGAGAAAGGTTATGGTACTTTTTACTTTTCTAGATTTTTCTCTTTTTTAATTTTTTTATTAAAAAAAATCAAGCAGCTTTCAAAGGATTTTGTAAAATTTGGCTTGACAAAGGGATGATTGTAATTTTGGATAATGGCCTTAGGGAACGGAACGATTTGTATATGGAAATGGGAAAGCTTTTTTTTTTAAATAAATGGTAATATGAAAAAGCTATAGGATATATTTTTGGGATTTTTTTTTTAATAATGAGCAAACGGGGTCAAAAGGGTAAAAGGAAAGGAAAAAAGGGGGATGGAATTATTATTCAAAAATAGTGGATATTAGTGATTTCTTGCAGAGAGATATATGGGGAGGATTTTTTTATACCTTTCAAACATAGGTGTGATGAGTTGGTGTCTATAAACAATACTGATGAATTAAATAGCAAAGTAAAAATGACAAATTTTAACTAACATGATGCAAACAATTGTAACTTGCTGAAACTTTGACTGAGTGTTGAAAGGGTCAAACGATGAAATTGTTTTTCAAACAAAATATGGACACGTTTAGTGGTTCGACCTGGATGCGATGGTATAAAAATAAATGCATGACGATGCACATAGCAATAAATGACCAATCTCCAAGACATGACACCAACTGGACTATGACAATGTACATGATGCAACTTGGCAAGTCTGCCAAATGGGTCATATGTAAGTGAAAATGGGGAAACAAGATATGGACGTGACAATCACATCGCCCTAGACATGACGATATTGATGGTATGATATTGCAACAAAGTCCAATAGGTTTGCCTCTGGCGTCATGTTCCTACACTTGGGAATCATGTCGATGTTGAGCATCAACATCTAGCCCAATAAAATAAACAACAGAACACAACGACACATGATGACTCAACAATGACTAATCGACAGAAAAATACATAACCATGAAACAGGTACACATACTCATTTTCATCCACGAAAAGGGAAAGGAGTGAAAAGATCAAGGCTAGTCATTCCAAAATGGGTGAAGTAGAGGGATGAAAGAAGTATCGGGAAACCAAAACAGTAAGAAAATAACAGTTTGACATACCCGCAGGTTGATCACTAGGAAGTGCCCAATAGTTCCACCTTCTCCATTTCATGTCTCTCTTGTATAAAAAAAAATCGAGTGTCATCATGTCAAATTTTAACATCAAACAATCTAGTGAAAGAGCATAGTGGTGAATTGCACTTAAGACATCAAATTCCATGTGAAGTTATTTCAGAAATTGTGAAATAAAATGAAAGAAATGAAACTAATCTAAGAAAATAAAAATGCTAGACTATGAAATGAAAAACTCCTAAACCGATGCGATGAAATGAAACAAAATACAAAGAAAAACTAAATGCATGGGTGACAAAGCAAAATGGCATATGTATAACATGCAATCCTACCCCTTCTCCTATGAAAGAGAAAAATAAAACATGGCATATGCCATTTATTGTGCACTTGGACACATCCAAAATGATACGTCTATGGTCACTTGCATGCTTATCACAATATTTTTTACCGCGAACATCAGGAAGAAAAATAGATGCGGTCATGAAACTTAAAAAAGGAAATGTTAGCACCAATCAAGTCAAACAAAAGGAAGATGAGATGATTTAGTACTAGAAAGATTTAAAAAATTGACCATCGATGAATCCCAGATGTACTCTCTACACAAAAGCACATGAATTCCCCTATCTACTTCCTTAATCATGTCATATTGATTTGGAATAAAGCATTTAAGATCATTGTCATTAATTTAGTTTTCATTAATTACAGCCCCATTGATCGCTTTGTCATTATCATTAGCCATGAAGAAAAATGATTCATCATTGCATTTAATTTTCTCTTTAGGATCAATAATAAAATATGTATTCATTTCTTCATGCTTATGTCATAAACGGATTGCAAGTTAACCTAAGACAAGGATTTACTTTTAAGAATGATATGCTCATTTGCATCGCGAAGCTGTACAAATTCAAATTCCTTGTCAAGTTAACAAGCATCATGAATTAAGTTAATTGAATAATCATTGTGGATTGAATGAGGAATTCCCTAAAAAATGTAATATTCGTAATCAAGGGTAGGATCATGGAAAATAAGGTTCACACCTAAAACCAGAAGGGACTGGGCATCTTCATTGTGAATTGATGGGACAATGAGAAAATGATGAGTCAGTCACAACATCATCTAAGTTTAACGATTCATGATGAACATCATCAAGATCATTTTGCTTCGCCTCCTTACAAGGATCAATTTTCTCCCTAATATGATTATACACAAGGAAATTTTCTGAAAGGGGTTGATTTACGAATGAGATATTGTGTTGAAAATTACATGCCTTGTATTCAATTAAGGCCTCATCTCATGGATGAGGGGAACACAAAATGCTAGGATGAGGCAGGATGACACCCTCCTGAAAGACTTCCTTGAAATAAGTTTGGAACATATAATCCTCAATAGGAAGGATTTGGTGAATATCTTGTGCTAGAGGAGGGGTAATCAAATTAAGAATGTTGATAGTCTCCTTGATCATATCTTGAAGGGTGTATGGAAATTGGTCGTAAACATCAAGAGAGATTTTGATGACCATATCTTCACATTGCTTCCTACATTTGGATTTCAAAATATTCTAACAGATGTTTGGGTCATGATGATCATTGTAGAAGTCACACCAAGGCAAAGGGGATTTTGAATTATCAAATTCATTATTGAATTCTTCAAATAATTGTCCCAAACCTTGGATAGAATGATGAGGTAAAGAATAAAACCAATCGAAAGCCTTGCCTCAAAGTGTTTTTGGAAAAATACAAATTGTTAGAAATAGATCAGAACCGTGATTTCTATGACAATATTTGAGAAGTTTTCGATGTGATCTGTAGGATTCTCATGAGGTAGAACCTTGAATTGGGGAAGGGTGGTGTACAAGCACCGAAGTTCAAGATGGTAATTCAGAACACCAATAACAGCAGTGGAAATAACACAAGGCTACGAAATGCCAGTCATTATACAATAATAACAATAATTCAAAACGATGGCTCGACTAAGATTAACTCGAGGATCATATTCAAGAAAAGATAGGAACATAAATCCCTAGTGGAATCGTCATTTATGTTGATGTTCAAAATGACATGGTTGGGGAAACAACACTGTAAACACCCTTGTAGGGATATTCAAGGGGAGGATGGGGATGGAAGCCTGGGGTACATTTAGAGCCCTCAGATAGATAAAGTTCACAAGGTTAATCAATGGCATTAAGTGCATTAATAAATTAAAGTGTGATAAGATATTCAAGATTATATGCACAAATCCTTTGAAAAAAAAGTGTTCGTCCATTAATAAAACTAAATGAATCATATTTAAGAATGCATGCATTAATTTTGAAGACTAATTAAATGACAAACATAAATAAATGCAAAATATTTACAAAATGAAAGTGCATAATGCAATAAATAATTAGAGAAAAGAGTTATTTAGTGGTTAGCATAAAATACATGAATAATTGGAACTACTTTGACACACAAGTAAAATTAAATAGCTTCTTGCAATGCATGGAAGGGATAAGCAATTTCACTTAATTTCAGAATTTTAAAATATGTCCTAAAGTCTAATTTCATTAAATAAAATTCATTGAGCTAATTAATGAAAGAACTTGATTATTTGGACATTAGTACGATATTAATAATTAAAGTTCTTCCCATGTCTAAGTAATTTTTAAAAGCATCTTTGGATGTGCGAAAAGAATTAATTCTTTTAGCTTAATGCTAGATTTTTAAATGCAATTGAAAAATCAAAGGTCCTTTAAGGAATAAAATCAATTTAAAACTATGAACTTGGTGGATTCATTGTTCAATAAAATTCAACTTGATAAACTTTGCAGATTGCATAAAGTGAAAGTTAGCATAAAATATTATAGAACAACTACTTTAGTCTAAACAATAGAGCATCAGAAAGCCTAATGACTAAAGGATAAAAGTATGAGTTTTATTTATAGTTAGTAAACATGAATAAAGTAAATAAAAAAAATTCATAGCCCATTTATACATATGATATAGACTTTTGCAAAATGTAAAAAAAAAAGAAAAACAAGAACAAGGAAAAATGATAAAAGGTGTAGGAAAGACACAGATATGCCCAAAAAACTTTTTATTAATGGAATAATGGAAATTTTCGGCCATTAAGTACAATAGGTTGTGATTGGTTTGCAAAGTACCCAACCTTGAAACCAAGGTCACGGGCACATGTAAACCCAAGGGAAGGCTGAGTAAAGGTATAGCACAACGGAATAAGGTCAACCTAAGGATAGGATAACATACCATCAAGACAACTAAAACAAACATTTGAACTTTAAAATAATTGTGATACTTTAAAAACAATTATAAAACTCTCCAAGAGCTCATGCATATGCAACATCGTGCAAGCATGATAATGCAACCAGATTCACAAAATTTAATAAAATTGGAGCCTAGTATTATTAAAACATTAAAGGTGACCATAATCAACCCAAGAATGATAACTAATTAGATTTACATAATCATTTTCAAACAAATACAAACTAGGTCTTTTCGTCATAAAACTATGCAATTTATAACACTCTCGTCAATCAAATTTATGATACTTTTATTAAGATTTTTGGAATTTCTCATCAGGTCAGATATGAAACTAACAAATACAGCCAGTCAACAATGTAAAATCACAAATATAGATTGTTACCGGACAATCTACCGAAAGCATACTTAAGGCATGATCTCCCTAGTTCAATGTGAATCTAGAGCAAATCAGACAGAATACAAATCTATTTTCCTAGATACAATTAGAGATTGAGAGATGTAGACATCTTACCTTTTAGATCTATAGATATTTTTCTCCTTTGTTGCTCCAAGCTCCACGGTCGTCAAATCTATAGCTGCAAGACCTGCCAGAACATGCAAGAGACAAACAAGCAATAATAGTACATCTACACAATAATTGATCTAAGTAAACAGTTAAGGAAGTAAACTATAAATATCAAATGAACAACAAGACATTTATGGAAAGAGTTTTGTATTACTATATAAAAAGTGGGAATACAAAGAAGAGTGAGGATTACAACCAAGCCCTAACGTTGCAATCTTCCTCCAACAAGCCAAGCCAATGCCTCTAAGGAGGAATGGGTGCCTCCAATGGATGAATGATGATCTCCTAAGCTTATTCCACTAGCATATGGATGCTATAGCCTTCCTCCCCTTGGAATGGAGAATAGCTTCATATATATAGGACTAGGAAGATAGGATAGGTTGAGAAATAGTGGGATCCTCCCAAATGGTTAGGCAACTGAATGCCAGCTCCCCTATAGGTTAGGGATAGAGTTCCAAGTCACATACCTTCGAGAAATGGCTCGAAGAAGCCCTTTATCCATATTAACTAACATCGGTGCAAGTTGCAATAGGACAACCAGCGATAGGTAGGGTTGGTGCATGCTGAACAAGCGTGACATGAGCCATCGGCGCAAGTGGTCAGGAAACCTCCTGTGGCGAACCTAGTTGGGCACAAGTTCCTAGGGAGCAACCTGCGACAACCTAACTAGACCCTATAAAAAGGGGGTCGGTAACTTCTCATGTTTGACTTCCTAGTCATGGAAACTTCAGGGATGTTTACACTGAGTCTTATGGTGGAAAGATTTAGGCGTAACTGAATGCCCCCCAAAGCATGAAGCTGTTGAAACTAGACATGTGAAATGCTTTGATAGAAGGTTGGAAAAGGCTTGTCGGATGGAAGATGTCGCTGCAATATGAATGAATCTGAGAACACAGTCCTGTATGACTCACAACATGGCTGTCGACCAATACAATGCAGATCCATGGTAGTAAAGACCGGATGAACACAATCATGGCTACTAGATACAATCATAGATCCATGATGAGATGATAACACAACCACGACCAATACAAAGTGGATCTGTGTATCATAACTCAAACAATCTCCATCGCAACCTGGGTAAAACATAACTTGCCAGGGTCTTCAAGTCAAACCCACAATGATATGAATCTATCCATGTGATTGCAAATGTCTTGACGTCGAACATGGTAGAAACCACTTGATTACCGGTCATTGATGCATACCATTAACAAGTGCGAGGGAAATCACCATTAAAGTCAATGATCCCCAAGGTATCATAGTACATATCATCAAGCGCGAATGAATGAGTTGAAGTCGAATGCTTGACGAAATATTTCAATCAAGAGTCAATGATGTAAACTCATGTCGAAAGCGAGGTAACCTGCCATTGAGGCATGCAGGCCCAAGGTACTCGATTGGTTTCTAGATTCAGTCCTTGGATGATGATTTGAATTCGACAAGGATGAACTTGTCGAAGGAGGGCCTTGATGAATCCCCCATCATCGACACGAAACTCGATAACAGATGTTTGGAGCAGATCAGATGGTACAGTAACATGCAAGACTGGTTCAAAGTAGATCGACATGATAGAGGGTGTACTGACTGCAAAAGATGAGCGGTGAATGTATCTTGAACATGGGCATGGCATGACTTGGCAGTATTGACATGACGAGAATGACACCAACTTCCAATGCAACTAATGGTGGAAGAATTCTTTGGATGACTCAAAGGAGTAACAAGACTCATGAAGTTAACAAGACTCGAGGACAAGTACTGAATGCAAATGCAAATGAGTGCCATGTTCAAGAAAAACTAAGTACTGCCACAGGTAAAGGTGAAACATAAAAAATTTCCTTTTTCCCCATCATGACTGATGAGTGCCTCATGTGTTTTTTACGAGCTTAATGAGGATAACCAGATGCTCGGTATAGCTCATCTCATAGATGAGTCTAATCCCAAACGTTTTTTGAACCTGGGAAAGGAGGGGTTCATTCCATGGCAAGCCCTTCAATGTTGAATTTTAACAAGTCCATAGAAGGTAAACTCCGTGTCATTTCATGTTTAGAGAGTCTGAAAATAAATAAAGAAGACTCCAAAGGTCCTTTTCGTAAAGTTAGCCTCTTCACCTGGAAAAGGGTAAAACAACGCGAGAGAGGACTCTTCCAGTAATGATTGGCTAGAGTATTCCTTTTTCATAAGTAGTGCCCCCTGGTCCGAAAAAGGGGTAAACTATCACTAGGAAGACGACCATTCAAATACTTTAACAAGTGTGAACGCGACAAGTTCGCTTGGTGATCTTTTCATATTTTGAGAGCCTGAAAAGAGCTTAAAGAAAGACTCCGGGGGTTTCTTTTTTCGTAGGAGTTTAACGAGCCCGAAAAAGTGATAAATTATAACTCGGTAACTTATTCTCATCGTTTTACAAGCATGAGAAAGAACAAAGAGTAATCTTGGTGTCATTAATAATTTGAATTTAATGAGTGAAAAAATGACATAAAAACGCTCGATGAGTTGTTCATACCTGATATTACTTACGAGATGATCATCACGTCGAGAAATGGTGTTAATTAGGCACCTAACTTCACCTTCAGCTCAAAGACTAGGTCAAAAATAGTTAACCGAGTATTCAAATGCAATAAATAACTCAAACTATCGTAAATAACCCACTAAAGCATCAAAATTAAAAAGGAATATTCCCTTTTTGGTTATAAAATGGGAAAAATAGTGAAAAAGAATTACAATTGTTTTTTACCAAGTTTGGAGAGTGTGAAGTTCCATTTGGAGCCAAATTTTGTTTATTGATTCCGGGAGCTACGGTCCACCGTTTCGCGAGCCGTCAGAGATAGGTAGGCCTAAACTCAACTATGCAAATTTTCAGTGGATTAGATTTATGTTTTTCGCTTAATTTTTAGGGTTTTGAGTTGTTTTGGTGGTGGGGGGAATGCACCCATGGGTCGACGCAAGCCTTCCTTATGGGAACTACGACGGCTATTCGCCATCACAAAACCCGTAAGGAACTTTTGCACTGATGTCACACTATCTGCAAATATGTCCTACGCTGACGCAAACGCCCAACTAGAACTCAACACCCAACCCAAATGAAAAAGTCTTGATGATTGGAAAGAGTTATAATAGTGTTTACTTGTCCTTTTTGACAGGTTCATGGTGACAAACATGGTTATCGAGTGGCGAGAACGAGAGAACGAGGCGGATGATGCTCAAGCCAAGAATGACCCTCAATGCATTGCTGCATTGAGGCACTGTGGGTTACTCAAATACTTCCGAGTGTAGGGAATGAGGGCCCAAGTTCCGCTGCTGATGCATTGTTGGCTGTCTAGACTGAGTTATAGGTTTCCAATGTAGACCCAGGTACTTCGCGATTTAGGGAACCAACAAAACCCCTATTCACTGGCCCTTTCGGTAACAGGCTGTGTGCAGCCTGAGGTCTCACCCGAGGCAAAGTTGTAGGGGGTGGGTGTGGAATCAAGTTTCCACAACCGAGTGATGCGATGGGGGGAAGATTAGTAAACAACGCAACTCCTTATGGGTTGCACGGATAGGTAATTGTGCAAAGCTTATGTTCTGCGTGGGGTACTTCAGCGCGCAACTGTGCTTGCACACTTGTGCCTCTATTGACTGTGCGATACGGGGTACCTCTGCGTTACGATAATAATCTATCAACAGCCTACCTTGCAGAAACCTTCATTGACTCGGCGCATCCATGGGACTGCATGTCCTTGCTAGGGTGTTCAATTCTAACCACTCTACTTAGCATTCTTTTTCCCTTTATTCCGTCCAAGTTCTTATCAGTAAATTGTAGATGGTTTACAAAATATACGTTACTACGCGCTCCAACGTTGCGCTTAAACTCAATGTTCACTACTTGACCAATGGCTTGATTCATACATTCCAATCGACAGATTCATACATGTTGAATACTTAACATTCCTCTGTGCATGCATTACTTAACATATTATTCCTATTCTCTGTGGCGAATACATATAAAAGCAATCACATAACAGTAGTTTCCATCATTAAACATTCATACCAAGCAATTAAACAATTATAAACACACATTGGTCACATAACATAGAATTTAACGTGGTTCACCCCTCGGATGGAGGCTACGTCCACAAGAACGGTTGTTAATATTGCTCTTAATGGGAAGGGTACAACCGTTCTTAGTATACGCACTCAGCTGTAGACTCTCTTCTTTCTCAGATAGGTCTCTGTGCACTCAGCTGCAGAGCCTTTACAATGGCTTTTCTAAGCTTAAGATTCTACAATAATCAGTACTTACAAAATGAAGAGTCACCCTTCCCTTACCAAATTATGCCCTATTTATAGATCATGCCCGTAGGTCATGTCTTTACAATCATTAGGCCGAAACCCTAAGGTTTCAAAAACTGGCATGGCTAACCGCCACCTTGGCTGTCACCGTCGACAGCCTACTCCATCTGTTCTAGCTGTGCCACTCATGGCTCACATGCTCTTTTGATAGCCGCAGTACTCAAAACGGTTACAACTGCATCATGGCATGTCCTTGTCCACTCCTTCCGCCTACCTGTCGCCATCGATGTCGTGGCCTAGCTTCTCCACTGCTTGCTGCCACACATTCGAATAGGTCGCTTTCATCTGCTGTCCACCTGTTCCTTACCCAAAATAGGTCATGTTCCTTTCTGACCTTTACCCATGTTCTAAACCAAAAATAGCTTATGCACTACCATGCGCATCGTCCTATTGCGCAACCGTGCCTTAGCTATTGTTGTCGCGTGACACGTGCGAAACCCTAAAATTATCTGTTGCCTACCGCCGCGCGCAATGTGATTTTACCAAAACTGCTTTCTCTCTCTGCTGCAGCGCGCAATGCACAATTATCAAAATTTCCTTTTCTTCCTGTTACAGCGTGCTCCGCACGTTTTTCCATACTTGTATGTTTTTCCAATTCACTTGGGCCCAGCCCAACAGGCCCCTAACACTCACCTATGGCTCGTCCTGAGCCACTTCCACTTGTGGCTTCTGGAGCCGCGTCTTCCTTCATTCCAAGCTTTACTGTGAAGCTTTGCAGAGTTCCTTCTAACTCTGCAACTATGTTCTTGGCTTTCTGTTCGAACCCTTGAAGCATCTCCAGAGTAGCCTACAAGACCTTCTCTCGAGCCACTTGTTCCTGCATAATGCCTTCTGTCGTCTTAAGTTCTACGAACTTCACGTCGAATTACTGCATTAATTCGAGGCCTTCTTGCTCAATAGGCTGCAACCTGTCCGATGTGGCAGCCTCTTTCTCCCTTAGTGTTTCCAACTCTTTTTGCAGGTCCTTGATCACAATAAATCTCTGCACTTTCTCTCTAGCCGGCACATTCCTCACCTGCATACTTGCAGCATCTACCTGCTGCTGCTTCTGTTCTACTTCTTCCCTTACCTGCTGTAGCGCAGGATCCTCACTCAACCCGGTTACTGCTGTAGTTATCTGCTCATGTAAGTCTTGGCATTTCATCACTTCCGACAAAATGCCATCCATGGTTGCTTTGACGTCTTCAGCTGGAGCTGGGCTTTGATCTAACGAAATGAAAGGGTGCTGAGCCTCTAGTTCTGCAATTTTTCCTTTATACGAGGTTTCCATTTCCCTTTTCTCAGTAGTCAGGGACTCTACCTTGGCCCCAATTTTCTTTATTGTGTCCTCCATCTCATCTTCTTCTTCGCATTCTTCTATGTTTGCGTACACAATGGAAATAACTTCCTTTAGCTTCTGGCCCTTTTCCATGGCTACGCTCAACTCTTTCTTGGTGTTATTTGATTCCTGCCTTAACTGATTGATGCCCTCAGTTAAGTGCACACACTTATCATATGAGGCGAGGCCTCTCTCATGAATTTCTTCTGCAACTCTAATGTGCAACTCGTTCAGGTCCTCTAGGGGCAGGGCCCCAATGTTTAGGTCAATTCGTGTAGTCTTTACTGCTTCCTTAACTACTTCATTTGGACAAATGAGGTAGCTCGGTTTGAGGTTCAAGACGCGTGGATACTTACTTTGAGCGACTGGTGGTATTTTTTGCGCTCTTGGTCCCCCTGACTGTCTGTTAGAAGTTGAACTTGGTTGCCCCAATCCCATCTGGGCTACCATTGTCTTGACCTCCTCCATAGCTTGGACTATGGTCAGTTGCATTTGTTCTTGTTTTGCTTCTTTTTCCGCGTGGGTCTCTTCCCATACTTCTTGCACTTTTGTTGCAATCGTTTCACAGTCATCTGGGTGCAATTGCGGCCCAAATTCAGGTCTCTCGGACTTCCTTTTTGTATGACAGCTTTGTGCTTGCGCAGGGCCTTCAGTGGCTTTTCTTTTTCCTATCGTCGTCTTTGTAGGCGTGCTCTGCGCGTCATCCTTTTCTTCGTCAATGGGCGTGCCAGCTGGTAGCCCCCCCTTCTTGCCATTTCTGGGTTGTGTTTCTTCCTTGTCTTCCTGATCGGTATCTGTGTCGTCCTCATCAGTGTCTTTTACATCAATCTTCTCCCAAAGAGGTTCTATGTTATGCTCGTAGTCAGAAGCATCATCGCGTGAAGCAGGGACTTTCCATTCGGGCTCCCATCGCTCCATCATTCCCTCAATGGCCTCCTTATCCAGTCGGTAAAAGCCTGGATACCATAAATCTTGCTCTATTATGTCGCCTCTTGGCTGGATGAATGTTTGGTGTCTTTTTGCTTGAAACCTCATGATGTAGGTGTATTCATCAACTAGCGGTTTGGAAACGCATGGTGTTTCCATAATTGCTTCACACAATTGGTGATAGTAAATATAAAATACTTCATCCGTTTGCCACTGCCTAGACGCCTTTGGGCTCACCCATAGATTGGCAAAGCGCGCTCCTCAGCCTTGTCCAACTAAAATGGAAGTTCCCTGGTAATTCTCTGGCTCCTTCTAGCATATAAGGGCTATCAACACTAACATCCAACTAAAATGGAACGGCGTTCCATCATCTTGGGTATCCTGAACATTTGCCAGAAACTCGTTCAATAGGAACTGGCACCAATTGTAAGCTTTTCCATGCAATACATTAGTGACTGCCCTGATTGTGACCATAGGTACTTCAGGTGGTTTGCACTTGCACAACAGCTTGCCCGCAAGCAACTGGTTCATAAACTATGTAGCACGGTCATTGATGTCGACTGTTGGGAACCCTCATCCCTTGCACACTACGCCTAACTCTTTTGCTATTTCAGCACTAAGGGATTTATCGTGCGCCTTCTTTATGATGAGGTTAGCAGGGTCCTCTCCTCGCTTGTTTAGTCCAGTGTTCTAATGGACTAGGTCGACACTGATATCGATGTGTGTGTCTAACCATAGGAATCCTTCATGCACTCAAGTGAGTAGTGTCCACGCTACCATGGAGAACTCAGGATTCTTAGTAAAGTGAGGCATTTGCAGTAAGTTTAACAAGCCTGATGGCTGGATGGTCCGTAGCCATTCTTGAACTTCCAGCCTGCTGGTGCCGGTCTGTGCGTCCTTGACCCAATTGATATATGCATCCGGTCTAAACTGTGGGTAATTTTTTGGCGTTACCAGCGTGCTCTCCAGTAAGTCTTGGTCATCCAGCTTGCAGCCTGGTATGCCACCCATCAAATTCTCTTCAATCTTTACCCTAGTAGAGATAGCGGGTAGTTGGATTTCATATTTGAAGTTCTTTGCTATGTTGACTGGTGGGGCATCAAGCTTCCTTGGGGGAATGTAGTCGGGTACAGGATAGAATGACAAATTTTGGGCCGAGGTTGTTTGCTGTAATGGCACTTCGGATCCCCCCTGCTTTGATGCTGTTGTTTCTTTGCCCTTGTTGCTTCCTGCAGCCTGTCGTGATGAACTTCTGGATGGACCTGGTTTCGTCGCCGTCATTACTGTTGGAATCCCTGCTTGCTCAAATAACCAAGAAATATCTTCTAACTCAATTGGGACACTCATACAATGCTCCAATCGCTTGGCTCGTGACTAGTTCAAACACTTCGTAGAAATGGTTAAGTGGTCGAGCGAGTCCTATTTATAGTTGCTGTGTGACTACTACGTGGCCTTCCACAGTGCCCGAGGCCCTTAAAACCATCTTGATTGCCAATTCGTGCGTATTATCTTTGGCCTGTCAACTGATCCTTCTCGTAACGTGAACGCTATTTCCTTAAGTGCCAAATGGTTTCTTGTCAAGCCAGCTTGTCAAATCCATTGAATCTGCATTAATGGCTTAGCCTGGAAGCCAAATTTCTGTATGAACTGGTCACTTCGATCTTTAATGGGTTCCAAAATGTCATATCCACGTTTAAATTGTGAGTTGCCCTGTTGCCGTGAATTTGGTTAATGACCCTTTAACCGGTCGATAGATGTCATGGTAACGGTTCCTGTTATGATGTGCTGGCGGTCTAACATGATGTTTTCTATGGGACTTGCACTAGGTGGTATCTTCTGCATGGCTGTCGTTCTGTCTTTTCTGCACGATGAGTATCTGGACTTGCTCTGTGTGTCCACTCTTCCCTTCTTTTTTTTCGCGCACAACTTCAGCAGTGTTGCGCAGTACACTTCCCTTGATCATGTAGGACTCTGCGCAGCCGGGCTATCGCGGTAAAGCTTTATTCTGCTACCATTTATCAAACTTGGTAAGGTATCTCCGGCTAATGTAGCTAACTGGATTGCACCACCGTTAGTAACATGCATTACAGTATATAGGCCAAGCCAATGCATCTTAAATTTTCCAGGAAATTTCATGAATTTTCTATCATACAGGAGGACTAGATCACCTACTTGAAAGTTCTTGTTCTTGATGTGGCGATCATGCCAAGCTTTTTCACGCTCTTTCTGGACTTGTTGGTGGAATCCCGTGACGAAGCGATCTTCCTCTAGCCCAACCAAGTGTAGGAGTTTTTCTTCGAGTGCTGTGCGATCGGCCATGCCTGTAAACGCTGCTATTCTCAAGCTGGGAACAATGTACTCCATTGTCATTATTACTTCTTGCCCATAGGCCAACCTGAAAGGTGTATGGCCAGTCAGTTTCTTGTAGGTAGTTCTGTATGCCCATAGTACAGATGGAATGCGCAGGTCCCAATCGTCTTGATTGATGTTGCATATCTTAGTTAGAGCATTCTCCAACACTTTATTAAATGCTTCAACAGTTCCATTCGCCTGTGGATGATAAGGTGTGTTGCACTGATGATGAACGTGGAACTCTTTGGTCAAAGCCTTAATGGTTTTATTCAAAAAATGAGTGCTTTGATCACTCATCAATATCTTCAGGCATCCAAACCTTGTAAGGATATTCTCATATATGAATTTCGCAGCTGTAGCTACACTACAGTCTTTGACTGGCTTTGTTTCTACCCATCTGGTGAGGTAATCGGTAGCAGTAATGATATACCTCGCACCAGTTCTTTTGCCTAGTGGGTTAATAGGACCCACAAAATCAATGGCCCACTTCTCAAAGGCTTGCAATGTCAGCTATGGATTTAATGGCATTTCATCTCTGTGTGACGATTTCCCTGTCCTTTGACAGACATGGCAATTATGGCAGTGTTCCTTTGAATATTTATGAATTGTAGGCCACCATAGCCCTGCATGTAATATTTTTTGCGCAGTAGCTCTTCCTGCATAATGGCCTCCTGTGACTCTTGAGTGCGCATCAGCTAGTATAAACGGTTTCTCATGCTCTAGCACACATCTGCACAGTACTTCATCCGGTCCTAGTTTATATAGCTGACCTGCAATTATTGTGAAGTCTACTGCGTGCACTACCAGCTGCTTCTTCTGCTGCGTAGTGAACTCTGTGGGTGCGAATCCAGTGGTTAAAAAATCGATGATGTCTTGGTAATACTCATCTGCAACTTGTATGGCGAACAATTACGCATCAAGCAGATTGTCCTCCAAATTCGTAGGCTCTTCTCCTGACTCGATTCTTGACAGATGATCAAGTCCCAAATTCAATCTACCTGGCTTAACAACAATCTCAAAATCGTACTCCTGAAAGAGTAGTAACCATCTGCATATGCGCTCCCCTAACACTGGCTTATTGACAAGGTATTTCAAGGCAAAATGGTCAGTGAACATGGAGAAGTGCGCACCAAGCAAGTAGTGCCTGAACTTCTGCAGTGCATATACCATTGCGAGTCCTTCTCTTTCAATAGTAGTATAGTTCTTCTCAACGGATGATAACTTTCTACTGGAAAAGGAAATGGGATGATCAATGCCTCCCTCTCCTGGTTGCGCAAGAACAATGCCCAATGCTATGCATGATGTGTCCACATGGACGTGAAAAGGCTTTTGCCAGTCTGGGAAAACTAGGATCGGCGCAGTGACCATTTTCTCCTTCAATGTGTCGAAGCCTTTCTCACAATCCTCATTCCGAATGAATGGTACATCTTTATTGAGCAGTTTTTCCATTGATGCGATTATCTGTGCATACCCTTTTATGAACTTCCTGTAGTAACCGGTATGCACCAGTGTAGTGCACAATTGCTTCACTGAATTGGGCGTAGGAAAGTTTACAATGACTGTGATTTTAGCAGGGTCTACGATCAAGCCCTGTTTGCACACAATGTGTCCCAACAAGACTCCATAGGGAACACAAAAGATAAAATTCTTCAAGTTTAATGATATTTGGTGCTGTCTGCACTTTTCCATCATCATCCTAAGGTTCGCGGCATGGTTCTTCAATAAACCGAAAATGGTCCAATCATCAAAGTAAACTTCTAGAAACTTATGTATAAAATACTTAAATGCTGCGATGACCACTCTAGAGAGTATGGCGGGTGCATTCTTCAGACCAAAGGGCATCACTGTGTATTGGAATGACCCCCACTCTGTAGCAAAAGTCGTCTTGTGCCTATCTGCGTGATCAATCCTAATCTGATGGTAACCAGAGAATCCATCAGTAAAAGAATAGGCCTCATTCCCTCCAACATTATCTAGCACTTCATCTGTAAAAGGTGTAGGGAATGGGTCATGCATTGAAGCATCGTTTAGTTTTCTAAGATCCACACAAATTTTGATCTCGCCCTTTGTTTTCTTGTCCTGGATAACCATCGGGCTTATCCATTCAAATTCTTCGACTGACTCAATGATGCCTGCATCGAACATCTTATCGAGTTCTGCCTTAACTCATTCTTTATAGCGCGGGTTTAGTTTGTATGGTATTTGTTTCACCAGCTTCACGCCAGGCTTAAGAGGAATTTTCATCACTCCTAAGTCTCCCAAAATACCTTTCATTTCTGTGAACTTGGTCAGGAATAGCTCTTGATATTCCTGCAATATACCCACGACCTCCTCAACTATATCTTTGTCCCAATAATCTCCAATAGCTGCGAACTTTGGCTCTTCACTGGTGCCAATGTTCACTTTCCTTGTTTTCACAGGTCCACTCATATCTTGAATTTCCAGTGGAGGTCCTTCTACCTCGCGCGATCCCTCTGATTCAGGTATCCGTATGTTGCGCGGGTCCTCCTCATCGCTATCTGTTGTATCCTTGGTTTCTCCGTCAATGTGATAGCAGTCAAGAGCATGATCTAGCTGCTCTTCCCATTCAGGCTGTAGGCGCGCAGGTATGCTGTCTGTGCCAAATAATTCTTCTAGTGTCATGTTTCCTTGTGTACAATCTGGGCTGAATATTTTTTTCTTAATGACCTGCAGCGCATCATTGATACTTGGATGCTCGTCTTTGAAGTTGAAATCCTGCTGGAAGGTCGTAGTTAGTCCCGACCAGTCCACTGTGCCTCTGCGCAACTTCAGGTCTAGGTACCACTTCTTCGGAATTGGTTCTTTTAACGTGTGCACGAACAGATGCACCCATTTTGTCTGTGGTATTTCCTTCCATGCTGTGGAACAAACCCAATTATGATCTCTTGGATCTGTTTGTCCATTATATTTCTCAAAGGATAGGGTAACCTTATCAGTAAACCTGATTTTCATCTTAATTCTACAGTGATCCCATGTTGTCAGTATCTTCTTATGCGCAGCCCACCATCTGGCAGGTATGCCGCGCAATGCCATGTCTAGAGTTGAGACACAATGTTCATCCGGAACTGCTGGAGTATATTCTTTGATAAAACAATAAACATTAGATAAACCATCAAAGGTAGGGATTGGAGTTACCTCTTTCCCAATCCAACAGAGTGACTTTGTGATCCGTGCGCATTTCCTCGCAGATACTTCATGCAGTCTGCTTTGCCAATTTCCTAGTCCTGCATCAGAGTCTGAAATGCAAGAGCTATCACAGCACCAGCTGAGTGTGCCATCCACTGTGTGATTGACATAGTCAACATCATTAGTGGTCATCTTGTAAATACGGTCCAGGTCTTGAGCTCTGGATTCCTCTTGAATCGGTTCAATATACCACTCGCCATGTGAAGGGTCTAATGGCGTGATGACCTTGATATCATTGCCTTCAAATATCATTTTCATGGTCTTTAAGTCAATAATGGCAGAGTTAGTCATTGCCCAATCGATACCCAGCAGTGCTGGATAAGGATGGCTGTCATCCACTATTTCAATTACTTCAAAATTAGCATAGCTACGCACTCCATCAATATCAACAATGGTGTTGGGTAATCTCCCCAAAGGTATAACTATCCCTTGATTAGCCATTCTCAACTGTAGAGGTGACCATTGTAACTTAGGTTTACCCATCTAATGCCATGTCTGCTTGGTCAAGACATTTACTTCGGATTCAAGATCAAGAATGATATCATCCATCTCATAGTCCCCAATCTGTGTAGTGAGTCTCATTTCCCTTCCTGTTCTTTTAGGACTCCTAATATTGTGGACTGCGCCACTAGCAGCCCCCTTATCACTGTTTGGCTCATACTTCCTTAGTAGCTTTTCAAACTCCGTGTAAGCATCTGCGCTCTTTAGTAATTTCATGCAGCTGCGTAAGAACTGCGCAACAGAGGTCCCTGTGTCTGTTGCGGCAATTATCTAATCTTGTGCCGTTGGCATGTTCTCTCTTTGTGGTATTTCACTGTGCAACTGTGTTCTCGAGGGGCCAGGTGGTGGTGCTCTAAACATATCCCACGCTTCCTCGAATGCTTCCTTATTTTTCTGTAAGTCCAGACTCGGTGCTTTCCCAAGAGCTTTTCTAATCCATACCGGCTCTCCAGGATTCTTCCTAGGATCATGCATTCCAGAAGTCAAAGCTTCTGCGCCTCCATCCCGTCCTGTATCAGTGTCACTGCACATGAAAACATTGACACTTGGATTTGCAATTCTGCTCTCTACCGCGATCAACTGAATATTGGGAGTTGGTGGTTCTGTCCGTCTTCTTTTTTGCATTTCTACCTCAAGTACAGGACAGTATTCAATAACATGCTCAAATGATTTATAGTAATTACACGTAGTGCATGGGTTTGTACAATCTCTAGAAATGTGACCTGGCTGGCCACAATTATAACAGATCACCTGGCTGTGGCCTCTTCCTTGCGCCGGGTCGACATTTCTACCTCTCCCGCGGTATCCACCACCACAACCTTTATATCCTCCTTGGTCATAGTGGGTGTTTTCTTGCTTTGGCTGATTTTCCTCTTGAACGCGATACATCCTAGCAACTCGCATTGCTTCCATGTCGCGCTTTCTTTCATTCATGAGCTCATATGCGCGATAGTTGGATTCGTCATGTCCCACTGATTTACAGAAATTACAATACAAGCTCTTAGGTGTTCTTACATATTTCTGTATTAGGTAACAATCTTCAGGCTTGTGTCCTCTGGTTCTGCAGATTTCACACCACGGTGCCTGATTATGATTCATATTGATTGGGTTTGGTGCACCACTGTCAAAATAATCTTGAAATAGAGGGCAATGTTCTCTGGTATGCCCTTCTCCTTTGCATCCGGTGCACCAAACTTCACGTCTGTGTTCGTACCTTTGTTCTTTCCCATTCTTCATACCCTGTAATTCTAACGTCAATGTAGTCAGCTGGTTCTGAATCTGTGACATCCCAGCTCACCAATCGGTGAAGCTTCCAACTACATTGCGATCTCTAGGGCCTCTACTCGTGACGCAATATTCTGTTGCATCAATGGTTGTTTGATATGAGGAAGCAGCGCAGCAATAAACCATTCCTTATGCTATTGCAGAGCTATAACAAAGCTTACTTGGTCTAACAATGTCTTAAACTTTTGGTCAAATTACCAGACCGATTCGGTAGGCTTCTGTTTGATTTCCTTTAATTACGTTATGCACTACGATTCTGACTTTGGCTTCTTAAACTCTGCGACTAGTACAGCCTGAATTTCTATTAGGGTTCTTGGCTGTGCCTGAGAATATTTCATAAACCAATGCAATGCACGGTCTCTGAAAGTAGTGATGAGTTGTGCTCTCTTCACAGCATCATCTTGGATTTGCTTTAAACTCCATACGGCTTCACATAGAAACCAGTGCTGCTCAGGGTCTTCTAGACCCGTGCCTTTGAATATCGGCAATTTTATATCGTTATTTGTCATTCTCCTCCCTGGTTGTGCACTGCTCTGAGTAGTGCTGACTATCTGCGCATAGAAAACAAAAGGAATATTCGGACTACTGGGATTCTACGGAATGGGCTGCGCGAGACTCGTAGTGGGTGGGTTCTGAACTAAAGGTGGCACGGTTTCTGCAACCGGCGGATTCTGAGGTGTAGTGGGATGAATAGTGGCTGATAACGATGCGGTCTGATTATTAAGGTCACAAGGGATTTCGGTATCAACACAGAGTCCAGCTCCTCAAGGATTCTTTTCCTTATTAAACCTATATCTCTTTCCACTTCTTAGATTATGTGTCTCTTCGTTAGAATCACTATAGATGCTATTGACCATGACAGATATAAAAATATTACTGCATTCTTAAAACTCCTTTCTCAGCTAGAAGCATTTTAACGTATAGACTTAGATTGTTCAAAAACTTACCTTTGAATCCTTCGAAAAAGTATGCTTCCACTTGACTGTAGGACTTCAGTGCGTCTATGACAAACTTGATCATAAATCCTTCAAGTATACTATCTACCCAAAAGTCGACTGCGTGTGACAGTGGGCTGTCTATTTCTTTGAGTTGCGCTATGAGCTCTGGGGTCCACTCTGTAGGTACTCCCCCTTGAAAATAAGTCTTCTTCTCTGTGAGTCGCGATATCCATGCGTGTAGCTCGTTTGGAAACGTAGCCCAAAAGATCTCGTGAATATCTCTCCACAAATATCTGTTCAACCACTCTATGTCAAATAGGCGTGGGTGTTTGTTCTCTTTTCTTGCAAAGTCTCTTTCAATCTTGTCGCACCAATCCCAGATCTCTTTCTTTTAAGGATGCCAATTGTATGAACCCAATGGGAACTAGTATTCTTCTTCACACATTACTTTCCAACACACGATCGCATCACTGGTCTTAGCCGAGCAACGAAACCATTTGTTGGTTGTCTAGACTGAGTTAGAGGTTTCCAATGTAGACCTAGGTACTTCGCGGTTCAGGGAACCAACAAAATCCCTATTCACCAGCCCTTTTGGCAACAAGCTGCGCGCAACCTGAGGTCTCACCCGAGGCGAAGCTGTAGGGGGTGGGTGCGGAATCAAGTTTCCACAACCGAGTGATGCGATGGGGGGAAGATTAGTAAACAACGCAACTCCTTGTGGGTTGCACAGATAGGTAACTACGCGAACCTTCTGTTCTACATGGGGTACTTCGGCGCACAACTGTGCTTGCGCACTTGTGCCTCTACTGACTGTGCGATTATTATTATTATCAACCAACAACTACCAAAATTTTAATTTTTTGTTTAAATTGTATCAACTAGTATCATTTATTGGTATGACCTCAAGAGGGGAATATATAGGGGTAAATGCACATGTAACATGATCGACCTAATAAAGGGGCCACATGTGCAATGAGTGAGCCTATATAGAGGTCAGTATAATCATTATTGAAATATGAACATGGCATTTTGATGTATGAATGCATGCGGGTATTCAAAGGAAGTTATTGAATTCTTTAAGGAGTTATTGTGTAACATCTCCATTATCTCTTTTGGAGTTGTGCTCCACACTCACATTTTGTATGTGTCAGTTTATTATGATATTTTAGGGATTCACTACACATTGATTATCATTGCTATTAATGGAACAACCTCTCTTTGAAGTAGCAATAGATAGTGCTCAATAAACTTAAGATTGATGAACGAGTGCCATTTCCATTGATATTGTTGATCATCTGGAGACATTTCTCTAACAAATCCTCTCCATGAAATGGTTTAACTAAGATTATTTCTTGTATATTTGGGATGGAAGTGGGAAAAATACAACATCAAATATATATGTGTGTGTGTGGATATCACATTGATAAATAAACATATATTTATGGAGATGAAAAGGAGCTCCCTTGAACATCATAATCTTAAACAACATAGGTTTTAGGAGTTTCACATTATACTCTTACACATCATAGATTTTAGGAATTTTACATCATATTCTTACCCATGTTATATGAGAGCACTACCTTGATACTATGTTTGTTATTCTAGGTAAATGTATGTTTTGTTTTGCATTTTTTAGGATGGGTCTTTACACCTTTTGGAGCAATTGCTAGTCATGATATTTTGTTGAGCATTTTAGAACTTGGTGAAGTGTATGGAATTTGTTTTCTCTCATTTTTTCATTACAAAATTTAATGAATTTTTATTTTGAAATCATTTATGAATTTGAAATTGCTATGCCAATCACATATTCATCTTAGGAGGTCATAGATTCAAATCTAGAGGGGGTAGGTCATGTATACCTCTATAGACTTTAGCAGTCTAATTGTTGTGCAAAGGGGGTCCATTGTCCCACAAACGAGTGGGTCACATCACCGGGGGTTCACTCACTAAACTTGTTACATAGCACGATCGTTCGCAGGATATTAAAGAATATCCCTAATTCTACTAAATATTGTAAAATGCCTCCTAAAATTGTATTGTTGAACCCCCTCCCAATATACCTTTCCAATTAAGAAAACCCCTAGTTTCACCATATATTGTAGGTATCCATTTTTATCAACCCATTTTTAACACCCCCTTTATATAATATTACCAAGTTGTAACAAATAGGACCCCTAAAACATCTTAGGATAAGCAAATAGGATGCTAAATAAAATAATAGTATAATGCTAATAATTATCCCACAGGGATTAAACGGGCGACTAATCAATTTTTAGCATTGGATAGTGGAAGACCCGACGAAATAGTAATGGGGAAGAAAAAATGCGTAAAAAGAATCACAATCAAGAGATCAATGTAACAAAAAACGTAAAAGACTGATATTCCAATAGCCAGTGCAATGCTTAGAAAAGATGAGAATTGCAGATGTTTCACACCGCAACCTACGAATCTACCAAATTTATATCATGTAAATACAAGTATAGCCATAGAGAGCTCATGTTTTCTATAAGATTAATAAATTAAACTCCATAAAAATGAAATATTGAAACCCTTTCATGGATGGACTTCTCTACCTTCCAATGTACCAAGTTCCACAAGAAACACCTTCTTTGGTACTCTGAGAAACACAACTTATTGTGGCACATTCATTTATAGGTATTAAGTTGCTCTCAAACAACACCTTGCAATCTTATCCAATTCCAGATCCGATTGAAACACCCTTTTTTGAAGACCTTTCATCTCGCCTAAAGTAGACCCCATTTCTCACTCTTGTCAACCTATCACTATTTAATTTACAGAATGTATTCTGATTTAAGTTAAAAGTATGAATAGAAATTATGAATGAAATAAATGATCTCCGCATTTTTCCCCATGCAAAAAGGAGCAGCATAGTACTCTAGTACAGAGACAAATCAGGATAGATAGTTATGATAGGCAATTTGCCAGGATTGATGAGAAGAAAATAATTTCTGTTTATTTTTCTTAAAAGTTTTCCTATTGTAAATAGTCAGATGGATTAGTATATTTAGATAAGAAATCACCTCTGTTTCATATTTTATCAAACAAATTTCATAATAATGCAGTACAGTTCTAAATTCTATATTTCAAACTGAAAATCAGAAGTTCTTGCCTTCTATATATTTCACATTCAAGCTCATAGAAAGTTTACTGTTTTCACTGAAAAATGATTGCAAAAACAAATACATTTTATTTATCTACTTCTGCTATTTTTTATTATTATTTATTATCGTAACAAAAACTCCAAAACTTTATGAATACAGGCTCTTCGGATCGATCACTACCTTCACTTTTTCACTCTCTATGTATGGCTGCAGCTTCTCCAGGTTATGGCCACTGGGATTTACCCGGAAAAATTCAGCTCTTGGATGAGGTTGAAACGAAACTATGTCCACAATTTTGGCTTCTTCTTTGGCCACCACATGAGACTTGCTCGATTCGCCTGCAAATGAAATAAAAACTCCCATTAGATTACATTGCATTTACAAGACAAATCAATAGGCGTCGAGAAAAAAGTGAGTGACCGACCTATGGTGTCGAATACGAAATCGAATTTCTCGAAAATCTGATCGTAGCTCTGCTGGGTATAATCGATTACCAGATCTGCCCCGAAGCTTTTCACGAAGTCGAGTTTCCCAGTGCTAGCAGTGGAAACAATTCTGGAAGCTCCATAGACATGTTTCGCCAGTTGAACGGCCAGGCTACCAACTCCGCCTGCTCCTCCCACTATGAACACGCTCTGCCCCTTCTTAAATTTCGCTATATCTAACGCCTGCTGGGCAGACAGTAGCGCAAGCGGCAGACTCGCCGCCTCCTCGAAGGATAAATTCTTGGGCTTCATGGCCACCCGGTCTTCCTCCACTACGGTGTACTGGGCAAGAGTCCCCAATTGCTTTGGCCTGCCTGCTGTAAAGCTCTAGATGTCGGTGTACACCTCGTCGCCACTCTTGAATTTGGAAACGCCATCCCCAACTTCCACTACCACTCCTGCTGCATCACAGCCAGGCACATCCTGCATAACACAACCGACCATACAATCATGGCCCACCGTTCACCAACCAAGGTTCAAACCCTTGCATATCCCAACATGTTTCAATCTCTCATTGGCTAGGCTTAATAGCTATACATTAATGGTACACCGCACGATTCCTTGGTCATGTGCGTGAGGAATTTATAAAATAATCGCATAATCAAAACCCTTATATGGATTTCTAACCATTTCAGTAATAAATAATTTTAAAGCTAGCCAAATTATCGATTATGACTGAAATAAAACTCTGGAAAGACCCAAAACTAAACATCCTGCACTTCTTAAATATAAATAACAAAACGAATTTCCGCGTAAACCCGTTTGAGTTCAAATATATTCAACACTGAATCGCCCCTATATTTGTTCCTTAACCAATGAGCCAAGCGCATCGAATTCAAGGAATCTTTTGAAAAAAAAAAAGCATTGTATTGTGAATATCAGAAAGTCGCAATCAGCGTTTCTGAATAAGCCCCCTCGTTTCTTAAAGTCGACGGGATTGAGAGCGGCCGCTCGGATTTTAAGTAAACTCTGGCCTAGCCTGGGCTTTGGAACAGGAAATTCCCCGAATTGCAAGACGTCTATGGATCCATATTCATTGTAGAACCACGCCTTCTGCATTTTACTCGTATCTTCTTTCAACCTGCGCATTTTATCCTCCACGCTTAAATCAAACAACTATCAACACAGAGCAGTATCACCTTCCAACGATAGACCTGGCTACACCGACCACCAATTTCATGCCATTAAAACGAAAGTGCCGAAGCACAGAGATACCAGAAAACAGTTACAGGCTCGAACCTTCAATTCAGTGGCCTGTCGGCCCCTCTCCCTGGAGAAACAGGTTCCATTTGAGCAAAAGGTAAAATACAAGCGGAAGTGTAGTCAAACCCTTAGGGTTAGCTATCATCAACCAGATCGACGAAGGGGATGGTGCCAACACATTAACGCAATTATCAAAGCTGGGGTTACGTTCAATCACCATATTAATTGCATTTCCAACCACTATTACAGTTGGAAGCCACGTTGACTAAGAACAAGCTACAGCTCGGCAGGAGCATACCAATCCCTCCAATGGCCATCGCGTGGAGTTAATTACGGACAAGCCAACACATCAAGCCACGAGGTGGTGCAGTCAGATATTAATGTTGATAGATCTCATATCACTTAGTCGGACAACGCCTGCAGGAGTATTAAAACGATGTCAGCATCACATTTATTAACTCCAGCCAACCCTTAAATGTTACATTCACACATTACATTTCCATATTGTATCCCCAGGGCTATCGCAACATTACATAGTGTATTCACATTAAGCTTTATTTGCATTTTATTGTAATGTTCTGACATAGTAACATAAATTAGCATTTAAATAGAATGTGTTATATTCCACGGTCTCATAATAGCTATGTTCGCGAAGGGGTGTTAATTATTTCATAATTTCCAAGTCATCATCGAGGCAACGTTAAATGTTATATGTATTTGCATATCATAATGTTTTAACCCAATGTTTAGTATATTATTATGATCCTGGATGGATTGTGAACCATTTCATATTCACCAAAGTCCCAAACCTTAGCGCTTAAGTAGCTAGGCGTTTATTTGACGTGACATTATACAATATTTCTTGTCATAATATATGTTTAATATATTATATGATTTTCGTGTTTATAGTAACATATGAAATATATTTTTACTATATTAAATGACTTTTGTTTATATAAGATTTATATTTTACAAGCTCAATATAATACATGATTTTGTTTATATGGAAATTCAAAAGGTTGGATAATACTTTTATATAGTAGATAGGTTACATATTTATAAATAATATGTATTTACATTTTAGTAAATAATATAGTGCAAAATGAATGTTTATCATAACGTTAAAATTGCATTTTCATACTCAGGTAATAATATATCCTTTAAGTAGGGTATAGTAATTGCACACTTTTGTAAGTTATTATAAGAATTTTCCTTTATGTCCTTTTGGCAACGTTTTGATGTCTAGTCTATATAGGTGTAAGTAATAGTTTCCATAAATGCAAAGTTAGTAGTATTTAGGTACATGTGATAATTCTCATGTAGTTATAGAAGGCCATCACGTTGCATCATTGACCTATTATAGTACTAAGAGGAAATTAAGCTTTATGATATAGTTACATGTTGTGATAGTTATCAGATGTGAATCAAAGTGTTACAATATTATAAGGACGGTAATATCATCTTAATGGTATTTCATTTCTTAACAGGATGAGTTGTCCTAAATGTTTGAGAATTTATTTGTCTCAATAGTCACTAACTTGTGCAGGTCGGGAGGATCTCATATTTTCTTACTTATTTCAATTCACTGTTTTGGTAGAGTTAGCAGTATTTTTACCTTTTCAATTCATTTACAAATAAGGGTTAGTACTAAGTATCTTCATCCCCATTTCATACAGCAGAATATAAATAGCTGAGTGTTAAAAACAAAACTTTAAGTTCTTACTGGCATCATCTTCATGCATGGCAGTACGTAATCATTTCTATTTATAAAGACGACTAGCTGAATCACACAGAGTGCTTGAATGACTGGAAATATATTAAATTTTACCTGAATATCTGCGAAAGAAAGAAACAGTCCCAATGCTTTAGCTGTCAAGCTAAGTAAACCTAAGGGCACCCGGTAGGAACTCCTTCAGAAAACAAACAACGAAATCATCAGCATTTAGTTAACAGACCCTTAACACATGAGAAAGTATTTATCTTTTATCTATGTTATTTTATAAATTTGTAGACATCATATGTTTAAGTTTACATTTTATTTTAGGTGTAGTACTACATTAGAAGTTTTGTTAAAGTTCGTTAATTCCGCAAGTAGCATTTAAGCATTTAATGTTGTTTTTAAAAGTTTTAAATTTTAGTGATTTTTGGGTTGTTACACATTATCAAGTTGTAACAAACAAGAGCCCTAACTCCCACCAAGATTGTAAGGGTGGTTGATCAATTTATAGTGTTGGATAGTGGAAGACCTAAAGAATAAGTACTGGGAAGGAAAGTGCGTAAAAGGAAACCCAGTCAAGAAATAAACATTACAAAGAATGTAAAAGGATGATAGTCCAATAGTTAGTACAATGCTTAGAAAAGATGAGAATTGCAGATGTTTCACACCATAATTTGCCAATCTACCTATTTTATGTCATGTAAATATAAGTATAGTCATAGAGAGATCGTGTTTTCTCTAATATTAATAAATTAAACTCCATAAAAATTCAAAAATGAAACCTTTTCGTGGATGGATTCCCCTACATTCCTATAAAAAAAAACATCATTGATGTTTGAACCCAAATGAACATAGCAAAATTTCTCTTACTTTCCAATAACACCATATGATCATGTGCATAGCTTGGATTTGGGTCACTCACAAGATGCAATGAATTTCCTCCACTTCCTCTACATTTATTCTTGCAATCAAGGGAATTAACAACATTTAGTTACCTTTTCTTGGGTTATATCTAGTTTTTTTTTTAATTTTTATTGGAGGGGGAAAAATCTCCATTGTTAGGTTTCAAGCATGGAATAGTTATAAAGATACACAGATGGTGAAACTTATATGATACCATTTCATGGTAACGATAACACATAGGGTATGTAAATAAGGATTAAGATTTTCACCTATGTTCATGTCAGTTTCAATACAATATTAAGACAGATGACTTGCATATAAGAATTGAAATTAAAATTATGAATGTGCCAAATACAACTCAATCTAACAACTATTTTGAAACTGACAATGCGAAAATGTTAAAGAAGAATACAAAACATTGAAAGAAATAATTGGTCAAGAAAGATTGATCTAACTTTTCTTGGTTCCAATGAGCCAAGAAAGATTGATCTAACTTTTCTGGGTTTTCATAGAGCAAGGTTTGATTGAATATCAATACCCACCTAAACCCCAATCTAAAAAATTAAGAGTTAGATCTTTTACTCGAATGCCTACAGAAAATACAATACAATTGTTCAACTCTGGAACTCCCAATTAGCTACATCTCTTAACTTAAAGATGAAAAACAATATAACATCAATTCAAACCAAGCCTAAATAAGCTATTAAATGAGTATGGATCAAGGCCAGTAATCCGAAGAGACTTCCATCGATATTGTCATTGGTACATTATTATCAGATTTATACAAAACTTAGGATCATAAGCAATATCAAATAAAAATGGAGGGTCCTTAAGTTTTATATAGGTATGAATTGAGCCCATTATTTGGAGGTATGAATCCATCCCATGATTCGGAGGTTATTCCTCGGCCCACCCAAATAAAATAACCCCCAATATTTATATTACTATGTCAAATTAAAAACCCCCCTTGACCCCTTAATACGGGGCAATATATTTTTGAGGTTTTTAAGAGTATTCAAACCCCCAATATGAATGGATGTGATATGATATTGCCTCTCTAGTGAACCCCCCGTGGGTCACATACACCAATTTGGTGTTTGGATTGGTTGTGACCTTAAAATTAGATTATTATTATTACTAAAAATGGTATTTATCAATGTGCAACACCCTAAGAAACTTAAATCGAATAGATTTTTGAACAAGGACGAATTGGAAACCTTGGAAAACAGCTTGTGGCTAGGGTTTCCTAGCCTTTGCTTAGCTACCGCACTTGAAAAATCTCTGTGTAAAGCCTGATAACAACTTGATTTGCAATGATTTGATATAGATTGTTGTCATGTCCCACTCAGATCATCGATTTTTGTATTGATCTTGTGAATGAGAAGGAATCATCAACCTATTGCACTTAGAAGCATTGGATTTACATCGGTTTTTGTCCTTAAAACTTGATGTATGAGCATGGATTCTGCTATGTTTGGAGGCCAAGTTTTTTTAGGGTAAAAATAACTCTGAATCTGTGGCCATTGGTTGGATGGATCTTTATAACCCTTTTAAGTTTTCGAATTTGGTTAGCTCTTAGAACCCAAGGAAAAGACCTAATGCAGTTTAGAGAAAATTCATTAAGCGATAGGAGGATGTTTAGAAGCTAGAGTTATCTTCTCCAAAACCGAGACAGAAAGCCCACATATTATCATAATGTGGTCTGGTTGGAAAGTTTACTAGCTTGTGGCCAAGTCCAAGAGCATTGAATCCCCAAAATAGCTCAGGTATACTCTTTTGCAAGTGGCAGGTTTTTTTTTTCTTTTCATTTTTAATTAAAAAGAAGATCGAGATCTTGTCTTTCACTTTGGGCCTTATTTCATGGGAACTAGAGGGATGTTCTTAGCTCCATGGTCTCTTGATTTTAATTTGGAAATGGAGGTTAAAACTTCCCCAGTGTGGATAAGGATCCCTTATCTCTCATCTATCTTATGGCATGATGAATCTCTCAAGTCTATTGGGAACTAGCTCAATCAATTCATAGATAGGGTTGCACAACACAAAAATCTCCTTTCTTGTGCTCATATATATGTGGAAGTGAAGTTGGAGAAAGGTCTTTGTGAGGCTTTTCAAATTATTATGGACGACCGTATTTATATACAAGTATTGGATTATGAACAAATCCTTTTCAAGTGTAACTTATGTCATGAATATAGACATTTTGCCAAAAAAATTCCAAAGAATTTAGATTCTCAATATTCTCAAAACCCTTGCAAGGATCTATAATATAATACTTTCAGGACACTAAAAAACAAGCACAAAAAATCTCGTACCAAGAAGATTCATCCCCAAAAATTCCAAGAAGAGCTTCGAAAACCAAATGGGAACATATTTGAAGCCCTTGAATCTTTAAAAGGATCAGAATCTAAAAATAAAGAGGTAGAGAAATCATCCGAGGATGCTGAAGATGGAAGTTGGGAAGAATTTGTTGGGGGTATAGATCCTTTTGCAGGGTCTAAGGGTTCGAATGAAGAGGTCTCATATCAAGAAAAAGAAGAAGCTCTTCCATTATATTCAAATCCTTCGTATGCTAGAATTATAAAGAAATTTATGCATCCCTCTCATCCCCTCACTAGGAAAAGGAAATCTAATCGAGATCTCAGATAAAAAGAAGCAGAAGCAAGCATGTTGTTAGGTCAACAAATTTCCTTGGATTCACCTATGTTTAAGGGGCAGAAACATGCTCATGCCTCTCGATAATCATGTATTTTTTCTGCATTTTTCTTTGTAAGCAATTCGTAAGAATATATTCATGTACACAAGAAAATGGAGGACATAAGAAAGCTAGGGAAAAAGGTTGGCTCTTTTCTTCACAATTCTTTGAAGGAAGAAAGCAAGTTCTAGAAGTACGAGGAATATTGTTAAATTTGTATATTTTAGTTGATTTGGTTTAACCACATCTCATTTGATACAAAATCTCTATCCATTTAGGTTAAAAAAACACATGCAAAGCCATAAGAAGCTTAAATAGGAATAAAAATGAACAAGGCCATTCCTAATCAAGATTGAATTCCTTAAACACTTTCTTACAAATTGAATCCTCAAAAACCTTCCAACAATTTCAGAGAAAACTATTTTCCAAATTTTGTTATTAACATGCTTATATTATCTCTCAATAATATGTCCATTTGTATTTCATTTATTTTATTAGTTGTATTTGTTTTGTTTTATACATTATTTTTTAATTAAATATACTATAGACATCAAAGCTTTAAACCACATTCAAAATAAATTAACACAACCACTTAATTTGTGGTTGGTGAATACCAATAGTATGTATAAAATTATAAATATTACTTTGTTTAATATAAACAAAAAGTGGATAGTAACATTATTAGGAAAAATTTTAAAAATTACAAATTTATAATTGCTCAAAAATAATGAAAATTTTAATATTAATAGCATGATTAAAACAAAAATAAAAAAAGTAAATTGTAGGTGAAGTCATGCTTGAGTCTCAAGAACATTAAAATATATGAAAAGAAAGAAAAAATTAAGTGAGTCACCTTAAAGTGAAACCATATCTTTTTTTTCAGAAAAGCCATTTGATTGAAAGGATGACTTGAATTTCATAAAATGCGGTCAATCTAAATAAATACAGTTATATCATTCATTTTGTGCAGTATGTCAAAAATCAGATGAAACATTGAGTTTTACAAGCTGGATCAGGAACCAAGAAATCCTACATTTGTTGTTGATTAATGCAACCTTCCAAACTATACTTTTTATCTACTTTTTCAGTCTAAACCATTGTAACATATTGTGGTTACCTGTTGCACTCTCTGCGTTCATTTCAACCCTACCTTTCATGTAAGTTGCAAGGCACTACGTGATACTCGACCGACCTCTAATTCAAATTAAATATACATATATACTTGCATATCTATGGTTTTACATATGATGCATGCATATAGACGTTGACACTTACTTTTTTATTTACTCTTTCCTTTTAATAGGTGTGATCCCCTTACTCCCTTACTAAACAACCCATACTCAGAGTTTTGAGAAAAGGTATTTTTTTTGCTTTACCTTAATAATTAGTTATGCTATTTAATCAATGATAACTATTATGAATCTTTTCTAAATTTTTGTGATTCTAGAGATGGATCTCTATCTAAAATATAAACTTGTAAATTTTGACGAATATTATAATAAAAAAAATATATTTTATATATATAATATATATTATATATAAGTAATATTAAATATTAAAAATGATCAAATAGTGAACTTATTTTTTTGAAAAAATGCCCTAAAAATAGTCAATTGGCAAAATTTCGCCCCTAAAAATTACCTTGCCTCCATCTCAATAATGGAGAGAATAACACCATATTCTAACATTGGCATAAATATGGTCTTTTTCTTTCTCATTTAAATAAAATAAGTTTCAATTTCAATTTTGTCATTTAAATCAAATATACTATAGACATCAAAGCTATAAACTATTCCAAAATAAATTAAGATTTTTTTTCTTATTTAAATCAAATTTCAATTAAAATATGTGTCATATTTAACTAAGGAAAAAAGTGTTTTCTTGTTATTCCATACAATCAAAGAAAGAACTAGAAAGATTCAAGAGAATTCATCGATTCTACAAAGTCCCAAGAGGAATTTTTCACCACTAAACTATAACACACATCCCTTTCCCTCTCACTAGTATGGTGCAACACACCACTAAAATATAGCACACATCCCTCTCACCACCATGCTACAACACACTTCTGCATGCATTCTTTATTATTATTTTTTTTTTTTTTATGGGACATACTCTTTTGTCTCACTAGTATCAACAGAATGATTCATGCATACACATAATGCATATATTCTTATTTTATTAAATGAAAATAATTTTAAATTATTATTTTTTACAAAATTAATATATATTAATTTTTAAATCAATAATTATTATTTTTCATTTTAATTATTAATATATATTATATATTAATTTATAAATTTAGATTAATTAATATATATTATATATTAATTATTAATATGTACAACTTCATAAAACATTCAAAATATCAATTTAATATACAACAATACTGTGAATATTTCACAGGGCAATTGAAATATAAATTATTTTCAGCACGCCAATTAATGCCGCGTTGGGTCGAATAATGGACCAATGCATGCACCACACTGCAGTGCCTTCGTAGTGAAGCAAAATATACAACAAAGTCCACGCCTTCGTAGTGAAGCAAAATATACAACAAAGTCCACGCCTTTTTTCCTGTTGTGAGAAAGGGACGATGATGAGGATGGAGGATTTGCCTGAGAGTTGCATATTGCAAATACTCAGCTTTACCACACCCAGAGATATTTGCAGGCTCAGCGCTGTCAGCCAGACATTCAGCTTGGCCGGCAATTCTGACGTCTTGTGGGAGAAGATGCTTCCAGTTCAGTATCCCCATCTTCTTGCAAGTCTTGATTCACCTTTGGAAATCTCTTCCAAGAAAGAATTGTATTTCGCTCTCTGTCAACCCAATTCGATCGACGGCAAAACCAAGGTATGTGTGGATTCATGGATGCTATATTTATTTGTCTGAATCTCTTTCAATCTCAATTACCATGGAAAGAAATTAGAGATGCCTTCCATCACAGCAAGTTGCTCGTACTGCTATATTGCCCAACTTGTTAGAAAATGATTTCTAATTGTGGTGATTTAAAAAATAATTATAGCAAATTTGTATTACTAGATTAGTACAGTCACTTAACTTGTAATTGTTGCATTAGTTACCACTTATCCATTCATAACTTATATTGCTTTATAACGTTACATAAGCTCAACAACATTTTTATCTATTTGATTACGCAAATAGTAGCCTCAGTCACCCAGTGTTAACTTACTCCCTTATTTTGTGGTTAGCTATTTTAGTTCCCATTCAGAATATATGGAGTTTTCTCATCTGAATTGAATGTTTATATTTGGCACTAATAGGAATGACAGGAACGTGTTTCGATTTCAGAAGTTTTGGATAGAGCGAGCCACAGGTAAGTTGTGCTTTATGTTGTCTCCGAGAAATTTGGATATAACTTGGGGAGATGATAATCGGTATTGGTGTTGGATTTCTCGGAATCGATCCAGGTAACAAACACTTTATTCTTTTAGTTTTTGTTAATACTAACAAGACAACAGTATCTACATAAAAGCTAATAACACAGTTTTGACTTTTGACTACAGTTTTGGGGAGATAGCTGAACTTCGAGCAGTATGTTGGCTCGAAGTGGGAGGACAGCTTGACTGCAAGTTTTTGTCTCCTGGTGAGTCATATAGCGTTTCATTCAGACTCAAATTCCATGAGCCACACTATGGCGTTACTCGGTACTTATTAATCATCGCTTGCATCTAGGTCATGGATTCATGCGAGTTTTTGCTCCATATGGATGGGATTGCAAGCCAGTCAAATTCTCAGTTACAACTCCAGCTTGTGGTGATCACCAGATATATGCTCGGTATTTGACTGACATGGATAAACCTGTTGAAGCTGAAGGGTACCAGATGACTCCCTTTAGACATGTAGAGGACGGGTGGACGGAGTTTGAGGCAGGCAGATTTGTTGTGGAAGAAAACGGGGACAATCCAGGAAAAGTAGAGTTCTGCATGAGAGAATGGGAAGATGGGAATTGGAAAAGTGGACTTCTTTTAGACGGGGTTAAGATCCTGCCCACTTCTTTGGTCAGGGAAATAACAGAATGATATAATTTGGTTCTGTTCATCATTGAATAATTTTAGTAATTTGTAATGTGTATGGTATAATTGCATCATTGAATAATTCCACTATTTTAACTTTAATTTATCTCTATTCTATTTCATTAGTGGAGTAAATTCAATGTACATAAATGATTATAAGAAAGTTCATTATGGTCAACTCTACGTAGTTCTCTAGTAAGTTCAATGTATAGAAATGGCTACAGCAGGAGCTCCAGGAATTTCTCTTATTTCACCATGTTGAATTCTATGTATTTCTCTAGTACATCCAATGCACACAAATAGCTGCAGCAAAGTTTCTGTCATTACCATTAAGTTATTAACCGTTGTTCCAGAAGGCATGTTTTTAATATTTATATAGTGCTAAAGATTTAATAAGAATTCTTTTGGCTTTAAAATGTATTAGTTATGTTCTTATTTATTATGTACATCTATCAGCTCTTATGGAATGGTGAAAGATGATCGCTAGAACAAGAAAAGGCATTGAAAATTGTGGGATTAGGGGCTAATGCTCCATATACTTTAAGGGGTTGTGCTTTCTAATTTCTTCTTCCAGCACCTAAAGAGAACATAGATTTCTGAGTGGAGTTGTTCTTAGTGATTTTAGTGGCAACATTAAACAGAGGATGAGATGGAAATTATGGAGATTTTTTGAGAACATTTCTAAAGGATTTTACTTCAGAAGGCTCTATTCCTTTATTCGGTGCCTCTAATGATTTTGTCAAACGAGTTGTTCCCAGAAAGGTATAAACTTACAAGAGAGTTTATCTTTCTTCGGAACTAGTTGGAGGAATTGCAGTTAGCTATGAAAGAGCTCAAGAACACAAAAGTCTTATGGTCTTGACGTTTTCCGGTGTGATTCTACATGAAGATTCAGCCTATGGTCAACTCCTTTTATTTGATCATGTGTCAAGGATCTATTAAAAGTGGTAGTATGGGGCTCTTGTTAATGCATGGCTTATCCCTCAAGTTGTTAGAATGGATTCGATAAGGAGGTGAACCCTTTACTATTCTCATGATCTCCTACAAAACCTTAAACCTTAGCCAATGATTTGACTTGGAAAATTTAAGTTGTTGGTTGCCCGGATAGTCTAAAAGGAAAAAACTGAATCTATTAAGGGCAGATTTATCCTTGATAACCTTATAATTGTCTAGAAGATCTTGAATGGGTTTACGGGATTAGCCAAAAGTTTTTTAACCTTATGACAAGTTGGAATGAGACTACATCCTCATTATGTTGGATTGGTTTAGGTTTGGTGTCTTCTATTACATATTAGCGAAGAAACCCTTTTCATGGCACTAGGATTAAACCAGTGTTGGCATGAACAATGTACTTACAAACCCAATTCTTCTCCGATGATATATTTGGGAAGGCTTCCCTCTAGGTATTTATCTTGATTCTTTGTGTAATTGTAGTTGATACTCTGGGCTATTTATGGAAGGAAGTCAGAGTGCAGGGGAAAGGGAAAAGTAAAGAAATTTCTTTACTTCATGGAAACCATTTACCGAGTGTGGATGATTTAGCAATATTGCCTCAATTGTTCACCCAACTCCAAGGAACTATTATCCTCACAAAGACATTTGCAAAAAAAATTGAAGCAATGGTTACGAGGAAAAAATAGAGGTCTTTCTTATTGGCCAATATGACCCATACTTATTGACCAAGATGACCCTGTACTTATTGGCTACGAGGTCTTTCTCCCAACAAAAAACCTGAGAAAGCGAGGAATTCATGGTCTTTCTAGACGCCACTTGTGCAAGAGCAATGAAGAAACAATATCCCATATGTTCTTTGAATATGGTTTCTCTAAGGGAGTTTGGGATTATGTATTCTTTGAATTAGGAAAACAAGTGGAAATCCCCTAGAATTGTAAAGAGGCCTTCTTATTTTCGCACAAGCACTATTCTAGTACCTTCCAAGGCAAATTGTAGATAGGCCTTCTCAATTTGGTGCAAGCATTATTCTAGTACCTTCCAAGGAAAACTATGGCTAAAAATACTCTAGGTTGCATTACACTTCTTTCCTAGTCTGGAAAGTATGGCTAGCTAGAAATAAATTAATTTTCAATCAAGAGGAAATTACCCAGACTGGTTACTTCACAAGACAGAGATTTATTATTTGAGGTTCTGATTTCAAAATGAATGGTATCCCAAAATAATCAAATCTAGAGGTGGAAGAAAAACCTATTCTCAAGGAGAAAATAATTAACTAAAATTCAAATGGGAAAACCATGAATTTTTTTATCTTGGTAGTTGAGAATCCAAGGAGACAATATTCAACTATGGATTTGTGATAATAAAAGCATTCACTCTTCTTTGATGGGGAATCCAAATGTAATCTAGGGGGGCAACATGTGCAAGCTTTAGGAGAGGCATTAAACAACTGAGTTGAAGCTCTAGCTTTGTGGCAAGGATTAACGATGTCAAACAAATGGAAATCAAGAAAGGCATGGTGCTAGGGGATTCAATGATGATCATTTGCCATATGTAGCCAAATTCCTTCTTCTCGAACCTCAACTTAAAAGGCTTATCCCAGGAGCTCAAAATCATTTGGATAGATTTGAATCCATAGATTTCTTCCATATCCTCATAAGATTGAACTCCACATAAGATGAAATGGCTAGTGAATAGATTCCATATCCTCATAGGATTGAACTCCACATCATATGAAATGGTTAGTGAATAGATTCATATCCTCATAAGATTGAACTCCACATTAGATGAAATGGCTAGTGAATATATTTGAATCCATAGATTTCTTCCCTATCCTCATAGGATTGAACTCCACATCAAATCAAATGGCTAGGCTAGTGAAAATTATAGTACTCCTTATGGCTTGGTTTTGGGAAAATGAGAGTTGGTGCCAAGTCACTTACCCTAAGTTTCAAACCCAAATCCTTTTTCATGGATCCATTCATCACTCAAAACAAGTGTCGCAACCAAACTCACATGCAAGTTCAATCTCACCCCTTTGTAGTCCATTCAATATCAATGACGTCCGAATGGGAAAACTTGTTGCATGTGGGTTAATGTCCCTCCCTTGTCGTTCAAGAACATTCCCTCACTACTCTTTCAGATCATTATGTTGTTTCATGAGGGGAATTTCCTATGAGAGCTTCAATGCTCTTTGCATGGTGCCTTTTTCCTAGAATCTCGTGTATGGATATTTCAATATCAATCTCCCCTGTGGAATTTGAGGCTTTTTTTGTTGTCCTACCACTCTTCTCATGGAGTAGTTGGGATATTACTCTTACCTCTTAGTTCTATTAGAGGGTTTAGTTTCTAGTTTCTTGGATCCGGTAAAGCTATACAAATTTCCTCATTTAAAGGTATAAATTTGTTATTTCTGACTAAAATTCATTCATAAAATTATTTTTTCACACCTTTAGTGTTGAACTCTACTCATAAGTGGTTTAGATCCACATATATGTATCAAAACCACATAATTCGTATTAGAACATTTACATCTTACTTAGTATTTGGATTTTTCTCTTTAATACCATGTTTGGTTCATATGTCTGAAGATGGTTTCATTGTTCTTTATCATCATTATCTATGATGTTTGCAACATTTAAGCATACATTCACTCTTTTATACTTAGTTTGGTTCATATATGATGAATATGGTTTCACCATTCTTACAGATCTTGATTATCTATGATTTTTGCAACATTTCTAGCATATGTTACCACTATGTCAAAGTTGCATAACAAAAAACTCCGGTTTCCTAATACATGCTCATCACCATCAAGGATTTCCATGACAAATAACTGAGTTAATCTAAAAAATGAGTTTTCCAATAGGCCTCTTCATTGTATGTACTATCTCTACTCCTATAGGACACATCGTCCCCTCCTCCAAATTCCATAAATGTTGTTATGCCTACATCCAATCCTCCAAATATCAATTGACTTGAACTAGATTTCATTCTTGGTTACTTCCAAATTGCATTCATATCATCTCATAGATCTCAATTTGATTCCAAGTAACTCCACATGAATAGGCAAATTGATTCCCAAGAATCCCACATGAATCATAGAATATGACAATTAAGGAAATTATTGTTAGGGATTGAGATGAATGAGTAAAAATGTTATGTGAATGTTGATAGAAGCATGCGAGTGTGCCAAAGTCATACACCATCCAAGGTTTCATTCTGATGGTACAACGCTATGGTTGGAAGCTTCTATCCCATTCATTTCAGTTCAGGCTTAGGCTATTATAGTGTTCTTCTTGATGGTAGTTGCATTCTACATTTTATTTTTTCTTGTAAGCAGTAGTATTCTAGCATTTGCATTTTACTCTCCTCTAGAGCCCATTGTTTTTCTTCTTTACAATCACATATCTTCTATTAATCGAACAAATCTTGGTATTTTTTCAAGTATTGCAAAGAAGTCAATATTTAAGCAAGATAAATACCTAGACTTCTAGAAATATCTTTGGTTTTAATTAGTGGTCACATTGTGATTGGACAATCTTCATCCTTGTCAATATCAATTGACTTGATTTATTTCACTTAGCTTTATATAACCTCCACCTATAACTCCATCACAAATTAAGAATGTCTGGACAAATATTAGTCCATTATCTTAGCAAATAAATAAAAGGAACAAGCAAATTAAGTAAACATTACTAATCAAATGTCAAGATATTCATTTAACAAATATGCATAGGATTTAAGAAACATTATTACAAGTTCTTCATTAATCAAACACACTTAATATTTTTAGCTCCTCAGGTATCACCAAGATCCAGGCCAATCATTTTAGGGGCCCATCATCAATTACGATCTTTTCAGCTATACATTCATAGAATAAAAATTATTTTCCAAAAGATGTAGGAATAAAGTGTAATGGTTCAAAGGACACTATGAAAGGAAATGTAGAGTTTCTTTTCCCAACATCGATTGCTTTCTCATTGTATTGCTTATAAAATATTATTTGTTTAACTCCAAGAATATTTAGTTATATTTTTTCCACATCTTTAGTTTATCACCATTATTTTCAACATCATTTAAATAGTTGGATCCTACATTCAAAGTAGTTGGATATGATTAGATACACGTATACATTTTGTTTTACTTCCAAGATGAAAATCCCTTCATATTTGCAATCACTATTATCTTTCAAAAATGTTGTTCAGAACTAATGCTCTAGGATTCTTTGTAACACTACCTTGAGTGGTGATTTTTCTAACTTCTTTTTGTACTTTCACTAGTGTGGTTTGGAATCTGTGACTCTAGGATTTTATATGATTTTTTTTAGAATTTTCTAAGCCAAGTTTTTGTTAGAGTACCTTTGGAGACTTGAAATAATTGCATTCTACTTTAGCATCATCATTGAATCACACCGCTTAAAATAGTGTTATAACATTTTATCAACTTGTTTGATGGGTGTGTTATAACATAGTTTTCCACATCATTTGCAGGGATGCTCGTTCTAGGATTATGTATGATCTTTCCCCCTTTTGCAGACTGCGTTGTCCTTTTGTGGATTTTTGTTAGGATATTTCAATACTACATCCTTGTCCTACCTAGCATTATTTATTTTTCCTAGTTGTTGATGATGTCATTTCCCCCCTAGTGGTGTGCAAATGTCATCCAGGATCCATCTACCACCTTCTGAGCCTTGCATGCATCATTTTAGGACCACTTCAATAAGTTCCCTATTTTATAGGAACCTACTAAGTGTTCCAGTGCAGTCCACTTGAGTTAGATTACTCTTGTGGGGGTTAGAGCTCTCGATGCCACTGATTGTGGCCTCATGCGCCCCTTTCTTACTAGGATGCATGAAAAACTCATTATTTCTCCCTCCTTAGTCAGTTAACTGATTATGTCTTCAATTAGCTGAGTTTAGGTTCAGTTCAGTTGAGTTTGAGTCTTCCGGAGCACTCTAGTGGTGATAATCCCTATGCTAGACCAACTGAGGTTTGAATTATCCCGCGTGATTTGAATTCTCTCCATTGTATCCTCATTGTTCATTATATTGATTATTTGAACATGTGACATTATTCTGCTTCCATCTGAGTTCTGCTGCATAATTATTCTTCTGCTCTTTTTTACTGCAGTTTTCACTCTTACTCAACTTTTTGCTCATTCCTTATTTGTGAGGTATCCATCAGATCTTAGATCTGTTGTGACATAGAATTTCACATGGTATCAAATCCTTTTGAGCAAATAGGTTGAGGAGCTGCTTTTGGTACTGCACCAGAAGCCTCTGGATTTCCACATCAAATCTTGGTTCCATTGCATTGAATTCATTGCATAAATACAATTAGGTCTAGCCAGGTGTGAAGGATTAAGATAAAAGTGCCTACTGTCCTAGAGCAGTGCTCAGTAGTAGTCTACCAAAATTATTGAGATTTTTTTGCAGGTTATTCAAAGTTTTTGAGTGTTGCAACAGTTTTCTGCAGTAGCAACTGTTTTCTGCAGTTGCAACAATTTTGCTGCAGAAGCAATAGTTTTCACCTTGTATTCGCTCCAGCAGTTGTAATGGACAATTCAAACCCTCCTCTCTCTCCCATGATCCTGAAACCCTTCAATTACCTTGATTGGAGGGATTATATGCAGATGGTATTGCACAACAAATCACTGTAGATGGTGACAATGGGGAAGGATCCCGAACCAACATCAGTTGTGGAGAAAACCAAGTATCTGAATAGATTGGATGAAGCATTTGGTTTCATGTGTATTCACATTTACAGAGACCTACTCTTCCACTTCGAAGGATTGAAGAATCCAAGAGAGTTATGGTTTAATTTTATAGAGACCGTCTTCGGAAAACAAGATGAGCTAAGAGGCCATATTCTGGAGAATAAGTTGATTGGGCTGCTGTTTCTTTGCTCTTGTTGCTTCCTGCAGCCTGTTGTGCTGAACTTCTGGATGGACCTGGTTTCATCGCCGTCATTGCTGTTGGAATCCCTACTTGCTCAAATAACCAAGAAATATCTTCTAACTCAACTGGGTCACTCATAAAATGCTCCGATCGCTCGGCTCGTGACTAGTTCAAACACTTCGTAGAAATAGTTAAGTGGCTGAGCGAGTCCTATTTATAGCCACTACGTGCCTACTACGTGGCCTTCCACAGTGCCCGAGGCCCTTAAAACCATCTTGATTGCCAATTCGTGCGTATTATTTTTGGCCTCTCAATCGATCCTTCTCGTAACGCGAACGCTGTTTCCTTAAGTGCCAAATGGTTTCCTGTCAAGCCAGCTTGTCAAATCCGTTGAATCCGCATTAATGGCTTAGCCTAGCAGTCGGATTTCTGTATGAACTGGTCACTTCGGTCCTTAATGGGTTCCAAAATGTCATATCCGCGTTTAAATTGTGAGTTTCCCTGTTGCCATGAATTTGGTTAATGACCCTTTAACCGGCCTATAGATGTCATGGTAACGGTTCTTGTTATGATGTGCTGGCGGTCTAACATGATGTTTTCTACGGGATTCGCACTAGGTGGTATCTTCTGCGCGGCTGTCGTTCCGTCTTTTCTGCGTGATGAGTATCTGGACTTGCTCTGCGTGTCCACTCTTCTCTTTTTTTTTTTCGCGCACAACTTCAGTAGTGTTGCGTAGTACACTTCCCTTGATCATGTAGGACTCTGCACAGCCGGGCTATCGCGGTAAAGCTTTAGTCTGCTACCATTTATCAAACTTGGTAAGGTATCTCTGACTAATGTAGCTAACTGGATTGCGCCACCGTTAGTAACATGCATTACAGTATATGGGCCAAGCCAATGCATCTTAAATTTTCCAGGAAATTTCATGAATTTTCTATCATACAGGAGGACTAGATCACCTACTTGAAAGTTCTTGTTCTTGATGTGGCGATCATGCCAAGCTTTTTTGCGCTCTTTCTGGACTTGTTGGTGGAATCCTGCGACGAAGCGATCTTCCCCTAGCCCAACCAAGTGTAGGAGTTTTTCTTCGAGTGCTATGCGATTGGCCATGCCTGTAAACGTTGCTATTCTCAAGCTGGGAACAATGTACTCCATTGGCATTATTACTTCTTGCCCATAGGCCAACCCGAAAGGTGTATGGCCAGTCAGTTTCTTGCAGGTAGTTCTGTATGCCCATAGTACAGATGGAATGCGCAGGTCCCAATCGTCTCGATTGATGTTGCATATCTTAGTTAGTGCATTCTCCAACACTTTATTAAATGCTTCAATGGTTCCATTCGCCTGTGGATGATAAGGTGTGCTGCGCTGATGATGAACGTGGAACTCTTCGGTCAAAGCCTCAATGGTTTTATTCAAAAAATGAGTTCTTTGATCACTCATCAATATCTTCAGGCATCCAAACCTTGTAAGGATATTCTCATATATGAATTTCGCAACTGTAGCTGCACTACAGTCTTTGAATGGCTTTGTTTCTACCCATCTGGTGAGGTAATCGGTAGCAGTAATGATATACCTCGCACCAGTTCTTTTGCCAGGTGGGTTAATAGGGCCCACAAAATCAGTGGCCCACTTCTCAAAGGCCTGCAACGTCAGCTGTGGATTTAATGGCATTTCATCTCTGCGTGACGGTTTCCCTGTCCTTTGACAGATATGGCAATTATGGCAGTGTTCCTTTGAATCTTTATGAATTGTAGGCCACCATAGCCCTGCAAGCAATATTTTTTGTGCAGTAGCTCTTCCTGCATAATGGCCTCCTGTGACTCTTGAGTGCGCATCAGCTAGTATAAACGATTTCTCATGCTCTAGCACACATCTGCACAGTACTTCATCCAGTCCTAGTTTATATAGCTGACCTGCAATTATTGTGAAGTCTGCTGCGTGCACTACCAGCTGCTTCTTCTGCTGCGTAGTGAACTCTACGGGTGCGAATCCAGTGGTTAAAAAATCGATGATGTCCTGGTAGTACTCATCTGCAACTTGTATGGCGAACAACTGCGCATCAAGCAGATTGTCCTCCAAATTCGTAGGCTCTTCTCCTGACTCGATTCTTGACAGATGATCAGGTCCCAAATTCAATCTACCTGGCTTAACAACAATCTCAAAATCGTACTCCTGAAAGAGTAGTAACCATCTGCATATGCGCCCCCCTAACACTGGCTTATTAACAAGGTATTTCAAGGCAAAATGGTCAGTGAACATGGAGAAGTGCGCACCAAGCAAGTAGTGCCTGAACTTCTGCAGTGCATATACCATTGCGAGTCCTTCTCTTTCAATAGTAGTATAATTCTTCTCAATGGATGATAACTTTCTATTGGAAAAGGAAATGGGATGATCAATGCCTCCCTCTCCTGATTGCGCAAGAACAATGCCCAATGCTATGCATGATGCGTCCACATGGACGTGAAAAGGATTATGCCAGTCTGGGAAAACTAGGATCGACACAGTGACTATTTTCTCCTTCAATGTGTCGAAGCCTTTCTCACAATCCTCATTCCAAATGAATGGTACATCTTTATTTAGCAGTTTTTCCATTGCTGCGGTTATCTGTGCATACCCTTTTATGAACTTCCTGTAGTAACCGGTATGCCCCAGTGTAGTGTGCAATTGCTTCACTGAACTGGGTGTAGGCAAATTTACAATGAATGTGATTTTAGCAGGGTCTACCATCAAGCCCTGTTTGCACACAATGTGTCCCAACAAGACTCCATAAGGAACACAAAAGATAAACTTCTTCAAGTTTAATGATATTTGGTGCTGTCTGCACTTTTCCATCATCATCCTAAGGTTCGCGGCATGGTTCTTCAATAAACCGAAAATGGTCCAATCATCAAAGTAAACTTCTAGAAACTTATGTATAAAATCCTTAAATGCTGCGATGACCACTCTAGAGAATATGGCGGGTGCATTCTTTAGACCAAATGGCATCACTGTGTATTGGAATGACCCCCACTCTGTATCAAAAGTCGTCTTGTGCCTATCTGCGTGATCAATCCTAATCTGGTGGCAACCAAAGAATCCATCAGTAAAAGAATAGGCTTCATTCCCTCCAACATTATCTAGCACTTCATCTGTAAAAGGTGTAGGGAATGGGTCATGCATTGAAGCATCGTTTAGTTTTCTAAGATCCACAAAAATTTTGATCTCGCCCTTTGTTTTCTTGTCCTAGATAACCATCGGGCTTATCCATTCAAATTCTTCGTCTGGCTCAATGATGCCTGCATCGAGCATCTTATCGAGTTCTGCCTTAACTCATTCTTTATAGCGCGGGTTCAGTTTGTATGGTATTTGTTTCATCGGCTTCACGGCAGGCTTAAGAGGAATTTTCATCCCTCCTAAGTCTCCCAAAATACCTTTCATTTCTGTGAACTTGGTCAGGAATAGTTCTTGATATTCCTGCAATATACCCATGACCTCCTCAACTATATCTTCGTCCCAATAATCTCCAATAGCTGTGAACTTTGGCTCTTCACTGGTGCCAATGTTCACTTTCCTTGTTTTCACAGGTCCACTCATATCTTGAATTTCCAGTGGAGGTCCTTCTACCTCGCGCGATCCCTCTGATTCAGGTATCCGTATGTTGCACGGGTCCTCCTCATCGCTATCTGCTGTATCCTTGGTTTCTCCATCGATGTGATAGCATTCAAGAGCATGATCTAGCTGCTCTTCCCATTCAGGCTGTAGGTGCGCAGGTATGTTGTCTGTGCCAAAGAATTCTTCTAGTGTCATGTTTCCTTGTGTACAATCTGGGATGAATATTTTTTTCTTAATGACCTGCAGCGCATCATTGATACTTGGATGCTCGTCTTCGAAGTTGAAATCCTGCTGGAAGGTCATAGTTAGGCCTGACCAGTCCACTGTGCCTCTGCGCAACTTCAGGTCTAGGTACCACTTCTTTGGAATTGGTTCTTTTAACGTGTGCACGAACAGATGCACCCATTCTGTCTATGGTATTTCCTTCCATGCTGTGGAACAAACCCGAATATGCTCTGTTGGATCTATTTGTCCATTATATTTCTCAAAGGATAGGGTAACCTTATCAGTAAACCTGATTTGCATCTTAATTCTACAGTGATCCCATGTTGTCAGTATCTTCTTATGCGCAGCCCACCATCTGGCAGGTATGCCGCGCAATGAAATGTCTAGAGCTGAGACACAATGTTCATCCGGAACTGCTGGAGTATATTCTTTGATAAAACAATAAACATTAGATAAACCATCAAAGGTAGGGATTGGAGTTACCTCTTTCCCAATCCAACGGAGTGACTTTGTGATCCGTGCACATTTCCTCGCAGATACTTCATGCAGTCTGCTTTGCCAATTTCCTAGTCCTGCATCAGAGTCCGAAATGCAAGAGCTATCACAGCGCCAACTGAGTGTGCCATCCACCGTGGGATTGACATAGTCAACATCATTAGTGGTCATCTTGTAAATACGGTCCAGGTCTTGAGCTTTGGATTCCTCTTGAATCGGTTCAATATACCGCTCGCCCTGTGAAGGGTGTAATGGCATGATGACCCTGATATCATTGCCTTCAAATATCATTTTCATGGTCTTTAAGTCAATAATGGCAGAGTTAGTCATTGCCCAATCGATACCCAGCAGTGCTGGATAAGGATGGCTGTCATCCACTATTTCAGTTACTTTAAAATTAGCATAGCTACGCACTCCATCAATATCAACAATGGTGTTGGGTAATCTCCCCAAATGTATAACTATCCCTTGATTAGCCATTCTCAACTGTAGAGGTGACCATTGTAACTTAGGTTTACCCATCTGATGCCATGTCTGCTTGGTCAAGACATTTACTTCGGATCCAAGATCAAGAATGATCTCATCCATCTCATAGTCCCCAATCTGTGCACTGAGTCTCATTTCCCTTCCTGTTCTTTTAGGACTCCTAATATTGTGGACTGCGCCACTAGCAGCCCCCTTATCACTATTTGGCTCATACTGCCTTAGCATCTTTTCAAACTCCGTGTAAGCATCTGCACTCTTTAGTAATTTCATGCAGCTGCGTAAGAACTGCGCAACAGAGGTCCCTGTGTCTGTTGCGGCAATTATCTAATCTTGTGCCATTGGCATGTTCTCTCTTTGTGGTATTTCACTGTGCAACTGTGTTCTCGAGGGGCCACGTGGTGGTGCTCTAAACATATCCCACGCTTCCTCGAATGCTTCCTTATTTTTCTGTAAGTCCAGACTCAGTGCTTTCCCAAGAGCTTTTCTAATCCATACCGGCTCTCCAGGATTCTTCCTAGGATCACGCATTCCAGAAGTCGAAGCTTCTGCGCCTCCATCTCGTCCTGTATCAGTGCCACTGCGCATGACAACATTGACACTTGGATTTGCAGTTCTTCTCTCTGCCGCGATCAACTGAATATTGGGAGTTGGTGGTTTTGTTCGTCTTCTTTTTTGCATTTCTACCTCAAGTACATGACAGTCTTCAATAACATGCTCAAATGATTTATAGTAATTACACGTAGTGCATGGGTTTGTACAATCTCTAGAAATGTGACCTGGCTGGCCACAATTATAACAGATCACCTGGCTGCGGCCTTTTCCTTTCGTCGGGTCGACATTTCTACCTCTCCCGCGGTATCCACCACCGCGACCTCTATATCCTCCTTGGTCATAGTGGGTGTTTTCTTGCTTTGGCTGATTTTCCTCTTGAACGCGATACATCCCAGCACCTCACATTGCTTCTATGTCGCGCTTTCTTTCATTCATGAGCTCATATGCACGACAGTTGGATTCGTCATGTCCCACTAATTTACAGAAATTACAATACAAGCTCTTAGGTGTTCTTACATATTTCTGTATTAGGTAACAATCTTCAGGCCTGTGTCCTTTGGTTCTGCAGATTTCACACCACGGTGCCTGATTATGATTCATATTGATTGGTTTTGGTGCACCACTGTCAAAATAATCTTGAAATAGAGGGAAATGTTCTCTGGTATGCCCTTCTCCTTTGCATCCGGTGCACCAAACTTCAAGTCTGTGTTCGTACCTTTGTTCTTTCCCATTCTTCATACCTTGTAATTCTAATGTCAATGTAGTCAGTTGGTTCTGAATCTGTGACATCCCAGCTCACCAATCGGTGAAGCTTCCAACTGCATTGCGATCTCTAGGGCCTCTACCTGTGACGCAATATTCTGTTGCATCAATGGTTGTCTGATATGGGGAAGCAACGCAGCAATAAACCATTCCTTATGCTATTGCAGAGCTATAACAAAGCTTACTTGGTCTAACAATGTCTTAAACTTTTGGTCAAATTCCCAGACCGATTTGGTAGGCTTCTGTTTGATTTCCTTTAATTCCGTTATGCACTGTGATTTTGACTTTGGCTTCTTAAACTCTGCAACTAGTACAACCTAAATTTCTATTAGGGTTCTTGGCTGTGCCTGAGAATATTTCATAAACCAATGCAATGCACGGTATTTGAAAGTAGTGATGAGCTGCGCTCTCTTCACAGCATCATCTTGGATTTGCTTTAAACTTCATATGGCTTCACATAGAAACCAGTGCTGCTCAAGGTCTTCTAGACCTGTGCCTTTGAATATCGGCAGTTTTATATCATTATTTGTCATTCTCCTCCCTGGTTGTGCACTGCTCTGAGTAGTGCTAACTATCTATGCAGAGAAAATAAAAGGAATATTTGGACTACTGGGATTCTGCGGAATGGGTTGCGCGACACTCGCAGCGGGTGGGTTCTGAACTAAAGGTGGCGCGGTTTCTGCAACCGGTAGATTCTGAGGTGTAGTGGGATGAATAGTGGCTGATAAGGATGCGGTCTAATTATTAAGGTCACAAGGGATTTCGGTATCAACATGGAGTCCAGGTCCTTAGGGATTCTTTTCCTTATTAAACTTATATCTCTTTCCACTTCTTAGATTATGTGTCTCTTCATTATAATCACTATAGATGCTATTGACCATGATAGATATAAAAATATTACTGGATTCTTAAAACTCCTTTCTCAGCTAGAAGCATTTTAAGGTATAGACTTAGATTGTTCAAAAACTTACCTCTGAATCCTTTGAAAAAGTATTCTTCCACTTGAATGTAGGACTTCAGTGCATCTACGACAAACTCGGTCACAAATCCTTCAAGTATACTATCTACCCAAAAGTCGACTGCGTGTGACAGTGGGCTGTCTATTTCTTTGAGCTGCGCTATGAGCTCTGGGGTCCACTCTGTAGGTACTCCCCCTGGAAAATAAGTCTTCTTCTCTGCGAGTCGCGATATCCATGTGTGTAGCTCGTTTGGAAATGTAACCCAAAAGATCTCGTGAATATCTCTCCACAAATATCTGTTCAACCACTCTATGTCAGATAGGCGTGGGTGTTTGTTCTCTTTTCTTGCAAAGTCGCTTTCAATCTTGTCGCACCAATCCCAGATCTCTTTCTTTTAAGGATGCCAATTGTCTGAACCCAATGGGAACTAGTATTCTTCTTCACACATTACTTTCCAACACACTATCGCATCACTGGTCTTAGCCGAGCAACGAAACCATTTGTTGGCTGTCTAGACTGAGTTAGAGGTTTCCAATGTAGACCCAGGTACTTCGCGGTTCAGGGAACCAACAAAATCCCTATTCACCAGCCCTTTCGGCAACAGGCTGCGCGCAACCTGAGGTCTCACCCGAGGCGAAGCTGCAGGGGGTGGGTGCGGAATCAAGTTTCCATAACCGAGTGATGCGATGGGGGGAAGATTAGTAAACAACGCAACTCCTTGTGGGTTGCATAGATAGGTAACTGCGCGAACCTTCTGTTCTGCATGGGGTACTTCGGCGCACAACTGCACTTGCACACTTGTGCCTCTACTGACTGTGCGATTATTATTATTATCAACCAACAACTACCAAAATTTTAATTTTTTGTTTAAATTGTATCAACTAGTATCATTTATTGGTATGACCTCAAGAGGGGAATATATAGGGGTAAATGCACATGTAACATGATCGGCCTAATAAAGGGGCCACATGTGCAATGAGTGAGCCTATATAGAGGTTAGTATAATCATTATTGAAATATGAACATGGGATTTTGATGTATGAATGCATGCGGTATTCAAAGGAATTTATCCAATTCTTTAAGGAGTTATTGTGTAACATCTCCATTATCTCTTTTGGAGTTGTGCTCCACACTCACATTTTGTATGTGTCAGTTTATTATGATATTTTAGGGATTCACTACACATTGATTATCATTGCTATTAATGGAACAACCTCTCTTTGAAGTAGCAATAGATAGTGCTCAATAAACTTAAGATTGATGAACGAATGCCATTGCCATTGATATTGTTGATCATCTGGAGACATTTCTCTAACAAATCCTCTCCATGAAATGGTTTAACTAAGATTATTTCTTGTATATTTGGGATGGAAGTGGGAAAAATACAACATCAAATATATATGTGTGTGTGTGGATATCACATTGATAAATAAACATATATTTATGGAGATGAAAAGGAGCTCCCTTGAACATCATAATCTTAAACAACATAGGTTTTAGGAGTTTCACATTATACTCTTACACATCATAGATTTTAGGAATTTTACATCATATTCTTACCCATGTTATATGAGAGCACTACCTTGATACTATGTTTGTTATTCTAGGTAAATGTATGTTTTGTTTTGCATTTTTTAGGATGGGTCTTTACACCTTTTGGAGCAATTGCTAGTCATGATATTTTGTTGAGCATTTTAGAACTTGGTGAAGTGTATGGAATTTGTTTTCTCTCATTTTTTCATTACACAATTTAATGAATTTTTATTTTGAAATCATTTAATAATTTGAAATTGCTATGCCAATCACATATTCATCTTAGGAGGTCATAGATTCAAATCTAGAGGGGGTAGGGCATGTATACCTCTATAGACTTTAGCAGTCTAATTGTTGTGCAAAGGGGGTCCATTGTCCCACAAACGAGTGGGTCACATACACCAATTTGGTGTTTGGATTGGTTGTGACCTTAAAATTAGATTATTATTATTACTAAAAATGGTATCTATCAACGTGCAACACCCGAAGAAACTTAAATCGAATCGATTTTTGAACAAGGACGAATTGGAAACCTCGGAAAATAGCTTGTGGCTAAGGTTTCCTAGCCTTTGCTTAGCTACCGCACTTGAAAAATCTCTGTGTAAAGCCTGATAACAACTTGATTTGCAATGATTTGATATAGATTGTTGTCATGTCCCACTCAGATCATCGATTTTTGTATTGATCTTGTGAATGAGAAGGAATCATCAACCTATTGCACTTAGAAGCATTGGATTTACATCGGTTTTTGTCCTTAAAACTTGATGTATGAGCATGGATTTTGCTATGTTTGGAGGCCAAGTTTTTTTAGGGTAAAAATAACTCTGAAGCTATGGCCATTGGTTGGATGGAGCTCTATAACCCTTTTAAGTTTTCGAATTTGGTTAGCTCTTAGAACCCAAGGAAAAGACCTAATGCAGTTTAGAGAAAATTCATTAAGCGATAGGAGGATGTTTAGAAGCTAGAGTTATCTTCTCCAAAACCGAGACAGAAAGCCCACACATTATCATAATGTGGTCTGGTTGGAAAGTTTACTAGCTTGTGGCCAAGTCCAAGAGCATTGAATCCCCAAAATAGCTCAGGTATACTCTTTTGCAAGTGGCAGGTTTTTTTTTTCTTTTCATTTTTAATTAAAAAGAAGATTGAGATCTTGTCTTTCACTTTGGGCCTTACTTCATGGGAACTAGAGGGATGTTCTTAGCTCCATGGTCTCTTGATTTTAATTTGGAAATGGAGGTTAAAACTTCCATAGTGTGGATAAGGATCCCTTATCTCTCATCTATCTTATGGCATGATGAATCTCTCAAGTCTATTGGGAACTAGCTCAATCAATTCATAGATAGGGTTGCACAACACAAAAATATGCTTTCTTGTGCTCATATATATGTGGAAGTGAAGTTGGAGAAAGGTCTTCGTGAGGCTTTTCAAATTATTATGGACGACCGCATTTATATACAAGTATTGGATTATGAACAAATCCTTTTCAAGTGTAACTTATGTCATGAATATAGACATTTTTCCAAAAAAATTCCAAAGAATTTAGATTCTCAATATTCTCAAAACCCATGCAAGGATCTATAATATAATACTTTCAGGACACTAAAAAACAAGCACAAAAAATCTCGTACCAAGAAGATTCATCCCCAAAAAGTCCAAGAAGAGCTTCGAAAACCAAATGGGAACATATTTGAAGCCCTTGAATATTTAAAAGGATCAGAATCTAAAAATGAAGAGGTAGAGAAATCATCCGAGGATGCTGAAGATGGAAGCTGGGAAGAATTTGTTGGGGGTATAGATCCTTTTGCAGGGTCTAAGGGTTCGAATGAAGAGGTCTCATATCAAGAAAAAGAAGAAGCTCTTCCATTATATTCAAATCCTTCGTATGCTAGAATTATAAAGAAATTCATGCATCCCTTTCATCCCCTCACTAGGAAAAGGAAATCTAATCGAGATCTCAGATAAAAAGAAGTAGAAGCAAGCATGTTGTTAGGTCAACAAATTTCCTTGGATTCACCTATGTTTAAGGGGCAGAAACATGCTCATGCCTCTCGATAATCATGTATTTTTTCTGCATTTTTCTTTGTAATCAATTCGTAAGAATATATTCATGTACACAAGAAAATGGAGGACATAAGAAAGCTAGGGAAAAAGGTTGGCTCTTTTCTTCACAATTCTCTGAAGGAAGAAAGCAAGTTCTAGAAGTACGAGGAATATTGTTAAATTTCTATATTTTAGTTGATTTGGTTTAACCACATCTCATTTGATACAAAATCTCTATCCATTTAGGTTAAAAAACACATGCAAAGCCATAAGAAGCTTAAATAGGAATAAAAATGAACAAGGCCATTCCTAATCAAGATTGAATTCCTTAAACACTTTCTTACAAATTGAATCCTCAAAAACCTTCCAACAATTTCAAAGAAAACTATTTTCCAAATTTTGTTATTAACATGCTTATATTATCTCTCAATAATATGTCTATTTGTATTTCATTTATTTTATTAGTTGCATTTGTTTTGTTTTATACATTATTTTTTAATTAAATATACTATAGACATCAAAGCTTTAAACCACATCCAAAATAAACTAACACAACCACTTAATTTGTGGTTGGTGAATATCAATAGTATGTATAAAATTATAAATATTACTTTGTTTAATATAAACAAAAAGTAGTTAATAACGTTATTTATGAAAATTTTAAAAATTACAAATTTATAATTGCTCAAAAATAATGAAAATATTAATATTAATAACATGATTAAAACAAAAATAAAAAAGTAAATTGTAGGTGAAGTCATGCTTGAGTCTCAAGAACATTAAAATATATGAAAAGAAAGAAAAAATTGAGTGAGTCACCTTAAAGTGAAACCATATCTTTTTTTTCAGAAAAGCCATTTGATTGAAAGGATGACTTGAATTTCATAAAATGCGGTCAATCTAAATAAATACAGTTATATCATTCATTTTGTGCAGTATGTCAAAAATCAGATGAAACATTGAGTTTTACAAGCTGGATCAGGAACCAAGAAATCCTACATTTGTTGTTGATTAATGCAACCTTCCAAACTATACTTTTTATCTACTTTTTCAGTCTAAACCATTGTAACATATTGTGGTTACCTGTTGCACTCTCTGCGTTCATTTCAACCCTACCTTTCATGTAAGTTGCAGAAAATCTAAAAATTAAAGACTAAGAAACAAACTTATATCAATGCCTTTCCATATTGAGTTATAAAATCAATTCACAGAGGTAGAATACAAAGCATGTGCTTTGAAATGACGATGGAGCCAGGGGATGAAAGGAAAGTGTGACTGGAGCCTAACATCTTCATTCTGATGTAAACACAGTTGTTTTAACATCCATTCTCTAAGCATACAAAGTTCAAGCTATCCTCGCTTTAGTCGATAAGGAGGAAAGAAAAACAGAGTCAAGATCAAGATCGAGAAATCACTTGAGCATTTCGAGTTGATTTCCAGTTATTTGGTCTTTGCTGAATTGAATTTAAGTCATTGTTGGAGGAGTCTAGTCGACTGGCCGACTATCTTCGGGGTTTTGAGAATGGTAGTTTTTTTTCCTTATCTTAATCATTCATTACGCTGCTTAACCAATGATGACTACCATAAATCTTCTTGTATTTTTGGAATTCTAGAGATCGACCTCCATCCCCAAAAGTAGTAAAAATAACACCCATAGAAAATGCAGTCAATCTAAATAATACAGTAATCTCATTATTCTGTTTGAATAACTTAAATTTCATAAAATGTGGTCAAACTAAATAAATACAGTAATTTCATTCTTTTTGTGTAGTATGTCAAAAATCAGATGAAATTGAGTCTTGCAAGCTGGATTAGGAACCAAGAAATCCTTCATGTATTGCTCATAGATGCAACCTTCCAAACTGTACTTTTGATAGCCTTTTTTAGTCTAAACCGTTGTAACATATTTGTGGTCATCTGTTGCACTCTCTGCATTCATTTGATCCCTACCTTTCATGTACATCATAGAAAATCTAAAAATTAAAAAGACTAAGAAACAAACTTGAATTAATGCCTTTCCGTATTGACTTATAAAATCAACTCACATAGGTAGAATACAAAGCATGTGCTTTGAAATGACCAAGGGATGAAATGAAAGTTCAACCTCAACTTCTTTATTTCGATGCAAATGCGCTTGTTTTAGCATCCTTGCTCTAAGCATACATAGTTCAAGTTATCCTTGCTTTAGTCAATAAAGAGGAAATAAAAACAGAGTCAAGAACAAGATCAACAAATCACTTGAGTATTTCCAGCTGATTTCCAGTTATTTGGGCCTTGTTGAATTGAATTTAAGCCACACTCGATCTTCTTTATTGTTTTCAGCTACGTGGTTCTTGAATTAGTTAGTAGTTGCAAGGCACTACGTGATATTCGACCAACCTCTAATTCAAATTAAATATACATATATACTTGCATATCTATGGTTTTACATATGATGCATGCATATAGACGTTGATACTTACTTTTTTATAAACTTGTAAATTTTGGCAAATATTATAATAAAAAAACATATTTTATGTATATAATATATATTATATATAAGCAATATTAAATAAATTACCTTACCTTCATCTCAATAATGGAGAGAAAAACACCATATTCTAACACTAACATAAATATGGTTTTTTCTTTCTCATTTAAATAAAATAAGTTTCAATTTCAATTTTGTCATTTAAATCAAATATACCATTTAAATCAAATATACTATAGACATCAAAGCTATAAACTATTCCAAAATAAATTAAGATTTTTTTTCTTATTTAAATCAAATTTCAATTAAAATATGTGTCATATTTAACTAAGGAAAAAAGTGTTTTTTTGTTATTCCATAGAATCAAAGAAAGAACTAGAAAGAGCCAAGAGAATTCATCGGTTCTACAAAGTCCCAAGAGGAATCTTTCATCACTAAATTCTAACACACATCCCTCTCCCTCTCACTAGTATGGTGCAACACACTACTAAAATATAGCACACATCCCTCTCACCACTATGCTACAACACACTTATGCATGCATTCTTTATTTTTTATTTTTTTTATGGGACATACTCTTTCGTCTCACTAGTATCAAGAGAATGATTCATGCATGCACATAATGCATATATTCTTATTTTATTAAACGAAAATAATTTTAAATTATTATTTTTTACAAAATTAATATATATTAATTTTTAAATCAATAATTATTATTTTTCATTTTAATTATTAATATATATTATATATTAATTTATAAATTTAGATTCTAACAAAAAAGCATAATATGTTACAAGTCAGATCCCCATTCTCCACTATGAAACCTAGCACCTAATATGGGTTCATCGGATCCCCATTCTCCACTATGAATCCCACCCTTCATTTATGAGTCACTCTCCACTGTGTTACAAGTCTCGAAATGGAAATCATATCATGCCTATGGGGAAAAGATTCCCTATGTAGGGCTTGTGTAAGTTATAGTGGGGTATGCATATCCAATGAATGGAACTATTATGGTCCACCCATTTGTTGAATGTCTAGTGGGTCTATTGGGACTGTTATTTAATATCTAAAAGAGGCAGTTAATTGTCTATTGAATAAACTAAATATTTCTCAGTTTTTCTAGTTCATTGAATTTCCTTCTATATAAATTCAATTTTAGTTTGAATGTTTCAACACCACTTTGACAAATGTATGTTATATCCAATCTTTTGAAAAATGTTTCTACATCTTTATCCATTTTTATCTATTTAAAAGGTACACGTGGATGGAAATGCAGATGAATCCAGACAATGATTTTGACTTTGTAATTGTAACTGGTGAAGAACATTCTACCCTTGGCATAGTTAGGTGTCAATCAGATGCTACTTTTGCAGAAATCCGTCAAGAAATTGTGCTTGATAATATCATTGGATATCCTTTTGAGTTTACCAACAATCAAGGATATACTTTAAACGCAACACAAGAGAAAAGATGGAAAGCTACAAAAACACCTATAGGCATCAAGAGGAAACTAGACACATTGGATACTGAAGCGTTGCAATAAAATGTAATGGAAAGAACACCAAATGTTGAAATCATCGAAGAGAACATGGAGGAACCTATGCATAAACAAGCAAGAGTTGAAGTTGAGTGTGATTCGATAGAACAAAACATAGGTGTTGATTCTACTATATTGGCATCTTGGGAACAAAAAGTGAATAGTTTAATGGAAGAGTTTGTTGAGGAGAAGGTTACTCTTAAAGTATATTCAGAAAATGGAACATCTAAAATAAAGATACGATGTGAAAGTTGTGGTATTGATTATGGAATAGGGGAAATATCTTTGGCAGCACGGACACTTTGCAACTTCAAAAACAATCACATGAAAACAAGGGCCCATCAACGTAACATTTCAAGGGTGGGAAGTAGTGAAACTCCTTCATGTAACATAGAAAGGAAGACATCAATGGTTGGAGATCGAATTGAGATTGATAAAGCCATCAAAATACTAGATGATTTCAACAAGACACAAGATCCAAATTTGTTCAAAGTGGTGGAAGCAACACTTGCAGGATACGAGGACAAGAGAAAAGTAAAAGTGGAATGTACACAGTGCAATAAATGGTTTTATTTAGCACCAGCAAGTGGTAATATTGTTAGTTCTCTAAATGAACATATGAAATCAAACAAGCACATTTCTACTACAAATGAGGCTTCACATAATACAATTGGGTTTAGGACTAGCATAGTTGGGAGACCCAAGAAGCCTACCAATGATAAGTCCCAACTGAGTTTGACTAGGTTCTTGGTCCCATCATCAACACCACTATCACATAGGGGTTCTACAAGTGCAAATCCTTCTACTTCAGGTATGTTAATTTCACAAGATTATTTAATTTGAATATGACATTGAACATAATTTTATTTTTTATCTTCAAATTTATTTGCTTTTATTGTATTATTGTAGATCATTTATCTCCCTTGATACTACAATGTTGGGGGTATTGGTATCCATATATTGATAGAAATGGGGAGAGATTGAACACAAAAATCCTAATGGATGATCAAAGGGGTGGGAAATTATGGGCCATAGAGAAGCATACCAAGAGGATGCTATGTTATCATGGTACAGAATGCCGTATTGATGGTACATATAGGCATATTCATTATCAGAGGGCTTCTGAAAAAGGGATACCTTTTGAATCATTGACATGCAAGTTTTGTAAGTTGATTCCAGACTATGATGACTTTAGGATGCATTTATATCGTGAATCAAGGAGCCCCATTAAAAGACATGGGCGAGATACAGGGAAAGGGAGAAGATTAGACTTTTTGACTCAAACTGAGCTCAGAAATGTTGCAAGGGTTACAAATACTAGCTATAGATCAACAATGAGGGCTATTTGGTGGGAGAGGACAAAGGTTGCTATACTCTCTATTAGAATAAGGTCCCTAAAGGACAAGTTGTTCGAATCTACAGAAAGGAAAGATGTATTTAGGTTTTGCAAGGATGTGTGTGAGGCACATAGACAAGGAAAATTACAAGGTAAAGATGCCGTTTGGGAATTTGTCAAAGATATCTTTCACAACCTGACACATCCAAAAGAAAGGAGAAGGTATGGTGCATCCACTAAATCCATTTATGAGATGATTAAGTTATGGGGGGGTCCTAGATTGCATAGCTTCATTAGCTTGAATTTAGATGGTCCTTCAATATCTACAACTTTAAGGCAAGTGAGAAAATCACTATCATATATCCCAGGGGAGCATGAGTACATTTTTGAGGCACTTGGAAAGGTTTATGCTTCTTATAAATCAAAACATGGTATAGAGGGTCCGATTCCTGTATGCCTTGCTGAAGATGAGACCGTTGTGAAAAAATATGTTAGGTGGGTAGCAAAAAGTGATACTTTGGTTGGTTTTTGTGGTAATAAAGAAAATCATCAATGCCAATCACGTTTCTTAGTGACTGTGGGCGAGGGAGCTGCAGGCTATGATGTTATTACAGGCACTTTTAAGAACAGTGTAATTGGTCATTATGCACATGTCATTATTTCAAACCCTTTACATGAAAAGCTTCCTTGTTTGGTTGTGGTTGTTCATCCAACATGCAATAGGTTCGATGCAAATTTTGTTGCCAAGCAATGGGAAAAAATAGAATTTATGTGGAGGAAACACGTGGAAAATTGTTTGGGACCTATTATTGGTCATTCATCTGATGGGGATAGTAGAAGAAGACAACTTATGTTGAAGGCTTATTCTTCAACAAAAGGTATTCGATATCAAATCCCTTGGGAAGGGTGGAGGCTATCTGGGTTTCATGATGGTGGCAACGTAATAGGACTACATGACCAAGATTACATACACAACGGGAAAAAGCTAATCAATCCTTTGTTTAGTGGCCAACGAGATTTGATCCTTGGAGAAGAGTTGGTAAGTTTTAATCATGTCAGAATGGTTTATAACACTTTTAAAGTGGATGATCACAAGCTTAAAATTGAAGATATAGAGAGGATAGATCGACAAAATTGGGGTTCAGCGCAACGCATTGCTTCAAGGCATGTTCAAAGGTGTTTAAAAGAGATGAGAAGTACAACAAGTGGTAGGGCAGAGAGAACACTAGGTATAGAGATTTATCTAATGATTGTTGCTAACTACATTGACATTTTTATGTCTCATAGTTTGACTCTTTGGGAAAGAGTGCGAAATGCTTCAAGAGTTCAACATTTCTTTTTGTTATGGTTATGTTGGGTACGGAAACAATCTCATGTTAATGCCAACATAAATTTCATTAGTAGAGAGGCATATCAGGATGTGAAAATTTCGTGCCACTTTGCGGTTTTATTGATGAGATTGTTTCGAGACCACTACTCTAACTTGCCATGTGTATTGCACTTGACTGGGTCAGATGTGTGTGAGAACTTCTTTAGCAAAGTTGGTGGGATGGTTGGATCAGAGAGGGCCTATGATTTCACTGACTTTCTTCATGCTGTTGGAACTCTTAATAGAGTTGCCGAAGAAGAATCAAATCCACAAGGGCTTTGCTTTAATAAATCTCATAAAAAACAAGAAAGCATCTGGAATAAATTGCACCAACAAACAACAGAGAATCATGATGTATTATCTCATTATGGTCCAATATCTACAAATGATAAAATCATAGAAGCTCTGAAAGTAGGATTGAATGATGCGCAAAACCTTTTATCAAGATTTGGCATGCAACCAGAAGGACACACACAATCTTCTTGGTGGTTTAATCCATGGACAGAGGATCAAAACTATCCAACATTCCAAGTAGTGGATGAAGTAGTTGATGGTTCTACACCGAATAACTCCAACTCAATATTCCAATCTTCATCTTCATCCATACTCAATGTTAGTGAATTGCAAACAATGGAAAGTGAGTGGAGGCATGAGTTGGATGAAATTTTAGATACCATTGATGATAATGTGAACACAACTACCAAACAAGTGGTAGAAGTTGATGGTAAGCATATGTTCAAATCTTGTTTGGTTAGTCAGTTGAATGGAAATCCAACATTATCCAAAGATAGGTTGACTAGAGTGAGAAATGGGGTCTACTTTAGGCGAGATGAAAGGGCTTCAAAAAAGGGTGTTTCAATCGGCTTTGGAATTGGATCAGACTACAGGGTGTTGTTTGAGAGCAACTCAATACCTATAGTTGAACGTGCCACAAGAAAAGGTGTTTCTCGAAGTACCAAAGAAGGTGTTTCTTGTGGAACTTGGTACACTGGAAGGGTTCAAAGAATAAGAAAGAAGGATGGAAATAGGGTGTTTGATTACCATAATGACATTGATCTTTTGGATAGGCCAGAAGGTGTTGAGCTTCAGTTTTGTTGGTACAATAAAATAAAAGGGCAACGCTTGTACAAGTATGATTTGACAGATCATCTTTTTGTACAACTTGAATCTGTTATAGCAATGGCCAACTTATCATACAACACTAGGAATGACACATACAAATTAGAAGAAAGAGATTACAAAGTTTTTTCTGATTTTGTCAGAAATCTCAACAAGGTTAATTTAAAGTTTATTGTAATTTATTTTTCCTTATTCATTCCCATTTAATAGATAATTTATAAATAATTATTGGTTGTATTTTTGTTGATTTCATGTAGTAATGCCATCTTGATTTTATATTTTTTGGCCTCGGGTGCAGTGAACCCTTCGAATGGTGAATTTTGGGATAAACCAACCTAATTTTTTCCACCTACTTTTTTGTGTAAGTTTCTTTGACCATTCATCTTTTGTAGTTGTATTTCAGCTTTCAAGATAGATATTGTGCTAGTGTAACCATCCATCTTATGATTTTAAATCGGATTTCAATACAGATTTGGATTTCACATGATGATTTGATTGTTATAGGTACCCGGGTTGATGCAAATTCATGTGTCATTCATGATGTCAACCTCATGTCAACGAGATTTAAAAATCAAGGCTAAAGGTGTTGGAAGGTTTTCAATCAAGCAAATTGACATTTTGGAAGTTGGATAACTTGATTTCCTCTATACTAGTGGTCATTTAGAGTTGATGTCAAGATCATTTGATCAAATATTTTATATTTACATGTTTTCAAAATTCAGGGCAATGCCCTCTTTAAACTTTTAGTAGTTTTTTAGTACTAGAAATGGAGAAGGTGACTCTTTTGAGTACAATTTATATCATACATAGCATCATATCTATAAGATAAACTAATACTCTTGAGTTAACAATGATTTTGACTTATCATATCTTCCGTTTTGCTTAATAAAAATATATGTGAATGTTTATAATTAATTTAAACTTTGTTTATAATTAATTTAAACTTTATGGATTTATGTGTTAGTTAATTTTTTTCATCCTTTCTTTTTCCAAAGACTTGAATGTCTTTGTAAAGATCTCGGAGCAAATTTTGCAATGTATTTGGATTTTTAAAATTTCGATAATATTGCAACTATTACTATTAACTCTGCTCTATGTTTTATTTTTGTGGGGTTACTCTTTTTGTTGCTTGGCGAAGTTATTTAGATATGAGGTATGATTCTTGGAATAGCATGCATTACAATATTAGAATTTTGTGGCATTGAGATAACCATGGTGGTAGTATTTTTTTTTTTATGTAGAATGTTATTGATGTGATGTCCAAAAGGTCAATGTTACCACTTATGAATATGTATGCAAGATTTTACGCTTTCTTTGTAATTGAGGTTGAGTTTTCTAGTGTTAAAAGTGAGTAAAGCTTGTAACATTATACCTTTTGTTGTTCTATATGAGGCCAATTTCCAAAGTGTGTTTCTTTTCTAGCTATAAGTCACGTTGTAGCCTATGAAACTGTTCAGTATGTTTGAGTGTGCTTTTGGTTCCTTGTCAACTCCAAGGTTAAGAGATGTAGCTAATCGAGAATTCTGGAGTTGAACAATTATATCGTAATTTTTGTAGGCATTCTAGTAAAAGATCTAACTCTTTATTTTTTAGGTTGGGGTTTAGGTGGGTATTGAGATTCAATTAGACCTTGTTCCATGACAAGAAAGAAAAGTGAGATCAATCGTTCTTGGATCACTGGAACCAAGAAAAGTTAGATCAATCTTTCTTGACTAATAATTTCTTTCAACTTTTTGTATTCTTCTTTAACATTTTCACATTTCCAGTTAAGAATAGTTATTAGATTGAGTTATATTTGGCACATTCATAATTGAAATTTCAATTCTTATATGCAAGGCATCCTTCTTAATATTGTATTGGAACTGACATGAACATAGGTGAAAATCTAAATCCTTGTTTACATACATTATATGTTATTATTACCATGAAATGGTATCATATAAGTTTCACCATCTGTGTATCTTTATATCTATTGCATGATTGAAACTTAACAATGGATATTTTTTCCTCTCCCTTAAAGATAAAAAGAATTAGATATATTAACCCACGAAAAGGTAACTAAATGTTTCTAATTCCCTTGATTGCAAGAATAAATGTAGAGGAAGTAGAGGTAATTCATTGAATCTTGTGAATGACCCAAATCCAAGATATGCACATGATCATATGGTGTTATTGGAAAGTAAGAGGAATTTTTCTATGTTCATTTGGGTTCAAACATCAATGATGATTGTTTTGATAGGAAGGTAGGGAAGTCCATCCACGAAAGGGTTTCAATTTTGTATTTTTATGGAGTTTATTTTATTAATATTATAGAAAACATGAGCTCTCTATGACTATACTTATATTTACATGACATAAAATTGGTAGATTGGCAGACTGTGGTGTGAAACATATGCAATTCTCATATTTTCTAAGCATTACACTAACTATTGGACTATCATCCTTTTATATTGTTTGTTATGTTGATCTGTTGACTGGTTTGCCTTTTACACATTTTCCCTTCCCAGTACTATTTTATTGGGTATTCCACTATCCAATGCTACAAATTGATCATTCAACCCTGCAATCCTGGTGGGATCATTATTAGCATTATATTATTAGTTTATTTATCATCATGTTTGCTTATACTAATACGTGTTAGGGATCCTGTTTGTTACAACTTGATAATATGATATAATGGGGATATTAAAAATAAGTTGGTAAAAATGGATACATACAATATCTGGTGAAACTAGGGGTTTTCTTAATTGGAAAGGCATATTGGGAGGGGGGTTCAACAATAAAGTTTTAGGAGTAATTTTTCAATATTTAGTAAAACTAGGGATATTCTTTAATATCATGCGAACGATCGTGCTATGTAACAAGTTTACTGAGTGAACCCCCCGTGCAGGTCATACAGTTTGGATCTTACTCTTACCTCTTAGTTCTATTAGAGGGTTTAGTTTCTAGTTTCTTGGATCCAGTGAAGCTATACAAATTTCCTCATGTAAAGGTATAAATTTTGTTATTTCTTACTAAAATTCAATCATAAAATTATTTTTTCACACCTTTAGTGTTGAACTCTACTCATAAGTGGTTTAGATCCACATTTATGGATCAAAACCACATAATTCGTATCAGAACATTTCGATCTTGCTTATTATTTGGATTTTTCTCTTTATTACCATGTTTGGTTCATATATCGGAAGATGGTTTCATTGTTCTTATAGATCATCATTATCTATGATTTTTGAAACATTCCTAGCATACATTCACTCTTTTATACTCAGTTTGGTTCATATATCTGAATATGGTTTCACCATTCTTACATATCTTGATTATCTATGATTTTGTAACATTTCTAGCATATGTTACCACTGTGTCAAAGTTGCATAACAAACAACTCTGGTTTCCTAATACATGCTCATCACCATCAAGGATTTCCATGACAAATAACTAAGTTAATCTAAAAATTGAGTGTGCCAATAGGCCTCTTCATTGTATTTACTATCTTTACTCCTATAGGACACATCACCCCCTCCTTCAAATTCCATAAATGTTTCTATGCCTACATCCAATCCTCCAAATATCAGTTGGATTGAACTAGATTTCATTCTTGGTTACTTCCAAATTGCATTCATATCATCTCATATCTCAATTTGATTCCAAGTAACCCCACATGAATTGGCAAATTGATTCCCAAGAATCCCACATGAATCATAGAATACGACAATTAAGGAAATTATTGTTAGGGATTGAAATGAATGAGTAAAATTGTTATGTGAATGTTGATAGAAGCATGTGAGTGGCACACATGCAAGTGTGCCAAAGTCATACACCATCCAATGTGCCATTCTGATGGTAGAATGCTATGGTTGGAACTTCTTTCCCATTCATTTCAATTCAGGCTCAGGCTATTATAGTGTTCTTCTTGATGGTAGTTGCATTCTACATTTTCTTCTTCTTGTAGGCGGTAGTATTCTAGAATATACAACATTTGCATTTTACTCTCCTCTAGAACCCATTGTTTTTCTTCTTTGCAATCACATATCTTCTATTAATACAACAAATCTTGGTATTTTTCAAGTATTGCAAAGAAGTCAATATTGAAGCAAGACAAATACCTAGACTTCTAGAAATATCTTTGGTTTTAATTAGTGGTCACATTGTGATTGGACAATCTTCATCCTTGTCAATATCAATTGACTTGATTTATTCCACTTACCTTTAGATAACCTCCACCTATAACTCCATCACAAATCGAGAATGCTTTTACAAATATTAGTCCATTATCTTAGCAAATAAATAAAAGGAATAAGCAAATTAAGTAAACATCACTAATCAAATGTCAAGATATTCATTTAACAAATATACATAGGATTTAAGAAAGATTATTACAAGTTCGTCATTAATCAAACATGCTTATTTTTTTTAGCTCCTTAGGTATCACCAAGATGGGCCAATCATTATTTTTTTTTAGCTCCTTAGGTATCACCAAGATGGGCCAATCATTTTAGGGGCCCATCATTAGTTACAATCTCTTCAGCTATACATTCACAGATACAAATTATTTTCCAAAAAATGTAGGAATAGAGTGTAATGGTTCAAAGAACACTATGAAAGGAAAAGTAGAGTTTCTTTTCTCAGCATTGATTGCTTTCTCATTGTATTGCTTAAATAAAATATTATTTGTTTAACTCCAAGTATATTTAGTTATATTTTTTCCACATCTTTAGTGTATCACCATTATTTTCAACATCATTTAAATAATTGGATTCTACATTCAAAGTAGTTGGACATGATTAGATACGCGTATACATTTTGATTTACTTCCAAGATAAAAACCCCTTCATATTTTCAATCACTATTATCTTTCAAAAATGTTGTTCAGAACTAATGCTCTAGGATTCTTTGTAACACTACCTTGAGTGGTGATTTTTATAACTTCTTTTTGTACTTTCACTCGTATGCTTTGGAATATGTGACTCTAGGATTTTATATGATTTTTTTTAGAATTTGATAAGCCAAGTTTTTGTTAGAGTAGCTTTGCAGACTTGAAATATCTTCATTCTACTTAGCATCATCATTTGAATTGCACCGCTTAAAATCCACAACCCTAACCCTGTGTACGCAAATTTTTCCCATATCTGGAAATATGCATTTCTAGTATCCTTTATTATTTATCCAGTCAGAAAGCCATCATCTTGCTTTCTTTGAATTTCCATAAATGAATCATGGAGAAGTGTTGCAAGTGGGTGGCTTGGGTGGAGGAAATCAAACTCCAATTTCAGAACAATGCCGCAGAAGGTTACAGGTGAAATCTTTCTTGTATTTGTTGTTACTTTTTTATATAAAGAACTCTCTTTTCCATCCAAATTTTTTGTGTTAAGTTTATTATCATGAAATTTTGATTACTTAATGCATTAATTAGAATAATTGCAGTCAATCGCTTCTTTAATTTTGCAGCCATCTATTGTTGTATTTTTTCTCTTTCTTGATTGTAGGTGTTCAAGAGAGCAGTGAGACTAAAGGTTCAAGAAGTGGATCTTCAACGAACGTTGGACCAAAAGTAGGCTCTTGATTTCCTAATTTAGATCTATTTTGGTTTTAAATTTGTTATTGAATTATTTTATTTTTGGATTGAGTGATATCTTTAGGACATTACTATTTGATGACTATAATCCAAATCCATTAGGGGAATTTCCCCTTAAACACACTTAAGTTGGCTTTGAGCATTCATTCAAATTGATTTAGGTTTATGTTTCATTCTTATGATCCAATTTGGGTCTGGCATCAATCTTGTCAATACACATCATTGAGGAAGAGTGTCTTCATTCTATAATTTCATTTGCAGGTCTTTGTCCCAAAATAATTATAAGAGACCCACTCCTTCTTATCTTATTCACATTTTTCTTGTTGAATATCACACTCCTTGGATATGCTTATATGCCAAGGAGGAGGCTTCACGTCATAAAGAAAGGTTAGGGTATTTTTTACTTTTCTAGATTTTTCTCTTGTTTAATTTTTTTATTAAAAAAAATCAAGCAGCTTTCAAAGGATTTTGTAAAATTTGGCTTGACAAAGGGATGATTGTAATTTTGGATAATGGCTTTAGGGAACAGAATGATTTGTATATGGAAATGGGAAAGCTTTTTTTTTAAATAAATGGTAACATGAAAAAGCTATAGGATATATTTTTGGGATTTTTTTTTTATAATAATGAGCAAAAGGGGTCAAAAGGGTAAAAGGAAAGGAAAAAAGGGGGATGGAATTTTTATTCAAAAATAGCAAATATTAGCGATTTCTTGCAGAGAGATATATGGGGAGGATTTTTTTATACCTTTCGAACATAGGCGTGATGAGTTGGTGTCTATAAACAATACCGATGAATTAAATAGCAAAGTAAAAATGACAGATTTTAACTAACATGATGCAAACAACTGTAACTTGCTGAAACTTTGACTGAGTGTTGAAAGGGTCAGACGATGAAATTGTTTTTCAAACGAAATATGGACACGTTTAGTGGTTCGACCTGGATGCGATGGTATAAAAATAAAGACATGACGATGCACAAAGCAAGAAATGACCAATCTCCAAGACATGACACCAACTGGACTATGACAATGTACATGATACAACTTGGCAAGTCTGCCAAATGGGTCATATGTAAGTGAAAATGGGGAAACAAGATATGGACGCGACAATCACATCGCCCTAGACATGATGATATTGACGGTATGATCTTGCAACAAAGTCCAATAGGTTCGCCTCTGGCGTCATGTTCCTACACTTGGGAATCATGTTGATGTTGAGCATCAACATCTAGCCCAATAAAATAAACAATAGAACACAACGACACATGATGACTCAACAATGACTAATCGACAGAAAAATACATAACCATGAAACAGGTACACATACTCATTTTCATCCACGAAAAGGGAAAGGAGTGAAAAGATCAAGGCTAGTCATTCCAAAATGGGTGAAGTAGAGGGATGAAAGAAGTATCGGGAAACCAAAACAGTAAGAAAATAATAGTTTGACATACCCCTAGGTTGATCACTAGGAAGTGCCCAATAGTTCCACCTTCTCCATTTCATGTCTCTCTTGCCTATAAAAAAAAATCGAGCGTCATCATGTCAGATTTTAACATCAAACAATCTAGTGAAAGAGCATAGTGGTGAATTGCACTTAAGACATCAAATTCCATGTGAAGTTATTTCGGAAATTGTGAAATAAAATGAAAGAAATGAAACTAATCTAAGAAAATAAAAATGCTATACTATGAAATGAAAAACTCCTAAACCGATGCGATGAAATGAAACAAAATGCAAAGAAAAACTAAATGCATGGGTGACAAACCAAAATGGCATATGTATAACATGCAATCCTACCCCTTCTCCTATGAAAGAGAAAAATAAAACATGGCATATGCCATTTATTGTGCACTTGGACACATCCAAAATGATACGTTTATGGTCACTTGCATGCTTATCACAATATTTTTTACCGCGAACATCAGGAAGAAAAATAGATGCGGTCATGAAACTTAAAAAGAGAAATGTTAGCACCAATCAAGTCAAACAAAAGGAAATGTAGATGAGATGAGTTAGTACTAGAAAGATTTAAAAAATTGACCATCGATGAATCCCAGATGTACTCTCTACACAAAAGCACATGAATTCCCCTATCTACTTCCTTAATCATGTCATATTGATTTGGAATAAAGCATTTAAGATCATTGTCATTAATTTAGTTTTCATTACTTATAGCCCCATTGATCGCTTTGTCATTATCATTAGCCATGAAGAAAAATTATTCATCATTGCATTTAATTTTCTCTTTAGGATCAATAATAAAATATGTATCCATTTCTTCATGCTTATGTCATAAATGGATTGCAATTTAACCTAAGACAAGGATTTACTTTTAAGAATGATATGCTCATTTGCATCGAGAAGCTGTACAAATTCAAATTCCTTGTCAATTTAACAAGCATCATGAATTGAGTTAATTGAATAATCATTGTGGATCGAATGAGGAATTCCCTAAAAAATATAATATTTGTAATCAAGGGTAGGATCATGGAAAATAAGGTTCACACCTAAAACCATAAGGGACTGGGCATCTTCATTGTGAATTGATGGGACAATGAGAAAATGATGAGTCAATCACAACATCATCTAAGTTTAACGATTCATGATGAACATCATCAAGGTCATTTTGCCTCGCCTCCTTACAAGGATCAATTTTCTCCCTAATATGATTATACACAAGGAATTTTTTTGAAAGGGGTTGATTTATGAATGAGATATTGTGTTGAAAATTACATGCCTTGTATTCAATTAAGGCCTCATCCCACAGATGAGGGGAACACAAAATGCTAGGATGAGGCAGGATGACACCCTCCTGAAAGACTTCCTTGAAATAAGTTTGGAACATATAATCCTCAATAGGAAGGATTTGGTGAATATCTTGTGCTAGAGGAGGGGTAATCAAATTAGGAATGTTGATAGTCTCCTTGATCATATCTTGAAGGGGGTACGGAAATTGGTCGTAAACATCAAGAGAGATTTTGATGACCATATCTTCACATTGCTTCCTACATTTGGATTTCAAAATATTCTAACAGATTTTTGGGTCATGATGATCATTGTAGAAGTCACACCAAGGCAAAGGGGATTTTGAATTATCAAATTCATTATTGAATTCTTCAAATAATTGTCCCAAACCTTGGATAGAATGATGAGGTAAAGAATAAAACCAATCAAAAGCCTTGCCTCAAAGTGTTTGTGGAAAAATACAAATTGTTAGAAATAGATCAGAACCGTGATTTCTATGACAATATTTGAGAAGTTTTCGATGTGATCTGTAGGATTCTCATGAGGTAGAACCTTGAATTGGGGAAGGGTGGTGTACAAGCACCGAAGTTCAAGATGGTAATTTAGAACACCAAGAACATCAGTGGAAATAACACAAGGCTACGAAATGTCAGTCATTATACAATAATAACAATAATTCAAAAGGATGGCTCGACTAATATTAACTCGAGGATCATATTCAAGAAAAGATAGGAACATAAATCCCTAGTGGAATCGCCATTTATGTTGATGTTCAAAATGACATGGGTCGGGAAACAACGTTGTAAACACCCTTGTAGGGATATTCAAGGGGAGGATGGGGATGGAAGCCTGGGGTACATTTAGAGCCCTCAGATAGATAAGGTTCACAAGGTTAATCAATGGCATTAAGTGCATTAATAAATTAAAGTGTGATAAGATATTCAAGATTATATGCACAAATCCTTTGAAAAACAAGTGTTCGTCCATTAATAAAACTAAATGAATCATATTTAAGCATGCGTGCATTAATTTTGAAGACTAATTAAACGACAAAAATAAATAAATGCAAAATATTTACAAAATGAAAGTGCATAATGCAATAAATAATTAAAGAAAAGAGTTATTTAGTGGTTAGCATAAAATACATGAATAATTGGAACTACTTTGACGCACAAGTAAAATTAAATAGCTTCTTGCAATGCATGGAAGGGATAAGCAATTTCACTTAATTTCAGAATTTTTAAATATGTCCTAAAGTCTAATTTCATTAAATAAAATTCATTGAGTTAATTAATGAAAGAACTTGATTATTTGGACATTAGTACGATATTAATAATTAAAGTTCTTCCCATGTCTAAGTAATTTTTAAAAGCATCTTTGGATGTGTGAAAAGAATTAATTCTTTTAGCTCAATGCTAGATTTTTAAATGCATTTGAAAAATCAAAGGTCCTTTAATGAATAAAATCAATTTAAAACTACGAACTTAGCGGATTCATTGTTCAATAAAATTCAACTTGATAAACTTTGCAGATTGCATAAAGTGAAAGTTAGCATAAAATATTATAGAACAACTACTTTAGTCTAAACAATAGAGCATCAGAAAGACTAATGACTAAAGGATAAAAGTTTGAGTTTTATTTATAGTTAGTAAACATGAATAAAGTAAATAAAAAAAATTCATAGCCCATTTATACATATGATATAGACTTTTTCAAAATGTAAAAAAAAAGGAAAAACAAGAACAAGGCTAAATGATAAAAGGTGTAGGAAAGACACAGATATGCCCAAAAAACGTTTTATTAATGGAATAATGGAATTTTTCAGCCATTAAGTACAATAGGTTGTGATTGGTTTGTAAAGTACCCAATCTTGAAACTAAGGTCACGGGCACATGTAAACCCAAGGGAAGGCTGGGTAAAGGTATAGCACAATGGAATAAAGTCAACCTAAGGATAGGATAACATACCATTAAGACAATTAAAACAAACATATGAAATTTAAAATAATTGGGATACTTTAAAAACAATTATAAAACTCTCAAAGAGCTCATGCATATGCAACATCGTGCAAGCATGCTAATGCAACCAGATTCACAAAATTTAATAAAATTGGACCCTAGTATTATTAAAACATTAAAGGTGACCATAATCAACCCAAGAATGATAACTAATTAGATTTACAGAATCCTTTGCAAACAAATACAAACTAGGTCTTTTCGTCGTAAAACAATGCAATTTATAACACTCTCGTCAATAAAATTTATGATACTTTTATTAACATTTTTGGAATTTCTCATCGGATCAGATATGAAACTAACAAATACAGTCAGTCAATAATGTAAAATCACAAATATAGATTGTTACCAGACAATCTACGGAAAGCATACTTAAGGCATGATCTCCCTAGTTCAATGTCAATCTAGAACAAATCAGACAGAATAGAAATCTATTTTCCTAGATACAATTAGAGATTGAGAGATGTAGACATCTTACCTTTTAGATCTGTAGATATTTTTCTCCTTTGTCGCTCCAAGCTCCACGGTTGTCAAATCTATAGCTGCAAGACCTGCCAGAACATGTAAGAGACAAACAAGCAATAATAGTACATCTACACAATAATTGATCTAAGTAAAGAGTTATGGAAGTAAACTATAAATATCAAATGAACAACAAGACATTTATGGAAAGAGTTTTGTATTACTGTATAAAAAGTGGGAATACAAAGAAGAGTGAGGATTACAACCAAGCCCTAACGTTGCAATCTTCCTCCAATAAGCCAAGCCAATGCCTCTAAGGAGAAATGGGTGCCTCCAATGGATGAATGATGATCTCCTAAGCTTATTCCACTAGCATATGGATGCTATAGCCTTCCTCCCCTTGGAATGGGGAATAGCTTCATATATATAGGACTAGGAAGATAGGATAGGTTGAGAAATAGTGGGATCCTCCCAAACGGTTAGGGAACCAAATGCCAGCTCCCCAATAGGTTAGGGATAGAGTTCCAAGTCACATACCTTCGATAAATGGCTCGAAGAAGCCCTTTATCCATATTAACTAACATCGGCACAAGTTGCAATAGGACAACCAACAATAGGTAGGGTCGGTGCATGCTGAACAAGCGTGACATGAGCGATCGACACAAGTGGTCAGGCAACCTCCTGCGACGGACCTAGTTGGGTACAAGTTCCTAAGGAGCAATCTGCGACAACCCAACTAGACCCTATAAAAAGGGGGTCGGTAACTTCTCATGTTTGACTTCCTAGTCATGGAAACTTCAGGGATGTTTACACTCAGTCTTATGGTGGCAAGATTTAGGCATAACCGAATGCCCCCCAAAGCATGAAGCTGTTGAAACTAGACAGGTGAAATGATTTGATAGAAGGATGGAAAAAGCTTGTCAGAGGGAAGATGCCGCTGCAATATGAATGAATCTGAGAACACAGTCCTGTATGACTCACAACATGGCTGCCGACCAATACAATGCAGATCCATGGTAGTAAAGACCGACTGAACACAATCATGGCTACTAGATACAATCATATATCCATGATGAGATGATAACACAACCATGACCAATACAAAGTGGATCCGTGTATCATAACTCAAACAATCTCCATCGCAACCTGGGTAAAACATAACTTGCCAGGGTCTTCAAGTCAAACCCACAATGATATGAATCTATCCATGTGATTGCAAATGCCTTGACGTCAAACATGGTAGAAACCACTTGATTACCGATCATTGATGCATACCGTTAACAAGTGCGAGGGAAATCACCATTAAATTCAATGATCCCCAAGGTATTATGGTACATATCATCAAGCGTGAATGAATGAGTTGAAGTCAAATGCTTGACGAAATATTTCAATCAAGAGTCAATGATGTAAACTCATGTCGAAAGCGAGGTAACCTGCCATTGAGGCATGCAGGCCCAAGGTACTCGATTGGTTTCTAGATTCAGTCCTTGGATGATGATTTGAATTCGACAAGGTTGAACCTGTCGAAGGAGGGCCTTGATGAATCCCCCATCATCGACACGAAACTCGATAATAGATGTTTGGAGCAGATCAGATGGTACAGTAACATGCAAGACTGATTCAAAGTAGACCGACATGATAGAGGGTGTACTGACTGCAAATGATGAGCGATAAATGTATCTTGAACATAAGCATGGCATGACTTGGCAGTATTGACATGACGAGAATGACGCCAACTTCCAATGCAACTAATGGTGGAAGCATTCTTTGGATGACTCAAAGGAGTAACAAGACTCGAGGACAAGTACTAAATGCAAATGCAAATGAGTGCCATGTTCAAGAACAACTAAGTACTGCCACAGGTAAAGGTGAAACACAAAAAATTTCCTTTTTCCCCATCATGACTAATGAGTGCCTCATGTGTTTTTGACGAGCTTGATGAGGGTAACCAGATGCTCGGTATAGCTCATCTCATAGATGAGTCTAATCCCAAACGTTTTTTGAACCTGGGAAAGGAGGAGTTTGTCCCATGCCGGGCCCTTCAATGTTGAATTTTAACAAGTCCATAGAAGGTAAACTCCGTGTCATTTCATGTTTAGAGAGTCTAAAAATAAATAAAGAAGACTCCAAAGGTCCTTTTCGTAAAGTTAGCCTCTTCACCTAGAAAAGGGTAAAACAACATGAGAGAGGACTCTTCCAGTAATGATTGGCTAGAGTATTCCTTTTTCATAAGTAGTGCCCCCTGGTCCGAAAAAGGGTTAAACTATCACTAGGAAGACAACCATTCAAATACTTTAACAAGCGTGAACATGACAAGTTCACTTGGTGATCTTTTCATATTTTGAGAGCCTGAAAAGAGGTTAAAGAAAGACTCTGGGGGTTTCTTTTTTCGTAGGAGTTTAACGATCCCGAAAAAGTGATAAATTATAACTCGGTGACTTATTCTCATTGTTTTACGAGCACGAGAAAGAACAAAGAGAAAGCTTGGTGTCATTAATAATTTGAATTTAATGAGCGAAAAAATGACATAAAAATGCTCGATGAGTTGTTCATACCTGATATTACTTACGAGATGATCATCACGTCAAGAAATGGTGTTAATTAGGCACCTAACTTCACCTACAGCTCAAAGACTAGGTCAAAAATAGTTAACTGAGTATTCAAATGCAATAAATAACTCAAACCATGGTAAATAACCCACTAAAGCATCAAAATTAAAAAGGAATATTCCCTTTTTGGTTATAAAATGGGAAAAATAGTGAAAAAGGATTACAATTGTTTTTTACCAAGTTTGGAGAGTGTGAAGTTCCATTTGGAGCCAAATTTTGTTTATTGATTCCGGGAGCTACGGTCCACCGTTTCGCGATCCGTCAAAGATAGGTAGGCCTAAACTCAACTATGCAAATTTTCAGTGGATTCGATTTATGTTTTTCGCTTAATGTTTAGGGTTTTGAGTTATTTTGGTGGGGGGGGATGCGCCCACGGGTCGGTGCAAGCCCTCCTTATGGGAACTACGACGGCCATTCGCCGTCACAAAACCCGTAAGGAACTTTTGCACCGATGTCGCACTATTTGCAAATATGTCCTGCGCCGGCGCAAATGCCCAACTAGAACTCAACACCCAACCCAAATGAAAAAGTCTTGATGATTGGAAAGAGTTATAATAGTGTTTACTTGTCCTTTTCGACAGGTTCATGGTGACAAACATGGTTATCGAGTGGCGAGAACGAGAGCACGAGGCAGATGATGCTCAAGCCAAGAATGACCCTCAATGCATTGCTGCATTGAGGCACCGTGGGTTACTCAAATACTTTCGAGTGCAGGGAATAAGGGCCCAAGTTCCGCTGCTGATGCACTGTTGGCTGTCTAGACTGAGTTATAGGTTTCCAATGTAGACCCAGGTACTTCGCAGTTTAGGGAACCAACAAAACCCTTATTCACTGGCCCTTTCGGCAACAGGCTGTGTGCAGCTTGAGGTCTCACCCGAGGCGACGTTGCAGGGGGTGGGTGCGGAATCAAGTTTCCACAACCGAGTGATGTGATGGGGGGAAGATTAGTAAACAACTCAACTCCTTATGGGTTGCATGGATAGGTAACTGTGCAAAGCTTATGTTCCGTGTGGGGTACTTTGGAATGCAACTGTGCTTGCACACTTGTGCCTCTACTAACTGTGCGATACGGGGTACCTCTGCATTACGATAGTAAGCTATCAATAGCCTACCTTGCAGAAATATTCATTGACTCGGCGCATCCATGGGACTGCACGTCCTTGCTAGGGTGTTCAATTCTAACCACTCTACTTAGCATTCTTTTTCCCTTTATTCCGTCCAAGTTCTTATCAGTAAATTGTAGATGGTTTACTAAATATACGTTACTGCGCGCTCCAACGCTGCGCTTAAACTCAATGTTCACTACTTGACCAATGGCTTGATTCATACATTCCAATCGACAGATTCATACATGTTGAATACTTAACATTCCTCTGTGCATGCATTACTTAACATATTATTCCTATTCTCTGTGGTGAATACATATAAAAGCAATCACATAACAGAAGTTTCCATCGTTAAACATTCATACCAAGCAATTAAACAATCATAAACACACATTGGTCACACAACATAGAATTTAACGTGGTTCACCCCCCAGATGGAGGTTACATCTACAAGAACGGTTGTTAATATTGCTCTTAATGGGAAGGGTACAACCGTTCTTAGTCTACTCATTCAGTTGTAGACTCTCTTCTCTCTCAGATAGGTCTCTGTGCACTCAGCTGCAGAGCCTTTACAATGGCTTTTCTAAGCTTAAGATTCTACAATAATCAGTACTTACAAAATGAAGAGTCACCCTTCCCTTACCAAATTATGCCCTATTTATAGATCATTCCCGTAGGTCATGTCTTTACAATCATTAGGCCAAAACCCTAAGGTTTCAAAAACTGGCGTGGCTAACCGCCACCCTGGCTGTCACCGTCGATAACCTGCTCCATCTGTTCCAGCTATGCCACTCGTGGCTCACACGCTCTTCTGACAGCCGTAATACTCAAAATGGTTACAACTGCATCATGGTCGGTCCCTGTCCACTCCTTCCGCCTACCTATCGCCATCGATGTCGTGGCCTAGCTTCTCCACTGCTTGCCGCCACATGTTCGAATAGGTCGCTTTCATCTGCCGTTCACCTGTTCCTTACCCAAAATAGGTCATGTTCCTTTCTGACCTTTACCCATGTTCTGAACCAAAAATAGCTCATGCGCTACCATGCGCATCGTCCTACTGCACGACCGTGCCTTAGCTATTGCTGTCGCGCGAAACCCCAAAATTGTCCGTCGCCTGCCACCACGCGCAATGTGCTTTTACCAAAACTGCTTTCTCTCCCTGCTACAGCGCGTAATGCGCAATTATCAAAATTGCCTTTTCTTCCTGCTGCAGCGCGCTACGTGCGTTTTTCCATACTTGTATGTTTTTCCAACTCACTTGGGCCCAGCCCAACAGGCCCCTAACACTCACCTATGGCTCGTCCCGAGCCACTTCCACTTGCAGCTTCTGGAGCCGCATCTTCCTTCGTTCCAAGCTTTACTGTGAAGCTTTGCAGAGTTCCTTCTAACTCTGCAACTATGTTCTTGGCTTTCTATTCGAACCCTTGAAGTGTCTCCAGAGTAGCCTGCAAGACCTTCTCCCGAGCCACTTGTTCCTGCATAATGCCTTCTGCCGTCTTAAGTTCTATGAACTTCACGTTGAATTGCTGCATTAATTCGAGGCCTTCTTGCTCAATAGGCTGCAACCTGTCCGATGTGGCAGCCTCTTTCTCCCTTAGTGTTTCCAACTCTTTTTGCAGGTCCTTGACCACATTAAATCTCTGCACTTTCTCTCTAGCCGACGCATTCCTCATCTGCATACTTGCAGCATCTACCTGCTGCTGCTTCTGTTCTACTTCTTCCCTTACCCGCTGTAGTGCAGGATCCTCACTCAACCCGGTTACTGCTGTAGTTATCTGCTCATGTAAGTCTTGGCATTTCATCACTTCTGACAAAATGCCATCCATGGTTGCTTTGACGTCCTCAGCTGGAGCTGGGCTCTGATCTGACGGAATGACAGGGTGTTGAGCCTCTAGTTCTGCAATTTTTCCTTTATACAAGGTTTCCATTTCCCTTTTCTCAGCAATCAAGGACTCTACCTTAGCCCCAATTTTCTTTATTGTGTCCTCCATTTCATCTTCTTCTTCGCATTCTTCTATCTTTGCGCACACAACGGAAATGGCTTCCTTCAGCTTCTGGCCCTTTTCCTTATCTACGCTCAACTCTTGCTTGGTGTTATTTGATTCATGCCTTAACTGATTGATGCCCTCAGTTAAGTGCACACACTTATCATATGAGGCGAGGCCTCTCTCATGAATTTCTTCTGCAACTCTGATGTGCAACTCGTTCAGGTCCTCCAGGGGCAGGGCCCCAATGTTTAGGTCAATTCGTGTAGTCTTTACTGCTTCCTTAACCGCTTCATTTGGACAAATGAGGTAGCCTGGTTCGAGGTTCAAGACGCGTGGATACTTACTTTGAGCGACCGGTGGTATTTTCTGCGCACTCGGTCCCCCTGACTACCCGTTAGAAGTTGAACTTGGTTTCCCCAATCCCATCTGGGCTACCATTGTCTTGACCTCCTCCATAGCTTGGACTATGGTCAGCTGCATTTGTTCTTGCTTTGCTTCTTTTTCCACATGGGTCTCTTCCCATACTTCTTGCACTTTTGTTGCAATCGTTTCACAGTCATCTGGGTGCAATTGCAGTGCGAATTCAGGTCTCTCAGACTTCCTTTTTGTACGACGGCTTTGTGCTTGCGCAGGGCCTTCAGTGGCTTTTCTTTTTCCTATCGTTGTCTCTGTAGGCGCGCTTTGCACGTCATCCTTTTATTCATCAATGGGCATGCCAGCTGGTAGCCCCCCCTTCTTGCCATTTATGGGTTGTGTTTCTTCCTTGTCTTCCTGATCGGTATTTGTGTCTTCCTCATCAGTGTATTTTACATTGATCTTCTCCCAAAGAGGTTCTATGTTATGCTCGTAGTCAGAAGCATCATCGCATGAAGCGGGGACTTTCCATTTGGGATCCCATCGCTCCATCATTCCCTCAATGGCCTCCTTATCCAGTCGGTAAAAACCTGGATACCATAAATCTTGCTCTGTTATGTCGCCTCTTGGCTGGATGAATGTTTGGTGTCTTTTCGCTTGAAACCTCATGATGCAGGTGTATTCATTAGCTAGCGGTTTGGAAAAGCGTGGTGTTGCCATAATTGCTTCACACAACTGGTGATAGTAAATATAAAATACTTCATCTGTTTGCCGCTGCCTAGACGCCTTTGGGCTCACCCATAGATTGGAAAAGCGCGCTCCTCAGCCTTGTCCAACTAAAGTGGCAGTTCCCTGGTAATTCTCTGGCTCCTTCCAGCCTACAAGGGCTATCAACACTAGAAGCCAACTAAAATGGAACTGCGTTCCATCAGCTCGGGTCTCCTGAACATCTGCTAGAAACTCATTCAATAGGAACTGGCACCAATTGTAAGCTTTTCCGCGCAATACATTAGCGGCTGCCCTGATTGTGACCGCAGGTACTTCAGGTGGTCTGCACTTGTGCAACAACTTGCCCTGAAGCAACTGGTTCATAAACTGTGTAGTGCGGTCATTGATGTCAACTGTTGGGAACCCTTGTCCCTTGCGCACTATGCCTAACTCTTTTGCTATTTCGGTGCTAAGGGATTTATCGTGTGCCTTCTTTATGATGAGGTTAGCAGGGTCCTCTCCTCGCTTATTTAGTCCACTGATCTGATGGACTAGGTCGATATTGATATCGATGCGCGTGTCTAACCATAGGAATCCTTCATGCACTCAAGTGAGTAGTGTCCACGCTACCACGGAGAACTCAGGACTCTTAGTAAAGTGAGGCATTTGCAGTAAGTTTAATAAGCCTGATGGTTGGATGGCTCGTAGCCATTCTTGAACTTCCATCCTGCTGGTGCCAGTCTGTGTGTCCTTGACCCAATTGATATATGCATCCGGTCTAAACTATGGGTAGTTTTTTGGCGTTACCAGCGTGCTCTCCAGTAAGTCTTGGTCATCCATCTTGCAGCCTAGTACGCCACCCATCAAATTCTCTTCAATCTTTACCCTGGTAGAGATAGCGGGTAGCGGGATTTCATATTTGAAGTTCTTTGCTATGTTGACTGGTGGGGCATCAAGCTTCCTTGGGGGAATGTAGTCGGGTACAGGATAGAACGACAAATTTTGGGCCGAGGCTGTTTGCTGTAATGGCACTTCGAAACCCCCCTGCTCTGATGCTGCTATTTCTTTGCCCTTGCTACTTCCTGCAGCCTGTCTTGCTGAACTTCTAGATGGACCTGGTTTCGTCGCCATCATTGTTGTTGGAATCCCTGCTTGCTCAAATAACCAAGAAATATTTGCTAACTCAACTGGGTCGTTCATACAATGCTCCGATCGTTCGGCTTGTGACTAGTTCAAACACTTTGTAGAAATGGTTAAGTGGCCAAGCGAGTCCTATTTATAGCCGCTACGTGCTTATTACGTGGCCTTCCACAGTGCTCGAGGCCCTTAAAACCATCTTGATTGCCAATTCATGCGTATTATCTTGGGCCTGTCAACCGATCCTTCTTGTAACGCGAACACTGTTTCCTTAAGTGCCAAAAGGTTTCCTGTCAAGCCAGCTTGTCAAATTTGTTGAATCCGCATTAATGGCTTAGCCTGGCAGCTGGATTTCTATATGAACTAGTCACTTTGGTCTTTAATGGGTTCCAAAATGTCATATCCGCATTTAAATTGTGAGCTACCTTGTTCCCGTGAATTTTATTAACGACCCTTTAACCGGCCGATAGATGTCATGGTAATAGTTCCTGTTATGATGTGCTGGCGGTCTAACATGATGTTTTCTACGGGACTCGCACTAGGTGGTATCTTCTGCACGGCTGTCGTTCCGTCTTTTCTGCGCAATGAGTATCTGGACTTGCTCTGCGTGTCCACTCTTCTCTTTTTTTTTTTCGCGCACAACTTCAGCAGCGTTGCGTGGTACACTTCCCTTGATCATGTAGGACTTTGCGTAGCCGGGCTATCACGGTAAAGCTTTAGTCTGCTACCATTTATCAAACTTGGTAAGGTATCTCTCGCTAATGTAGCTAACTGGGCTGCGCCACCATTAGTAACATGCATTACAGTATATGGGCCAAGCCAATGCATCTTAAATTTTCTAGGAAATTTCATGAATTTTCTATCATACAGGAGGACTAGATCACCTACTTGAAAGTTCTTGTTCTTGATGTGGCGATCATGCCAAGATTTTTCGTGCTCTTTCTGGAATTGTTGGTGGAAGCCTGCGACGAAGTGATCTTCCTCTATCCCAACCAAGTGTAGGAGTTTTTCTTCGAGTGCTGTGCGATCGGCCATGCCTGTAAACGCTGCTATTCTCAAGCTGGGAACAATGTACTCCATTGGCATTATTGCTTCTTGCCCATAGGCCAACCTGAAAGGTGTATGGCCAGTCAGTTTCTTGCAAGTAGTTTTGTATGCCCATAGTATAGATGGAATGCATAGGTCCCAATCGTCTCGATTGATGTTGCATATCTTAGTTAGCGCATTCTCCAACACTTTATTATATGCTTCAACGGTTCCATTCACCTGTGGATGATAAGGTGTGTTGCACTGATGATGAACGTGGAACTCTTTAGTCAAAGCCTCAATGGTTTTATTCAGAAAATGAGTGCTTTGATCACTCATCAATATCATCAGGCATCCAAACCTTGTAAGGATATTCTCATATATGAATTCTGCGGCTGTAGTTGTGCTACAGTCTTTGACTGGCTTTGTTTCTACTCATCTGGTGAGGTAATCGGTAGTAGTAATGATATACCTTGCACCATTTCTTTTTCCTAGTGGGTTAATAGGACCCACAAAATCAATGGCCCACTTCTCAAAGGCCTACAACGTCGGCTGTGGATTTAATGGCATTTCATCTCTGCGTGACGGTTTCCCTGTCCTTTGACAGACATGGTAATTATGGCAATGTTCCTTTGAATCTTTATGAATTGTAGGCCACCATAGCCCTGCACGCAATATTTTTTGTGCAGTAGCACTTCCTGCATAAGGGCCTCCTGTGACTCTTGAGTGAGCATCAGCTAGTATAAACGGTTTCTCATGCTCTAGCACACATCTACGCAGTACTTCATCCGGTCCTAGTTTATATAGCTGACCTGCAATTATTGTGAAGTTTGCTCTGCGCACTACCAGTTGCTTCTTTTGTTGCGTAGTGAACTCTGTGGGTGCGAATCCAGTGGTTAAAAAATGGATGATGTCCTGGTAGTACTCATCTGCAACTTGTATGGCGACCAACTGCGCATCAAGCAGATTGTCCTCCAAATTCGTAGGCTCTTCTCCTGACTCGATTCTTGACAGATGATCAGGTCCCAAATTCAATCTACCTGGCTTAAAAACAATCTCAAAATCGTACTCCTAAAAGAGTAGTAACCATCTGCATATGTGCCCCCCTAACACTGGCTTATTAACAAGGTATTTCAAGGCAAAATGGTCAGTGAACATGGAGAAGTGCGCACCATGCAAGTAGTGCCTGAACTTCTGCAGTGCATATACCATTGTGAGTCCTTCTCTTTCAATAGTAGTATAGTTCTTCTCAATAGATGATAACTTTCTACTGGAAAAGGCAATGGGATGATCAATGCCTGCCTCTCCTGGTTGCGCAAGAACAATGCCCAATGCTATGCATGATACGTCCACATGGACGTGAAAAGGCTTCTGCCAGTCTGGGAAAACTATGATCGATGCAGTGACCATTTTCTCCTTCAATGTGTCGAAGCCTTTCTCACAATCCTCATTCCAAATGAATGGTACATCTTTATTTAGCAGTTTTTCCATTGCTGCGGTTATCTGTGCATACCCTTTTATGAACTTCCTGTAGTAACTGGTATGCCCCAGTGTAGTGCACAATTGCTTCACTAAATTGGGTGTAGGCAAGTTTACAATGACTGCGATTTTAGCAGGGTCTACCATCAAGCCCTGTTTGCACACAATGTGTCCCAACAAGATTCCATAGGGAACACAGAAGATACACTTCTTCAAGTTTAATGATATTTGGTGCTGTCTGCACTTTTCCATCATCATCCTAAGGTTCGCGGCATGGTTCTTCAATAAATCGAAAATGGTCCAATCATCAAAGTAAAATTCTAGAAACTTATGTATAAAATCCTTAAATGTTGCGACGACCACTCTAGAGAATATGGCGGGTGCATTCTTCAGACCAAAGGGCATCACTGTGTATTGGAATGACCCCCACTCTATAGCAAAATTCGTCTTGTGCCTATCTGCGCGATCAATCCTAATCTAATGTTAACCAAAGAATCCATCAGTAAAAGAATAGGCCTCATTCCCTCCAACATTATCTAGCACTTCATCTGTAAAAGGTGTAGGGAACGAGTCATGCATTCAAGCATCGTTTAGTTTTCTAAGATCCACACAAATTTTGATCTTGCCCTTTGTTTTCTTGTCCTGGATAACCATCGGGCTTATCCATTCAAATTCTTCGACTAGCTCAATGATGCCTGCATCGAGCATCTTATCAAGTTCTACCTTAACTCATTATTTATAGCGTGGGTTCAGTTTGTATGGTATTTGTTTCACCGTCTTCGTGCCAGGCTTAAGAGGAATTTTCATCACTCCTAAGTCTCCCAAAATACCTTTCATTTTTGTGAACTTGGTCAGGAATAGTTCTTGATATTCTTGTAATATACCTGCGACCTCCTCAACTATATCTTCATCCCAATAATCTCCAATAGTTGCGAAATTTGGCTCTTCACTGGTGCCAATGTTCACTTTCCTTGTTTTCATAGGTCCACTCATATCTTGAATTTCCAGTGGAGGTCCTTCTACCTCGCGCAATCCCTCTGATTCAGGTATCTGTATGTTGCACGGGTCCTCCTCATCGCTATCTGCTGTATCCTTGGTTTTCCATCAATGTGATAGCAGTCAAGAGCATGATCTAGCTGCTCTTCCCATTCAGGTTGTAGGCGCGCGGGTATGCTGTCTGTGCTAAAGAATTCTTCTAGTGTCATGTTTCCTTGTGTACAATCTGGGCTGAATATTTTTTTCTTAATGACCTGCAGCGCATCATTGATACTTGGATGTTCGTCTTCAAAGTTGAAATCCTACTGGAAGGTCGTAGTTAGGCTCGACCAGTCCACTGTGCCTCTACGCAACTTCAGGTCTAGGTACCACTTCTTCGGAATTGGTTCTTTTAACATGTGCACGAAAAGATGCACCCATTCTATCTATGGTATTTCCTTCCATGCTGTGGAACAAACCCGAATATGCTCTCTTGGATCTGTTTGTCCATTATATTTCTCAAAGGATAGGGTAACCTTATTATTAAACCTGATTTGCATCTTAATTCTACAGTGATCCCATGTTGTCAGTATCTTCTTATGCGCAGCCCACCATCTGGAAGGTATGCCGCACAATGCCATGTCTAGAGCTGAGACACGATGTTCATTCGAAACTGCTGCAGTATATTCTTTGATAAAACAATAAACATTAGATAAACCATCAAAGGTAGGGATTGGAGTTACCTCTTTCCCAATCCAACATAGTGACTTTGTGATCCGTGCGCATTTCCTCGCAGATACTTCATGGAGTTTGCTTTGTTAATTTCCTAGTCTTGCATTGGAGTCCGAAATGCAAGAGCTATCACAGCGCCAACTGAGTGTGCCATCCACCGTGGTCATCTTGTAAATACGGTCCAGGTTTTGAGCTCTGGATTCCTCTTGAATTGGTTCAATATACCGCTCGCCCTACGAAGGGTCTAATGGCATGATGACCCTGATATCATTGCCTTCAAATATCATTTTCATGGTCTTTAAGTCAATAATGGTAGAGTTAGTCATTGCCCAATCGATACCCAGCAATGTTGGATAAGGATGGCTGTCATCCACTATTTCAATTACTTCAAAATTGGCATAGCTGCACACTCCATCAATATCAAAAATGGTGTTGGGTAATCTCTCCAAAGGTATAACTATCCCTTGATTATCCATTCTCAACTGTAGAGGTGACCATTGTAACTTAGGTTTACCCATCTGATGCCATGTCTACTTTGTCAAGACATTTACTTCGGATCCAAGATCAAGAATGATATCATCCATCTCATAGTCCCCAATCTGTGCAGTGAGTCTCATTTCCCTTCCTCTTCTTTTAGGACTCCTAATATTGTGGACTACGCCACTAGCAGCCCCCTTATCACTGTTTGGCTCATACTGCCTTAGCAGCTTTTCAAACTCCATGTAAGCATATGTGCTCTTTAGTAATTTCATGCAGCTGTGTAAGAACTGCGCAACAGAGGTCCCTATGTCTATTGCGGCAATTATCTAATCTTGTGCCATTGGCATGTTCTCTCTTTGTGGTATTTCACTGTGCAACTGTGTTCTCGAGGGGCCAGGTGGCGGTGCTCTGAACATATCCCACGCTTCCTCGAATGCTTCCTTATTTTTCTATAAGTCCAGACTCGGTGCTTTCCTAAGAACTTTTCTAATCCATACAGGCTCTCCATGATTCTTCCTAGGACCACGCATTCCAGAAGTCGAAGCTTCTGCGCCTCCATCCCATCCTGTATCAGTGCCACTGCGCATGACAACATTGACACTTGGATTTGCAGTTCTGCTCTCTGCCGCGATCAACTGAATATTGGGAGTTGGTGGTTCTGTCTGTCTTCTTTTTTGCATTTCTACCTCAAGTACAGGACAGTCTTCAATAACATGCTCAAATGATTTATAGTAATTACACATAGTGCATTGGTTTGTACAATCTCTAGAAATGTGACCTGGCTAGCCACAATTATAACAAATCACCTGGCCGCGGCCTCTTCCTTGTGCCGGGCCGACATTTCTACCTCTCCCCCGGTATCCACCACCGCAACCTCTATATCCTCCTTGGTCATAGTGGGTGTTTTCTTGCTTTGGTTGATTTTCCTCTTGAACGCGATACATCCCAACACCTCGCATTGCTTCCATGTCACGCTTTCTTTCATTCATGAGCTCATATGCGCAACAGTTGAATTCGTCATGTCCCACTGATTTACAGAAATTACAATACAAGCTCTTAGGTGTTCTTACATATTTATGTATTAGGTAACAATCTTCAGGCCTGTGTCCTCTGGTTCTACAGATTTCACACCACGGTGCCTGATTATGATTCATATTGATTGGGTTTGGTGCACCACTGTCAAAATAATCTTGAAATAGAGGGCAGTGTTCTCTAGTATGCCCTTCTCCTTTGCATCTGGTGCACCAAACTTCACGTCTATGTTCATACCCTTGTTCTTTCCCATTCTTCATACCCTGTAATTCTAACGTCAATGTAGTCAGCTGGTTCTGAATCTGTGACATCCTAGCTCACTAATCGGTGAAGCTTCCAACTGCATTGCAATCTCTAGGGCCTCTACATGTGACGCAATATTCTGCTGCATCAATGGTTGTCTGATATGGGGAAGTAGCGCAACATAAACCATTCCTTATGCTGTTGCAGAGCTATAACAAAGCTTACTTGGTCTAATAGTGTCTTAAAATTTTGGTCAAATTCCCAGACCGATTCGGTAGGCTTCTGTTTGATTTCCTTTAATTCCGTTATGCACTGTGATTCTGACTTTGGCTTCTTAAACTCTGCGACTAGTACAGCCTGAATTTCTATTAGGGTTCTTGGCTATGCCTAAGAATATTTTATAAACCAATGCAATGCACGGTCTCTGAAAGTAGTGATGAGCTGCGCTCTCTTCACAGCATCATCTTGGATTTGCTTTAAACTCCATACGGCTTCACATAGAAACCAGTGCTGCTCAGTGTCTTCTAGACCTGTGCCTTTGAATATTGACAGTTTTATATCGTTATTTGTCATTCTCCTCCCTGGTTTTGCACTGCTCTGAGTAGTGCTGACTGTCTGTGCAGAGAAAACAAAAGGAATATTCGGACTACTGGGATTCTGCGGAATGGGTTGCGCGACACTCGCAACAGGTGGGTTCTGAACTAAAGGTGGCGCGGTTTCTGCAACCGGTGGATTCTGAGGTGTAGTGGGATGAATAGTGGCTGATAACAATGCGGTCTGATTATTAAGGTCACAAGGGATTTCGATATCAAAACGGAGTCCAGGTCCTCCGGGATTCTTTTCCTTATTAAACTTATATCTCTTTCCACTTCTTAGATTATGTGTCTCTTCGTTAGAATCACTATAGATGCTATTGACCATGACATATATAAAAATATTACTGCATTCTTAAAACTCCTTTCTCAGCTAGAAGCATTTTAACATATAGACTTAGATTGTTCAAAAACTTACCTCTGAATCCTTCGAAAAAGTATGGTTCCGCTTGACTATAGGACTTCAATGTGTCTACGACAAACTCGGTCACAAATCCTTCAAGTATACTATCTACCCAAAAGTTGACTGTGTGTGACAATGGGCTGTCTATTGCTTTGAGCTGCGCTATGAGCTCTGGGGTCCACTCTGTAGGTACTCCCCCTTGAAAATAAGTCTTCTTCTTTGCGAGTCACGATATCCACGTGTGTCGCTCGTTTGGAAACGTAGCCCAAAAGATCTTGTGAATATCTCTCCACAAATATCTGTTCAACCACTCTACGTCAGATAGGAGCGGGTGTTTGTTCTCTTTTCTTGCAAAGTCTCTTTCAATCTTGTCACACCAATCCCAGATCTCTTTCTTTTCAGGATGCCAATTGTCTGAACCCAATGGGAACTAGTATTCTTCTTCACACATTACTTTCCAGCACACTATCGCATCACTGGTCTTAGCCAAGCAACGGAACCATTTGTTGGCTGTCTAGACTGAGTTAGAGGTTTCCATTGTAGACCTAGGTACTTCGCGGTTTAGGGAACCAACAAAATCCCTATTCACTAGCCCTTTCAGCAACAGGCTGTGCGCAACCTGAGGTCTCACCCGAGGCGAAGCTGCAGGGGGTGGGTGCGGAATCAAGTTTCCACAACCGGGTGATGTGATGGGGGGAAGATTAGTAAACAATGCAACTCCTTGTGGGTTGCGCAGATAGGTAACTGCGCGAACCTTCTGTTCTGCATGGGGTACTTCGGCGCACAACTGCGCTTGTGCACTTGAACCTCTACTGACTGTGCGATTATTATTATTATCAACCAACAACTACCAAAATTTTAATTTTTTGTTTAAATTGTATCAACTAGTATCATTTATTAGTATGACCTCAAGAGGGGAATATATAGGGGTAAATGCACATGTAACATGATCGACCTAATAAAGGGGCCACATGTGCAATGAGTGAGCCTATATAGAGGTTAGTATAATCATTATTGAAATATGAACATGGGAATTTGATGTATGAATGCATGCGGGTATTCAAAAGAAGTTATCCAATTCTTTAAGGAGTTATTGTGTAACATCTCCATTATCTCTTTTGGAGTTGTGCTCCACACTCACATTTTGTATGTGTCAGTTTATTATGATATTTTAGGGATTCACTACACATTGATTATCATTGCTATTAATGGAACAACCTCTCTTTGAAGTAGCAATAGATAGTGCTCAATAAACTTAAGATTGATGAACGAATGCCATTGCCATTGATATTGTTGATCATCTGGAGACATTTCTCTAACAAATCCTCTCCATGAAATGGTTTAACTAGGATTATTTCTTGTATATTTGGGATGGAAGTGGGAAAAACACAACGTCAAATATATATGTGTGTGTGTGGATATCACATTGATAAATAAACATATATTTATGGAGATGAAAAGGATCTCCCTTGAACATCATAATCTTAAACAACATAGGTTTTAGGAGTTTCACATTATACTCTTACACATCATAGATTTTAGGAATTTTACATCATATTCTTACCCATGTTATATGAGAGCACTACCTTGATACTATGTTTGTTATTCTAGGTAAATGTATGTTTTGTTTTGCATCTTTTAGGATGGGTCTTTACACCTTTTGGAGCAATTGCTAGTCATGATATTTTGTTGAGCATTTTAGAACTTGGTGAAGTGTATGGAATTTGTTTTCTCTCATTTATTCATTACAAAATTTAATGAATTTTTATTTTAAAATCATTTAAGAATTTGAAATTGCTATGCCAATCACATATTCATCTTAGGAAGTCATAGATTCAAATCTAGAGGGGGTAGGGCATGTATACCTCTATAGACTTTAGCAGTCTAATTGTTGTGCAAAGGGGGTCCATTGTCCCACAAACGAGTGGGTCACATACACCAATTTGGTGCTTGGATTAGTTGTGAACTTAAAATTAGATTGTTATTATTACTAAAAATGGTATTTATCAACATGCAACACCCTAAGAAACTTAAATCAAATCGATTTTTGAACAAGGACGAATTGGAAACCTCGGAAAACAGCTTGTGGCTAGGGTTTCCTAGCCTTTGCTTAGCTACCGCACTTGAAAAATCTCTGTGTAAATCCTGATAACAACTTGATTTGCAATGATTTGATATAGATTGTTGTCATGTCCCACTCAGATCATCGATTTTTGTATTGATCTTGTGAATGGGAAGGAATCATCAACCTATTGCACTTAGAAGCATTGGATTTACATCGGTTTTTGTCCTTAAAACTTGATGTATGAGCATGGATTCTGCTATGTTTGGAGGCCAAGTTTTTTTAGGGTAAAAATAACTCTGAAGCTGTGGCCATTGGTTGGATGGAGCTCTATAACCCTTTTAAGTTTTCGAATTTGGTTAGATCTTAGAACCCAAGGAAAAGACCTAATGCAGTTTAGAGAAAATTCATTAAGCGATAGGAGGATGTTTAGAAGCTAGAGTTATCTTCTCCAAAACCGAGACAGAAAGCCCACATATTATGATAATGTGGTCTGGTTGGAAAGTTTACTAGCTTGTGGCCAAGTCCAATAGCATTGAATCCCCAAAATAGCTCAAGTATACTCTTTTGCACGTGGCAGGTTTTTTTTTTCTTTTCATTTTTAATTAAAAAGAAGATCGAGATCTTGTCTTTCGCTTTGGGCCTTATTTCATGGGAACTAGAGGGATGTTCTTAGCTCCATGGTCTCTTGATTTTAATTTGGAAATGGAGGTTAAAACTTACCTAGTGTGGATAAGGATCCCTTATCTCCCATCTATCTTATGGCATGATGAATCTCTCAAGTCTATTGGGAACTAGCTCAATCAATTCATAGATAGGGTTGCACAACACAAAAATCTACTTTTTGTGCTCCTATATATGTGGAAGTGAATTTGGAGAAAGGTCTTCGTGAGGCTTTTCAAATTATTATGGACGACCGGATTTATCTACAAGTATTGGATTATGAACAAATCCTTTTCAAGTGTAACTTATGTCATGAATATAGACATTTTGCCAAAAAAATTCCAAAGAATTTAGATTCTCAATATTCTCAAAACCCCTGCAAGGATCTATAATATAATAATTTCAGGACACTAAAAAACAAGCACAAAAAATCTCGTACCAAGAAGATTCATCCCCAAAAAGTCCAAGAAGAGATTCGAAAACCAAATGGGAACATATTTGAAGCCCTTGAATCTTTAAAAGGATCAAAATCTAAAAATGAAGAGGTAGAGAAATCATCCGAGGATGCTGAAGATGGAAGTTGGGAAGAATTTGTTGGGGGTATAGATCCTTTTGCAGGGTCTAAGGGTTCGAATGAAGAGGTCTCATATCAAGAAAAAGAAGAAGCTCTTCCATTATATTCAAATCCTTCGTATGCTAGAATTATAAAGAAATTTATGCATCCCTCTCATCCCCTCACTAGGAAAAGGAAATCTAATCGAGATCTTAGATAAAAAGAAGCAGAAGCAAGCATGTTGTTAGGTCAACAAATTTCCTTGGATTCACCTATGTTTAAGGGGCAGAAACATGCTCATGCCTCTCGATAATCATGTATTTTTTCTGCATTTTTCTTTGTAAGCAATTCGTAAGAATATATTCATGTACACAAGAAAATGGAGGACATAAGAAAGGTAGGGAAAAAGGTTGGCTCTTTTCTTCACAATTCTCTGAAGGAAGAAAGCAAGTTCTAGAAGTACGAGGAATATTGTTAAATTTGTATATTTTAGTTGATTTGGTTTAACCACATCTCATTTGATACAAAATCTCTATCCATTTAGGTTAAAAAAACACATGCAAAGCCATAAGAAGCTTAAATAGGAATAAAAATGAACAAGGCCATTCCTAATCAAGATTGAATTCCTTAAACACTTTCTTACAAATTGAATCCTCAAAAACCTTCCAACAATTTCAGAGAAAACTATTTTCCAAATTTTGTTATTAACATGCTTATATTATCTCTCAATAATATGTCCATTTGTATTTCATTTATTTTATTAGTTGCATTTGTTTTGTTTTATACATTATTTTTTAATTAAATATACTATAGACATCAAAGTTTTAAACCACATTCAAAATAAACTAACACAACCACTTAATTTGTGGTTGGTGAATACCAATAGTATGTATAAAATTATCAATATTACTTTGTTTAATATAAACAAAAAGTGGATAGTAAGATTATTCGTAAAAATTTTAAAAATTACAAATTTATAATTGCTCAAAAATAATGAAAATTTTAATATTAATAGCATGATTAAAACAAAATAAAAAAAGTAAAGTGTAGGTGAAGTCATGCTTGAGTCTCAAGAACATTAAAATATATGAAAAGAAAGAAAAAATTAAGTGAGTCACCTTAAAGTGAAACCATATCTTTTTTTTCAGAAAAGCCATTTGATTGAAAGGATGACTTGAATTTCATAAAATGCGGTCAATCTAAATAAATACAGTTATATCATTCATTTTGTGCAGTATGTCAAAAATCAGATGAAACATTGAGTTTTACAAGCTGGATCAGGAACCAAGAAATCCTACATTTGTTGTTGATTAATGCAACCTTCCAAACTATACTTTTTATCTACTTTTTCAGTCTAAACCATTGTAACATATTGTGGTTACCTGTTGCACTCTCTGCGTTCATTTCAACCCTACCTTTCATGTAAGTTGCAAGGCACTACGTGATACTCGACCGACCTCTAATTCAAATTAAATATACATATATACTTGCATATCTATGGTTTTACATATGATGCATGCATATAGACGTTGACACTTACTTTTTTATTTACTCTTTCCTTTTAATAGGTGTGATCCCCTTACTCCCTAACTAAACAACCCATACTCAGAGTTTTGAAAAAAGGTATTTTTTTTGCTTTACCTTAATAATTAGTTATGCTATTTAATCAATGATAACTATCATGAATCTTTTCTAAATTTTTGTGATTTTAGAGATGGATCTCTAACCAAAATATAAACTTGTAAATTTTGGCGAATATTATAATAAAAAAAACATATTTTATGTATATAATATATATTATATATAAGCAATATTAAATATTAAAAATGACCAATAGTGAACTTATTTTTTTGAAAAAATGCCCTAAAAATAGTCAATTGGCAAAATTTCGCCCCTAAAAATTACCTTGCCTCCATCTCAATAATGGAGAGAATAACACCATATTCTAACACTGGCATAAATATGGTTTTTTTCTTTCTCATTTAAATAAAATAAGTTTCAATTTCAATTTTGTCATTTAAATCAAATATACTATAGACATCAAAGTTATAAACTATTCCAAAATAAATTAAGATTTTTTTCTTATTTAAATCAAATTTCAATTAAAATATGTGTCATATTTAACTAAGGAAAAAAGTGTTTTTTTGTTATTCCATAGAATCAAAGAAAGAACTAGAAAGAGTCAAGAGAATTCATCAATTCTACAAAGTCCCAAGAGGAATCTTTCACCACTAAACTATAACACACATCCCTTTCCCTCTCACTAGTATGCTGCAACACACCACTAAAATATAGCACACATCCCTCTCACCACCATACTACAACACACTTATGCATGCATTCTTTATTATTATTATTTTTTTTTTATGGGACATACTCTTTTGTCTCACTAGTATCAACAGAATGATTCATGCATACACATAATGCATATATTCTTATTTTATTAAATGAAAATAATTTTAAATTATTATTTTTTACAAAATTAATATATATTAATTTTTAAATCAATAATTATTATTTTTCATTTTAATTATTAATATATATTATATATTAATTTATAAATTTAGATTCTAACAAAAAAGCATAATATGTACAACTTCATAAAACATTCAAAATATCAATTTAATATACAACAATACTGTGAATATTTCACAGCGCAATTGAAATATAAATTATTTTCAGCACGCCAATTAATGCCGCGTTGGGTCGAATAATGGACCGCTGCATGCACCACACTGCAGTGCCTTCGTAGTGAAGCAAAATATACAACAAAGTCCACGCCTAGATTGGGAAGGAGTAAGAAACTACTATGCCTTGTTTCCTGTTGTGAGAAAGGGACGATGATGAGGATGGAGGATTTGCCTGAGAGTTGCATATTGCAAATACTCAGCTTTACCACACCCAGAGATATTTGCAGGCTCAGCGCTGTCAGCCAGACATTCAGCTTGGCCGGCAATTCTGACGTCTTGTGGGAGAAGATGCTTCCAGTTCAGTATCCCCATCTTCTTGCAAGTCTTGATTCACCTTTGGAAATCTCTTTCAAGAAAGAATTGTATTTCGCTCTCTGTCAACCCAATTCGATCGACGGCAAAACCAAGGTATGTGTGGATTCATGGATGCTATATTTATTTGTCTGAATCTCTTTCAATCTCAATTACCATGGAAAGAAATTAGAGATGCCTTCCATCATAAGTGTTTTATTCCCAAACATAATCACAGCAAGTTGCTCGTACTGCTATATTGTCCAACTTGTTAGAAAATGATTTCCAATTGTGATGATTCTAAAAACTAATTATAGCAAGTTTGTATTACTAGATTAGTACAGTCACTTAACTTTGTATTACTAGATTAGATATCAATGTATAGAAATGGCTACAGCAGGAGCTCCAGGAATTTCTCTTATTTCACCATGTTGAATTCTATGTATTTCTCTAGTACATCCAATGCAGACAAATAGCTGCAGCAAAGTTTCTGTCATTACCATTAAGTTATTAGCAGTTGTTCCAGAAGGCATGTTTTTAATATTTATATAGTGCTAAAGATTTAATAAGAATTCTTTTGGCTTTAAAATGTATTAGTTATGTTCTTATTTATTATGTACATCTATCAGCTCTTATGGAATGGTGAAAGATGATCGCTAGAACAAGAAAAGGCATTGAAAATTGTGGGATTAGGGGCTAATGCTCCATATACTTTAAGGGGTTGTGCTAAGTTCTAATTTCTTCTTCCAGCACCTAAAGAGAAGATAGATTTCTGAGTGGAGTTGTTCTTAGTGATTTTAGTGGCAACATTAAACAGAGGATGAGATGGAAATTATGGAGATTTTTTTAGAACATTTCTAAAGGATTTTACTTCAGAAGGCTCTATTCCTTTATTCGGTGCCTCTAATGATTTTGTCAAACGAGTTGTTCCCAGAAAGGTATAAACTTACAAGAGAGTTTATCTTTCTTCGGAACTAGTTGGAGGAATTGCAGTTAGCTATGAAAGAGCTCAAGAACACAAAAGTCTTATGGTCTTGACGTTTTCCGGTGTGATTCTACATGAAGATTCAGCCTATGGTCAACTCCTTTTATTTGATCATGTGTCAAGGATCTATTAAAAGTGGTAGTATGGGGAGCTTGTTAATGCATGGCTTATCCATCAAGGTGTTAGAATGGATTCGATAAGGAGGTGAACCCTTTACTATTCTCATGATCTCCTACAAAACCTTAAACCTTAGCCAATGATTTGACTTGGAAAATTTAAGTTGTTGGTTGCCCGGATAGTCTAAAAGGAAAAAACTAAATCTATTAAGGGCAGATTTATCCTTGATAACCTTATAATTGTCTAGAAGATCTTGAATGGGTTTACGGGATTAGCCAAAAGTTTTTTAACCTTATGACAAGTTGGAATGAGACTACATCCTCATTATGTTGGATTGGTTTAGGTTTGGTGTCTTCTATTACATATTAGCGAAGAAACCCTTTTCATGGCACTAGGATTAAACCAGTGTTGGCATGAACAATGTACTTACAAACCCAATTCTTCTCCGATGATATATTTGGGAAGGCTTCCCTCTAGGTATTTATCTTGTATTTATCTTGATTCTTTGTGTAATTGTAGTTGATGCTCTGGGCTATTTATGGAAGGAAGTCAGAGTGCAGGGGAAAGGGAAAAGTAAAGAAATTTCTTTACTTCATGGAAACCATTTACCGAGTGTGGATGATTTAGCAATATTGCCTCAATTGTTCACCCAACTCTAGGGAACTATTATCCTCACAAAGACATTTGCAAAAAAAATTGAAGCAATGGTTACGAGGAAAAAATAGAGGTCTTTCTTATTGGCCAATATGACCCATACTTATTGACCAAGATGACCCTGTACTTATTGGCTACGAGGTCTTTCTCCCAACAAAAAACCTGAGAAAGCGAGGAATTCATGGTCTTTCTAGACGCCGCTTGTGCAAGAGCAATGAAGAAACAATATCCCATATGTTCTTTGAATATGGTTTCTCTAAGGGAGTTTGGGATTATGTATTCTTTGAATTAGGAAAACAAGTGGAAATCCCCTAGAATTGTAAAGAGGCCTTCTTATTTTCGCACAAGCACTATTCTAGTACCTTCCAAGGCAAATTGTAGATAGGCCTTCTCAATTTGGTGCAAGCATTATTCTAGTACCTTCCAAGGAAAACTATGGCTAAAAATACTCTAGGTTGCATTACACTTCTTTCCTAGTTTGGAAAGTATGGCTAGCTAGAAATAAATTAATTTTCAATCAAGAGGAAATTACCCAGACTGGTTACTTCACAAGACAGAGATTTATTATTTGAGGTTCTGATTTCAAAATGAATGGTATCCCAAAATAATCAAATCTAGAGGTGGAAGAAAAACTTATTCTCAAGGAGAAAATAATTAACTAAAATTCAAATGGGAAAACCATGAATTTTTTTATCTTGGTAGTTGAGAATCCAAGGAGACAATATTCAACTATGGATTTGTGATAATAAAAGCATTCACTCTTCTTTGATGGGGCATCCAAACGTAATCTACGGGGGCAACATGTGCAAGCTTTAGGAGAGGCATTAAACAACTGAGTTGAAGCTCTAGCTTTGTGGCAAGGATTAACGATGTCAAACAAATGGAAATCAAGAAAGGCATGGTGCTAGGGGATTCAATGATGATCATTTGCCATATGTAGCCAAATTCCTTCTTCCCGAACCTCAACTTAAAAGGCTTATCTCAAAAGCTCAAAATCATTTGGATAGATTTGAATCCATAGATTTCTTCCATATCCTCATAAGATTGAACTCCACATAAGATGAAATGGCTAGTGAATAGATTCCATATCCTCATAGGATTGAACTCCACATCAGATGAAATGGTTAGTGAATAGATTCATATCCTCATAAGATTGAACTCCACATTAGATGAAATGGCTAGTGAATATATTTGAATCCATAGATTTCTTCCCTATCCTCATAGAATTGAACTCCACATCAAATCAAATGGCTAGGCTAGTGAAAATTATAGTACTCCTTATGGCTTGGTTTTGGGAAAATGAGAGTTGGTGCCAAGCCACTTACCCTAAGTTTCAAACCCAAATCCTTTTTCATGGATCCATTCATCACTCAAAACAAGTGTCACAACCAAACTCACATGCAAGTTCAATCTCACCCCTTTGTAGTCCATTCAATATCAATGACGTCCGAATGGGAAAACTTGTTGCATGTGGGTTAATGTCCCTCCCTTGTCGTTCAAGAACATTCCCTCACTACTCTTTCAGATCATTATGTTGTTTCATGAGGGGAATTTCCTATGAGAGCTTCAATGCTCTTTGCATGGTGCCTTTTTCCTAGAATCTCGTGTATGGATATTTCAATATCAATCTCCCCTGTGGAATTTGAGGCTTTTTTTGTTGTCCTACCACTCTTCTCATGGAGTAGTTGGGATATTACTCTTACCTCTTAGTTCTATTAGAGGGTTTAGTTTCTAGTTTCTTGGATCCGGTAAAGCTATACAAATTTACTCATGTAAAGGTATAAATTTGTTATTTCTGACTAAAATTCATTCATAAAATTATTTTTTCACACCTTTAGTGTTGAACTCTACTCATAAGTGGTTTAGATCCACATATATGTATCAAAACCACATAATTCGTATAAGAACATTTACATCTTACTTAGTATTTGGATTTTTCTCTTTAATACCATGTTTGGTTCATATGTCTGAAGATGGTTTCATTGTTCTTTATCATCATTATCTATGATGTTTGCAACATTTAAGCATACATTCACTCTTTTATACTTAGTTTGGTTCATATATGATGAATATGGTTTCACCGTTCTTACAGATCTTGATTATCTATGATTTTTGCAACATTTCTAGCATATGTTACCACTATGTCAAAGTTGCATAACAAAAAACTCCGGTTTCCTAATACATGCTCATCACCATCAAGGATTTCCATGACAAATAACTGAGTTAATCTAAAAATTGAGTTTTCCAATAGGCCTCTTCATTGTATTTACTATCTCTACTCCTATAGGACACATCGTCCCCTCCTCCAAATTCCATAAATGTTGTTATGCCTACATCCAATCCTCCAAATATCAGTTCACTTGAACTAGATTTCATTCTTGGTTACTTCCAAATTGCATTCATATCATCTCATAGATCTCAATTTGATTCCAAGTAACTCCACATGAATAGGCAAATTGATTCCCAAGAATCCCACATGAATCATAGAATATGACAATTAAGGAAATTATTGTTAGGGATTGAGATGAATGAGTAAAAATGTTATGTGAATGTTGATAGAAGCATGCGAGTGGCACGCATGCGAGTGTGCCAAAGTCATACACCATCCAAGGTTTCATTCTGATGGTACAACGCTATGGTTGGAAGCTTCTATCCCATTCATTTCAGTTCAGGCTTAGGCTATTATAGTGTTCTTCTTGATGGTAGTTGCATTCTACATTTTATTTTTTCTTGTAAGCAGTAGTATTCTAGCATTTGCATTTTACTCTCCTCTAGTGCCCATTGTTTTTCTTCTTTACAATCACATATCTTCTATTAATCGAACAAATCTTGGTATTTTTTCAAGTATTGCAAAGAAGTCAATATTTAAGCAAGATAAATACCTAGACTTCTAGAAATATCTTTGGTTTTAATTAGTGGTCACATTGTGATTGGACAATCTTCATCCTTGTCAATATCAATTGACTTGATTTATTTCACTTAGCTTTATATAACCTCCACCTATAACTCCATCACAAATTAAGAATGTCTGGACAAATATTAGTCCATTATCTTAGCAAATAAATAAAAGGAACAAGCAAATTAAGTAAACATTACTAATCAAATGTCAAGATATTCATTTAACAAATATGCATAGGATTTAAGAAACATTATTACAAGTTCATCATTAATCAAACACACTTAATATTTTTAGCTCCTCAGGTATCACCAAGATCCAGGCCAATCATTTTAGGGGCCCATCATCAATTACGATCTCTTCAGCTATACATTCATAGAATAAAAATTATTTTCCAAAAGATGTAGGAATAAAGTGAAATGGTTCAAAGGACACTATGAAAGGAAATGTAGAGTTTCTTTTCCCAACATCGATTGCTTTCTCATTGTATTGCTTATAAAATATTATTTGTTTAACTCCAAGAATATTTAGTTATATTTTTTCCACATCTTTAGTTTATCACCATTATTTTCAACATCATTTAAATAGTTGGATCCTACATTCAAAGTAGTTGGATATGATTAGATACACGTATACATTTTGTTTTACTTCCAAGATGAAAATCCCTTCATATTTGCAATCACTATTATCTTTCAAAAATGTTGTTCATAACTAATGCTCTAGGATTCTTTGTAACACTACCTTGAGTGGTGATTTTTCTAACTTCTTTTTGTACTTTCACTAGTGTGGTTTGGAATCTGTGACTCTAGGATTTTATATGATTTTTTTTAGAATTTTCTAAGCCAAGTTTTTGTTAGAGTACCTTTGGAGACTTGAAATAATTGCATTCTACTTTAGCATCATCATTGAATCACACCGCTTAAAATAGTGTTATAACATTTTATCAACTTGTTTGATGGGTGTGTTATAACATAGTTTTCCACATCATTTGCAGGGATGCTCGTTCTAGGATTATGTATGATCTTTCCCCCTTTTGCAGACTGCGTTGTCCTTTTGTGGATTTTTGTTAGGATATTTCAATACTACATCCTTATCCTACCTAGCATTATTTATTTTTCCTAGTTGTTGATGATGTCATTTTCCCCCTAGTGGTGTGCAAATGTCATCCAGGATCCATCTACCACCTTCTGAGCCTTGCATGCATCATTTTAAGACCACTTCAATAAGTTCCCTATTTTATAGGAACCTACTAAGTGTTCCAGTGCAGTCCACCTGAGTTAGATTACTCTTGTGGGGGTTAGAGCTCTCGATGCCACTGATTGTGGCCTCATGCGCCCCTTTCTTACTAGGATGCATGAAAAACTCATTATTTCTCCCTCCTTAGTCAGTTAACTGATTATGTCTTCAATTAGCTAAGTTTAGGTTCAGTTCAGTTGAGTTTGAGTCTTCCGGAGCACTCTAGTGGTGATAATCCCTATGCTAGACCAACTGAGGTTTGAATTATCCTGCGTGATTTGAATTCTCTCCATTGTATCCTCATTGTTCATTATATTGATTATTTGAACATGTGACATTATTCTGCTCCCATCTGAGTTCTGCTACATAATTATTCTTCTGCTCTTTTTTACTGCAATTTTCACTCTTACTCAACTTTTGGCTCATTCCTTATTTGTGAGGTATCCATCAGATCTTAGATCTGTTGTGACATAGAATTTCACATGGTATCAAATCCTTTTGAGCAAATAAGTTGAGGAGCTGCTTTTGGTAGTGCACCAGAAGCCTCTAGATTTCCACATCAAATCTTGGTTCCATTGCATTGAATTCATTGCATAAATACAATTAGGTCTAGCCAGGTGTGAAGGATTCAGATAAAAGTGCCTACTGTCCTAGAGCAGTGCTCAGTAGTAGTCTACCAAAATTATTGAGATTTTTTTGCAGGTTATTCAAAGTTTTTGAGTGTTGCAACAGTTTTCTGCAGTAGCAACTGTTTTCTGCAGTTGCAACAATTTTGCTGTAGAAGCAATAGTTTTCACCTTGTATTCGCTCCAGCAGTTGTAATGGACAATTCAAACCCTCCTCTCTCTCCCATGATCCTGACACCCTTCAATTACCTTGATTGGAGGGATTATATGCAGATGGTATTGCACAACAAATCACTGTAGATGGTGACAATGGGGAAGGATCCCGAACCAACATCAGTTGTGGAGAAAACCAAGTATCTGAATAGATTGGATGAAGCATTTGGTTTCATGTGTATTCACATTTACAGAGACCTACTCTTCCACTTCGAAGGATTGAAGACTCCAAGAGAGTTATGGTTTAATTTTATAGAGACCGTCTTCGGAAAACAAGATGAGCTAAGAGGCCATATTCTGGAGAATAAGTTGATTGCTCTTCAACTGATCTTTTTTTATACCATTCAATAGTTCTTTTCAAAATTCAAATCTTTGGTTATGCAATGAAAGAAGTGTGGCATTGAGAAGAAGGATGAGCAGCTGGTGCTATCCATTCTGAGCAAGCTAGGTCCCGAGTTCTCTATCTTTGTCTCTACCTTCCATTCTGGGCAAATGCCAATCCCTGGTTGGAAGATTCCCACCTTAGATGTTTTCATTGAATCTCTCATCCAAGAACAAGATAAGATGATCCAAATGGGCACCTTGAATGCCTCCAAATATCAATCTCTTCTGGCTGGAGAACCAAAACTTGCGAATGGTAAGGGGAAGCACAAATGCAAGGATCAGAGGAAATATAAACCCAAGCAGAATGCCAATTCAATTCCATCCGAAGGAGCCTCCAGATCTGAGAAGGACAAACATAAGGGATTTGAGAAATCCAAGTGTTCCTATTGCAAGAAAGGAAACCACCCACAGAGATCTTGCATGCAAAAGAAGATAGATCAGATGACGAAGCTTCTTGAACAACGCAACATTGCCATCCCAAAAGGTGTAAGAGAGAATGATTCCGGAAGTGAGTCTGATGGTCATGAGAGATACCATGCACTGAAGGATGGATTTTCAAAATCACAAGCCCTCCTCATAGATTTAGGAGCCTCCAACCATAAAATCCACAACCCTAACCTTGTGTATGCAAATTTTTCTCATATCTGGAAATCTACATTTCCAGTAGCCTTTATTCTTTATCCAGTCAGAAAGCCATCATCTTTCTTTCTTTGAATTTCCATAAATGAATCATGGAGAAGTGTTGCAAGTGGGTGGCTTGGGTGGAGGAAATCAGACTCCAATTTCAGAATAGTGCCATAGAAGGTTATAGGGGAAATCATTCTTGTATTTGTTGTTACTTTTTTTATATAAATAACTCTCTTTTCCGTCCATTTTTTTTAAAAGTTTATTATCATGAAATCTTGATTACTTAATGCATTAATTGGAATAATTGTAGTCAATCGCTTCTTTACTTTTGCAGCCATCTATTGTTATATTTTTGTCACTTTCTTGATTGCAAGTGTTCAAGAGAGTAGCAGGACTAAAGGTTCAGGAAGTGGATCTTCATCGAACGTTGGACCAAAAGTAGGTTCTTGATTTCATAATTCAGTTCTATTTTTTTTTTAATTTGTTATTGAATTGTTTTATTTTGGGATTGAGTGATATCTTTAGGGCATCACTATTTGATGACTATAATCCAAATCCATTAGGGGAATTTTCCCTTAAACACACTTCAGTTGGTTTTGAGCATTCATTCAGATTGATTTAGGTTTAGGTTTGATTCTTATGATCCAATTGGGTTTGGAATCAATCTTGTCAATCCACATCATTGAGGAAGAGTGTCTTCATTCCGTAATTTCAGCTGCAGGTCTTTGTCCCAAAATTATTATAAGAGATCCACTCCTTCTTATCGTATTCTTATTTTTCTTGTTGAAGAGCATGCTCCTTGGATTTCTCAACGTCAAATACATTGTCACTTTCCCTCTCTCTTAAAACAATTAGAGGCCAGTGCTTCTATTATTAGGAGGAATAATAAGGACTTGTAGTGATTTATTTTAGCATATGGTTCGTTTTCATATGAGATATTAGTCTCATGTTTTGATTTGGATAGTGAGCTTATTATTGTTATTATGGATTTTGTTTGATGTATCTTTTAGTTTTATATTCTCATGGAATACACGGGATTGTATCATATTCTCATGGAGAAGTTGGGATCTTGTCCCTATCTCTTAGTTCTATTATTGGATTTAGTTTCTAGTTTCTAAGCTCTATTGAGTTATTCTCTCTACCTTTAGTTGAGTTGGTTTTCCTCATGAAAAACTATAAAATATTATTATTTCTAAACAAAATCAACCAAAGATCTTTTCACACATTTGGTGTTGAACTTTGCTCATGAGTGATTTATATCCACATTTGTGGATTGAAACCACACCATCACTCTTTCATCTCTATCATTCATTTCCCTCATGCTTTCTTGGGTTCTCTCCTCGAAGGTCTAAATGTTCTTGATTCACAATCATTAAAGAGAGATTTAAAAAATGAAAAAGACCCATCCCAAGGATAGTGTTGGGTACCATTTGCTTCTAATCATTCTACCCAGATGACATTACACATTTCTATACTTTTCAATTGGGCTAATATATGAGTATTGTTGTTTCCTTCCGCTTCTTGTGTTTTAATGGAATTCTTGTAGTTAATCTTGTGTTACAATTAATTGCATGCTTCTTAGTTATTTATTGTATATTCAAATATTCTTGTACTTGTCCCACAACTAACCACTCTCTATAATAATATAGCTTGTGGCATAGTTAAAATAAGGTCTTTTCCCACCAATGCAACAAAATTCCCAAAACAAATTACCCATACCACTTTATATTTAGATCATTTAATCTTAATTATTGTGTTTTTAAAGTTGCTTTCTAATATATGGTAACTTGCAAGGTCATTAACCATTCAATAACTTCACTTAGTAACCAAGGATCCAAAGTTTTTGGATTTCATTTTCCACGCTCTCACAAATTTGTGAGATTTTTTTTCTCTATCTCGTGAAAGTTCAACTACAAAATCCCCTATTATTTAAAATTTATGAAAGAGCCAACCTAATGGACACACAAATTTATCTTGTGAGGGGTTTAACTCGTCTCACACAACTTGTGCAAGTGTCTCTATAAAAAGCATGCAAGTGAACCCAAATTCAGTTTTTTAGTCCTAGTTAGTAGCTTTATTAATTCTAGAGGGTAACTTTAATTTGTTTAGGAATTATAGGATATCACTATTGTGATTTTATGTCTCATTAAGTGTGTCTAGTAATTAATTCACTCTAGGCCTAGAAAGTGGAGTAAAAATTCCTAAAGCTAATTACATTAATGGAATATTACTTGTCATTGCACGTGGATGCATAGCGCAAGACATTGCCTACAACCTTTTCAATCATCGCTTTGATTTACATTGCCTAAAATCATCTCAAAGGAATAGTTATGTAGTTAATCAATTATCACTTGCAATTGTTTCCATTATTAAGAAAAGTTAAAGTCATACAACATTTTAATGTTAAAATGTCACTTATAGGACAGTTATTTATGCTATCACAAATCACAGAAAGAAGGGACCTAAAAGCTTATTTCATCTCTAGTACGTTCTTTGTGTTGTGCTCATAAGTGATCTGAAGAAATCATAAAGAGTAGATAGAATGAAATACATCCCTTAATGCTTTCATTCAAGTTATGATTTATTTAAAAAAAGATCATGCACACTTAGGGAGTTAATTAGATGGATTAACAACCTTAAAATGTTCACATCATTTATCTTTATAATTCTTCAAGGTTCTTGGAAGTAGTTTATGCAATTTATTTTTCAAGTAATTTAATTCAACATTGTGGTTTGTCCCATTGCACACACAAAAATTCCACATTGTGGTTTGGCCCATTGCACACACAAAATACCTACAGATTCTTCTTACTTTGGCATGCTCTTTACCTTGCACTCATAAAGTGACCTTGATGAATAATAAAAGTGAAAAGTCTAAAATACCTCATTCGTCACAACATTTAAGTTGAAAACTATTGGTTCTTGATGCCAATGTAGCCCCCTTTAAAAAACCAATGCAAATATCTAATTGACTTAAATACTCTGTGGGACACAAAGTCACAAAACAACTCATATTCTAAGTTAGGATTTTGGAAATGGGCATCCAAATAAATACCCATGATATTTTTCTTTATATAAAACATAGTTTTTTTTTTTCCTTTTTTCGAGGGAGCTTGAAATCCTTGTATAACAAGTGTACAAAAAACAAGACAAGTAGATGCCATGTGGGGCCATATGACAAGGTCAAGTTTTTTTGTCAATATCATCGAGCCATCCAACTCTTTTTTTATTGTGATCCTTCACTGCTGGAGGCTAAGAGTTCCTTGTCTACACATGTCAAAGGTAACTTAGTAGCCAAAAATTTAGGATTTCTACCTAAATGCCATTTGTGGGTTGCATTTTCATTTGAAATAGTTAGTGTTGGACATTGGGAAATGTCACTACTTCCATTAGGACATGCACCCAATGCCCTCACTATAATTAAATTTTTCATACCTTCACTTGTTGTCTTTGGTGGATTCAAACCCCATCCATTGAGAGCTATTGGAAGGCCCATATACATTTGTATGACAAGTTGTTAGATCCACAGGATGCATGCTTTTAATGTTTTCAAAACCATCGAATGAAATCCCCCCCCCCCATAAAAACAAACACGTGTTTTGATTTAAAGGAATACTTTTAAAATATCGTGGCATCATATGCACATACATTTCACTTGATCACATATAAGTATTTGATTAGAAATTTGTTTTGCATTAGTATAGATTCCTTAACTTTCCGCTTTATATTAATTAGCTACAAATCAACAAGAAATAACCATAAATAACCCTCATCCACCTCGACATTCACATTGATGTTTAAAGGGAATTCCTCCATTATTTGGAGACATCCAGGACATATCATTTTCTCTAGTCAGGCCATCATTATCCCCTTGACCATCACCACTAGCTGCAACATTGTTAGGTTCTATTGACGCTCAAAACGACACGGTTAGGGAAACAAAACTATGAACACCCTTGGAGGGCTATTTAAGGGGAGGATGGTGATAGAAGCCCAAGTTGCGTTTAGATCCCTCATAGATATGATTCACAAGGTTAATCAATGGCGTTAAGTACATTAAAGAATTAAAGTGTTAGAAGATGTTTGTGATTAAATGCACAAATCCTTTGAAAACAAAAGTGTTAGTCCATTAATAAAACTAAATGCATCCTATTTAACCATGCATGCACTAATTTTGAAGACTAATTAATTGACTAATTACACAATGAAAAGTAATGAGTGCAAAATATTTACAAAATGAAAGTGCATAATGCAATAAATAATCATAGAAAAGAAGCTTTAGTGGTTAGCATAAAATACATGGATAATTTAAACTACTTTGATGCACAAGTAAAAGTAATTGTTGCATACAATGCATGGAAATAAATCTACAATTTAACTTAATTCTGGAATTTTTAAATACATACTACAGTCAAATCTCATTAAATAAAATTCATCAGGTTAACTAATGAAACAACTTGGTGATTTAGACATTAGTACGATAATGGATTAATAACTTAGCTGCGGTTCATTAAAATTCAGCTTGACAAACTTTGTAGATTGCATAAAGTGAAAGATAACATACAATATTCCATATTAGCCACTTTAGTCTGAAAAATAGAGTGTTAGAGAACCTAATGGCTAAAGGATAAAAATCTAGGTTTTATTTACAGTTAGTAAATAGGAATAAAGAAAATAAAAAATAAAAATTTACAGTCTATTTATATGTATGATACAAATTTTTACAGAATGAAAAAAAAATAAGAAAAACAATAGAAAGGTTTAATGATAAAAGTTGGAGGAGAGACACATATATGCCCATGTTTTTTATTAATGGAATAATGGAATTTTTCAGTCATCAAGTACAATAGGTCGTGACGTGTTCAACGTATGAGAACCGGAGGTTTATGAAACCCTACATAGCTCTCAACATTCTAGGTTCACATGGATGAAACCAAGTTAACGAGAGTATTCCCCACTCAAATTGTGATAACGGTAACCTATGCACATGAAGACATCATTCATAAAAATATAAACACGAAATTACAATGCATGCAGGAAAATAGAACGTACCTTCGACGGAAGGACACTCTACCTTAACCCTAGTGGATGGACATGAAACATAGTATTTCCTGCAATTGCCACCTATTAGCTAGCTCATGGACAACTAAGTATGAAGGGGGAAATGTAGAAATGGAACCTAGCAGTACCCGCCTCTTACCTCTGGTGTGGGATCCTTTTTTCGGAAGATTCATTTCAATTTTAAAGGTTGTGGCAGGTAGTAGAAGTGCTTCTAATGTCGTGGGAGGAGGAAAAGAGTTTCGACAACTACTAAGAGCTCAATGTTTCAATTTTGTCACTTGACGTTTTGTCTTCTCATGTGCGCCGGAATGAGGGTGAGCCACAATAACCGACGCTCACCCTCTTCACAGATGTACTTCCATTGGGCTCAGAAAATGAACAATATGGTCCTAAAGAACTTAAACATCATGGCGTCCGGTTTGTCATCTGACCTTTTCACTTCTTCTCTCTTTGGGTTGAATTATAGATTTTATAGTTCGACAAGGGTCCCATGCACTCTTTAGGCTGAATTATAGATTTATAGTTTCAGAAAGGCCCCATGCTCTTTTTAGGCTTTGCTTCAACTATTTATAAACTAGCACAGGCACATAACTTGTGACCGATGAATGCCGATAAAAATATGCAATATGTTAATTAATTGACACTTACTTAATTTAGCACTACATCCCATAAAAATATGTGATATGCCCATTAATGGACACCTCTATTAGAGTTAACACTGAGTTTAGAACTTGAATATGGTGATTCCTAGCTTTTCTTGGAAATGTTACTTGAACTGTTTGATTTTTTTGTTTTTCAAAATGATATGTAACTTCCAAAAATTCAGAAATGCCTTGGATTAATAAAAAATAAAAAATAATTTAAGTTGTTTTTGTGAAACTTTTTTTTTTTAAATATTTAAAAAATTATAAAAACACCCTCGATTAATAAAAAATATTAAACATGTTTGGTGTGATATGTTGTTGGAATTATAAAGTTATTTTTCTTCAAAATATATAAAAGATTATAAAGTTAAAAGGTTAATTTTAATCGATTTAGAATTCCTAGGGAAAAAACTTGGATCATACAACTGTATTGAACTAAAAATCATAGTAAACTTGTCCATTCAACTGAAAACATCTCAATTGAATCCACTCATAATCGCTCCTAACACTCTTCAAGAAAATTCCAACATAAATTTTTTTAGCAAAACAAAATTTTTAGAAATCCAATTTGTGTTAGCACATTCCCAAAGAAATTTGTGGAAACAAGTACTATAATTGGGAATCGTGAAAGAGATTATTTGTGCCATAAATATTTTTAACTTACATGTCACCTATATATGGCACATAAAATAGAGCGTGAGTGATAGTGCAGAAGCCCATGAGCTTCAACCCATGGTCGACCCTGACCCTGCACGCTATTGTTTGGCCGAACCTTAAAACCTGTACTGATCAATATTATAAATTTCTCTAGACATCTCTATTAATTGATAAACTATTCGCATAAATTTATTTAGAGCTTGCAGATCAAGAAACTTGAAGTGCACAGCATTTTGCTTTGGATTTGAATTTATTTAGAACTTCCAGACCAAGAAACTTGAAGTGAAAATAATTTTACTTTTCTATTTATTAAGTACCCGTGGATTGAAGATGGGTAGATTAATGAAGAAGTATCATAATAACTTAATTAAATTACTAAGGAATAAGAGATATTTATACATCTGAAATAGGCCCAGTCTATGTGAGCTTAACTCATACAAGCTGGCTCACGATAGCTGGCAGTGTTGGAAATACCAACGCCAACACCCCCCCCATTATCTGTGTGCAGATTCTTGATAGAATGAGAAGATTGCTTTTCAACAAAAGCCTTGAAAGTCTTGAAAGTGGCGAAGACTTCACTTTTGTACTTAAGAAAGTACACCCAAGATCGGCGTGAGAAATCATCAATAAAGGTGAGTGCATACTTAGCTCCAGAAAAAGAATGAGTTGGAAAGACCATGAGATCACTATGCACCAACTCAAGAGGTACAATAGCATGCAACGCTTTTCCTTTTGGAAAGGGATCTTGATGTTGTTTTCCAAGAACACATCCTGGACAAACTCCATCTGTGCATGAAAACTTAGGAAGCCCAAGAACAAGTTTTTGTGAATTCATTTGCTGCAGATATCTATAATTAAGGTGTCCAAATCTTTCATGCCAAAGCCTACTTAATGAATCAGCATGAGCAATGAAAGATTTACCATAGGAAGACTCGAAACCATCAAATTTGTATAAGCGAGATCTGTGATCAGCCTGTCCATATGCAACAACATTTTCTAGATCGTGTAGTTCATTAATGATCACATCATTGGGAGAAAATGTAACTGTTTTCCCATCACCAGAATGGCAGATCTGATAAATGGAGAGCAAATTGGCAGAGATGTCAGGTACTAGCAAAACATTGTTGATACAACCATCATCTAACTGCACAATTACTGATCCTTGAACATCAAGCTGTGAAGAATCTCCCATGGAAATTTGGGAAATGCTGCAATCAGATGGAGATGGAAGCAACTCTTTAGAATGTGTCATATGATGAGATGCTCCTGAGTCAAATATCCAGTTGTCAGAGGATGCATGTGAAGCTCGAGCAGATAAGGCAAGCCCTTTACTAGATGAAGAGGGTTTGGACACTGCAATATTATGCTTCTTTATAGCTTCATTCAATGCTTCAAGTTTCTGGAAGCACTTGGTTTCTGAATGCCCTTCTTTTCCACAAAAGCTGCAAGTTTCATTTGATCTCTTCTTCCATGTCTTGGACGAAGACCTATTTGACTTAGAAGTGGGTTGAGAAGACTTTGGCTTCTGCTGAGGCTTGGTGGGAGGATCACTGTCCTGAGCAGAATTATTCTTCTTTTGAAAACGAGCTTTGGATTTACCTTTTGAGGTATGTGCTAGAAGTGCTTGAGAGCTAGAGAGTGCATCTAGCTGCTGAAGCTTAGATTGTTCTCTTGTTAGACGTTCACAAAATAACTCGAAAGTAGGCATTTTAAAATTGTCATCAAGTGCATCCATTGTAGAATAAAATGAGGAAGAGAATACCTGATACGGACCCTTCCGCTTGGATAGAATCAGGAAGATGCATTCACTATCTGTTTTAGTCTTGCCACATGCTTTCAGTTGTACAACTAGTGACCTGAATTTGGTAAGATAGTCTTCAATAGAAGCATGTTCATCAGGTATAAGAAACGACAACTTCGTCTCTAATTCCAAAGCCCAAAATTCATTGACTTTCCCAAATAGGGAGGCCAATTTGTCCCAGCTTGCCTTTGGTGTTTTGCAACCATCAAGGTGAAACAGTAGGCTATCAGAAACATGAAGCCCGATCAAACCCATTGCCTCATCCAGCTTATTTCGATAAAGAAATCTTTCCATCTCTTTGGTGAATGTTGGCTGCTCCTCAGCCAACATCTGCCATAAGCCTTTTGATTGCAACAGTTGTTGCATCTTTAGCTTCCAAGTGTGGTAATTATGGGGTGTGAGGAGGTCAATAGCCTTCGACTCCGCCATATTAACAATACAGCAACTGAAAATCACAAACTGAAAAAAAAATAATTTCCAGGCAAATAAAACAAGAGCACAACCTGCTCTACATACCAGATCTGCTGAAACCTGTAGGCGCTAAACATTTACCAAATCTACTGAAGAAGTAAGCAGATCCAAGCTTAAATCGCCATAGACAGGCAGGCAGGTCCAGAATCCTAGGAATTAACGTAATATTTGTCTATTGTGCAGCAAGACAGCTATGCGGCTTCCACCGTCTCAACAGAAAGGATTCCCGCGCAGGATTCGAACCACAGAGCAGTAGAACTCGAGGACATTGCCAGAAATTCATTGGCCTAGAAGCAAATCAACGCTGAAATTCGACGACTTGAGGCAAGGTTATTTTTTTTATAGCAGAAATCGCCATGGAAGCCAAATTCACGCCAAAAATTGAGTCGCGTACCTTGATCCGACTATACAGCCACGAGTTTTTAGAGATGTCGAGCCTCAGGCAGAATCGAACCCTGGATACATGGATTTCCCGATCCAAGACACGATTCTCCACGGCGCAAGGCAGTTCGCACATGGTCCGAAGCAGCTCGAAACGGCCAATCCGTTGCAGCCCTCATGGAATTGTGAAGAGGATTCTTCTCGAGCTCCACCACCAGCAACGCCCGATCGACTTCCAATGGAGCATAATGTCTCCAACACAATCTAGCATTTGCGGTGGGAGAATATCCACAGGAGCCCATCTTAGTTTACGATCATGCAGCTGTCCAGCACGAACAGGAAGAGTACAGGATCAAGGCCACACATGATCAATGCAAAGCCACCACACCAGCTGTTGAAGCGGATCACGTCCAGGCTGAAGGGAGTTCAAGGAATCGCCAACATGTAAATTGCATTAGTGGCCGCCAGCCCAGCATATCCACCTCTGATCACTATTACTGAGGGATAAGAAGAACATAGCTCTCCTCCATAAGAAAAAACATCATATTCACAGCTTTGATCTTTAATTGTAAAGATATGGATTCATAAACTCAGAAAATGGATCCTCAAATGATCTCTCTGCCACTGGTGGTACGCACAGCAAAGAAAATCTGAAAGGAAATGCAATATACAGATCACAAATCAGATTTGAAGGCTACAATCTACCAACTCAAATCACAAAATCCCCAAGATCTGACTAGAGATCCGGGACACCGGGAACAACCTCTGCAAAACCAAAAACTTCCACACAAGAGAAGAGGTTTGTAGAGATGGCTCTGATACCATGAAGAAGTATCAGAATAACTTAATTAAATTACTAAGGAATAAGACATATTTATACATCTGAAATAGGCTCAGTGATAGCTGTCATAGCTGGGCAGATGAGAATTCCTATGTGAGCTTAACTCATACAAGCTGGCTCACTATAACTGGTAGTGTTGGAAATACCAATGCCAACAATTAATACATAATCTATTCCCGTGGATGAAAACATTAAACAAAATATAGAACCTGAGATGTTGAGCACCTTGAAATTTTGTGCTAATTCCATATATTTAGGTCTTTTTCAGCCACAAACAGAAAGGATAATAAATTCAAAAAAATTAGAACATTATTAGTCTAAGGAATTTAAAAACTGATATTACATTCACATTATACATTTCATGTTATAAAATTGGTATTACTACCTGATCATTCATTGTATACTTCCTCCACCTATGGCGAATCTTGTCATGATAGCCCCATATTGTAGAACTCAAGTTCTTAAACTTGACAGTCTATACATTTAAACCTATAGTGGGCACAATTGTCACATACTCTCCGAACCCGACCTTGTACTAAATAATCTTTTATAATTATGAGAAAAAGGGGTCAAAAGGGTAAAAGAAAAGGAAAAAAGGGGGATGGAATTTTTATTCAAAAACAGTGGATATTAGCGATTTCTTGCAAAGAGACACATGAGCAGGATTTTTTATACCTTTCAGACATAGGTGTGATGAGTTGGTGTCCATAAACAAGGCCGATGAATTAAATAGGAAATTAAAAATGACATATTTTAACTGACATGACGCAAACAACTCTAACTTGCTGAAACTTTGACTGAGTGTTGAAAGGGTCAAACGATGACAATTTTTTTCAAACGAAATATGGACACGTTTAGTGGTTTGACCCAAATGCGATGGTATAAATTTAAAGACATGACGATGCACATAGCAAGAAACGACCAATATCCAAGACATGACACCAACTAGACTATGCCAATGTACATGATGCAACTTGGCAAGTCTGCCAAAGGGGTCATACGGAAGTGAAAATGGGGAAACAAGATATGGACACGACAATCATATCTCCCTAGACATGACGATATTGACAGTATGATCTTGCAACAAAGTCCAATAGGTTCGCCTCTAGCATCATGTTCCAACACTTGGGAATCATGTCGATGTTGAGCATCAACATCTAGCCCAATAAAATAAACAACGGAACACAACGACACATGATGACTCAACAATGACTAACCGACAGACAAATACATAACCATGAAATAGATACACATACTCATTTTCATCCCCGAAAAGGGCAAGGAGTGAAAATATGTGGAAAATATCAAGGCTAGTCATTCCACAATGGGTGAAGTAGAGGGATTAAAGAAATGCTGGGAAACCAAAACAATAAGCAAATAACAGTTTGACATACCCCCAAGTTGATCACTAGGAAGTGCCCAATAGTTCCACCTTCTCCATGTCATGCCCTCTCCTGTATAACAAAAACTTGAGCGTCATCATGTCAGATTTTAACATCAAACAATCTGGTGAAAGAGCATAGTGGTGAATTGAACTTAAGACATGAAATTCCATGTGAACTTATTTGGGCAATTGTGAAAGTAAATGAAACTAATCTAAGAAAATCAAAATGCTTAACTATGAAATGAAAAAATCCTAAACTGATGCGATGAAATGAAAACAAAATGAAAAGAAAAACTAAATGCATGAGCGACAAAGCAAAATGGCATATGTCTAACATGCAATCCTACCCCTTCTCCTATGAAAGAGAAAAATAAAAACATGGCAGATGTCATTTATTGTGCAAGGACACATAGAAAATGATACATCTATGGTCACTTGCACGCTTATCATAATATTTCTTACCATGAACATCAGGAAGAAAAATAGATGTGATCATGAAACTTAAAAAAGAAATGTTAGCACCAATTGAGTCAAACAAAAGGAAATGTAGATGAGATGAGTTAGTACTAGAAAGATTTAAAAAATTAACCACCCATGAATCACAGATGTACTCTCTACACACAAGCACATGAATTCCCCTATCTACTTCCTTAATCATGTCATATTGATTTGGAATAAAGCATTTAAGATCATTGACATTAATTGAGTTTTCATTAATTACAGTCTCATTGATTGCTTTGTCATTATCATTAGCCATGAAGACAAATTATTCATCATTGCATTTAATTTCCTCTTTAAGATCAATAATAAAAGATGTATCCATTTCTTCATGGTTATGTCATAAACGGATTGCAACTTAACCTAAGACAAGGATTTACTTTTAAGAACATATGTTCATTTGCATCGGGAAGCTGTACAAATTCAAATTCCTTGTCAAGTGAACAAGCATCATGAATTAAGTTAATGGAATAATCATTGTGGATCGAATGAGGACTTCCCTAAAAAATGTAAGATTCAGAATCAAGGGTAGGCTCATGAAAAACAAGGTTCTCACCCAAAACCAAAAGGGACTAGGCATCTTCATTGTGAATTGATGGGACAATGAGAAAATGATGAGTCAATCACAACATCATCTAAGTTTAACGATTCACGATGAACATCATCAAGATCATTTTTCCTCGCCTCCTTACAAGGATCAATTTCCTCCCTAATATGATTATACACAAGGAAAATTTTTGAAAGGGGTTGATTTATGAATGAGATATTGTGTTGAAAATTGCATGCCTTGTCTTCAATTAAGGCCTCATCTCATGGATGAGGGGAACACAAAATGCGAGGATGAGGAAGGATGATACCCTCCTAAAAGACTTCCTTGAAATAAGTTTGGAACATAAAATCCTCAATAGGAAGGATTTGGTGAATATATTGTTCTAGAGGAGGGGTAATCAAATTAGGAATATTGGTAGTCTCCTTGATCATATCTTGAAGGGGGTACGGAAACTGGTCGTAAACATCAAGAGAGATTTTGATGACCATATCTTCACATTGCTTCCTACATTTGGATTTCAACATATTTTGATAGGTGTTTAGGTCATGGTGATCATTGTAAAAGTCACACCAAGGCAAAGGAGATTTTGAATTATCAAATTCGTTCTTGAATTCTTCAAATAATTGTCCCCAACCTTGGATAGAATGATGAGGTAAAGAATAAAACCAAGCGAAATCCTTTCCTCGAAGTGTTTGTGGGAAAATACAAATTGTTAGAAATAGATCAGAACCGTGATTTCTACAACAATATTTGAAGAAGTTTTCGATGTGATCTATAGGATTCTCATGAGGTAAACCCTTGAATTTGGGAAGGGTGGTGTACAAGCAACGAAGTTCAAGATGATAATTCAGAACACCAAGAACATCAAAGGAAATAACAAAAGGCTACCAAATGCCAGTCATTATACAATAATAACGATGATTCGAAAGCATGGCTCGACTAAGATTAACTCGAGGATCATATTCAAGAAGATTCAAGAAAATATAGGAACATAAATCCCTAGTGTAAGCGCCATTTATGTTGATACTCAAAATGACATGGTTAGGGAAACAACACTGTAAACACCCTTGGAGGGATATTCAAGGAGAGGATGAGGATGGAATCCTGGGGTGCGTTTAGAGCCCTCAGATAGATAAGGTTCACAAGGTTAATCAATGGCATTAAGTGCATTAATAAATTAAAGTGTGATAACATATTCAAGATTATATGCACAAATCCTTTGAAAAAAAAAGTGTTAGTCCATTAATAAAACTAAATGAAGCCTATTTAAGCATGCATGCATTAATTTTGAAGACTAATTAAACGACAAAAATAAATAAATGCAAAATACTTACAAAATGAAAGTGCATAATGCAATAAATAATTAGAGAAAAGAGTATTTAGCGGTTAGCATAAAATACATAAATAATTGGAACTACTTTGATGCACAAGTAAAATTAAATAGCTTCTTGCAATGCATGGAAAGAGATATGCAATTTCACTTAATTTCAGAATTTTTAAATATTTCCTAAAGTCTAATTTCATTAAATAAAATTCATTGAGCTAACTAATGAAAGAACTTGATGATTTAGACATTAGTACGATATTAATAATTAAAGTTCTTCCCATGTCTAAGTAATTTTTAAAAGCATCTTTGAATGTGCGAAAATAATTCCTTCTTTTAGTTCAATGCTAGATTTTTAAATGCAATTGAAAAATCAAAGGTCCTTTAATGAATAAAATCAATTTAAAACTATGAACTTAGCAGATTCATTGTTCAATAAAATTCAACTTGATAAAATTTGCAGATTGCATAAAGTGAAAGTTAACATAAAATATTATAGAACAACTACTTTAGTTTAAACAATAGAGCATCACAGAGCCTAATGACTAAAGGATAAAAATCTGAGTTTTATTTATAGTTAGTAAACATGAATAAAGAAAATAAAAAAAATTCATAGTCCATTTATACATATGATACAGCCTTTTGCAAAATGCAAAAAAAAAAGAAAAACAACAGCAAGGCTAAATGATAAATGGTGGAGGAAAGACACAGATATGCCCAAAAGGCTTTTTATTAATGTAATAATGGAATTTTTCAGTCATCAAGTACAATAGGTTGTGATTGGTTTGTAATGCACCCAACCTTGAAACCAAGGTCATGGGCACATGTAAACCATGAGTAAAAGTATAGCACACCGGAATAAGGTCAACCTAAGGCTAGGATAACATACCATCAGGACAATTAAAACAAACATACGACCTATAAAATAATTGCGATACTTTAAAAACAATTATGAAACTCTCCAAGGGCTCATGCAGATGCAACACCGTGCAAGCATGATAATGCAACCAAATTCACAAAATTTAATAAAATTGGAGCCTAGAATTATTAAAACATTAAAGGAGACCATAATCAGCCCAAGAATGCTAACTAATCAGATTTACAGAATCCTTTGCAAACAAATACAAACTAGGTCTTTCCGTCGTAAAACTATTCAATTTATGGCACTCTCGTCCATCAAATTTATGACACTTTTATTAATAGTTTTGGAATTTCTCATCAGGTTAGATATGAAACTAACACCTACATTCAGTCAATAATGTAAAAATGCAAATATAGAGCTATCATATACAACCATTAATTCATACAAAGATCAGATCTACTATTGCTATAAAAATCACTATCGGATCATGTGGTAATCATCCAAATCCCTACAAAACCAACAATGAGTCCTAAATAAAAATCATATCAGCTATATGGGGCACTCTACAGTCACCAAGGGTACACTAGAGAATTCATATATATCCATACAACATCATATATTCAATTCTCTAGACAAACTATCAATTTAATCTAGTTTTCTAACAAAAACACCCACTTTCTAGCAATCAAAACTCAGTATTTTCAACTATGGATCATATAATAGATATGATAAGCCATGGGAGGTGCACTTTCATATTAAGATACATAAATTAGCACATGAATAAACATATTACAAGATTCCATTAATATCATATCTCAAATAGAAGAGAAAAAAACCCATTTCCAAGCAAGATTTCTGAACTAAAGTTCCACGAAACCAAGCAATTTCAACTATAAATTGATCTACATTTTCGATCAGCCATAGAGGGCACACTTGCAGAGTACGATACAACAAATAACATATTCACAAACATATTTCAACTTTTCATTATGATCATATCTCAAAACAAATAGAAAACTCCAATTTCCAAGCAAGATTCCTCAACTAGAGTTCCAAAAACCAAGCCATTTCAACTATGAATTTATCTACAGGATTGATCAGCCATAAAGGGAACATTTGTAGAATATGCTATAGAAAATAAACACATAAATCACATATTTCAAGATTCCACCAAGATAATATCTCATATTCAAGGAAAATGTGCAAGTTTCCAGTAGATAAACCATCAAACCTACATCCAACCATTGATACAAAACCATATACATTTAACTATGAATAGATCAACCATCAAGGGAACTATAGAAGCAATGGAAACATAATATAAACATATGAATTTACATAAAATAAACCACTTATATTAATAATGTGCAACTGGCATCAACCAGGCCATGTTCCACCCAGCGAAAGGCACTACCAAGCTAGATCTCACTTTGACAGGCCACCCCCAAGATGAGGCCACAAATACACAAGAGAGGTGCGCTCAAGGATAGCCCAAGTATCATTTTGAGAATCCACAAATCAATTCCTCACCATCTCCTTTATCCTCCACCCCACTACCAGGTGCAATGTTAATTGCTTCACCCCCTAGGTTCCTCAGGACATCGCTATTCACCATTAGGATTTATGTGCAGGTCCATGATTGAGACAAGTAGTGGACATGGAGGAACCATACCAAATTTGTCCAGGATTTACACAAACACCATACAAGATCACAGTGCTTCAAGCACAAGGTCCATTCACATAGTAGAAAATACATGACTTCATAAGTTCATAAGCTTACCAAGCTCCCAACATCAATGGCATGAACCACCAAGAACAACTACCAAAAACAACAACCTAACCAAAGAAGTAAATTTGAACCCAAGGGGGGTCAAATCAAACCAAGGTAATCCAACTTGAGTTAACCCAAGGGGGTTAACTCAACCTAAAGAGGCTAACTATAATCCAACCCAAGCAATTTGAATTTCAAGGGGAGTGACCCCAAGCCACTCTACCCAACTCAAATTCATGTGTGGAAACATCATCCATGGAGAGGAATCAAAATTAGTGAGGTGAGGAGTTACAGAAACCAAGGCATCTTCCCAAAATAGAAAAGGAGGGGTTACACAAGGATTTATCCAACTTTTGAGGTGTCTAGGCTAAAAATAGTCAGTGAGGGCACACTTGTGCAAATGGGTGTTACAAAACCAAGTGTAGCCACAAAAAATGAGTCACAAAGCCACCAAAGGGGATCAAATGACAAGTGGGATCCATCCACATCAAGAAAGTGCATTCACCAAGGAAGGCCCACTAAACCATGAATTATGCTCAATAATACCAACATAGGTTAAAATAATCAAAAGTCGGGTCCATTGTATAATTTTTGGGTGACCATCAACTAATATAGTCACCAAAGCATAAATATGGACCAAGCTCAACCAAACAAGTTTTAAAGTGCTAGGAATGTCCCCATTCCCCCTCACTTTGTGGATCTATGCCTCCCATACTATTTTAGAAATCCTCAGTGTGACAATTGTTTTTATTAATTAATTATTTACAAAAAAATAATAATAATGTATTTCAATCCTTAAAGACCCTTGTCTTGGCACCTAGTGCCACAATAATAAACAATTACAGTTTACATATGTATGGGGCTTAACATATGGGGTATTACATTCCCCTCCCCCTTAAACAATGCATCATCCTCGATGCATAATACATACATGTCTTTACAAAAGGATAGCATACATGCCCATACATGCCTAAGAAATATAACATCCTTCAAACTCTCACAAACATGCCCATGCATGCCCCAGAAAGATAAAATCTTTTTAACCACAATACTTCCCATTACCATCTACTTTCTTGTCTATCTCCACTGCTCATGGGAGGATCGAGACTAGTAGAGTGGGCAAAAGGAAGCAAGGTTCAGTATTCAATCCCCATTATAGGTTCTATAAACCTCATTACAAGGCCTTCAAACCTCGTTATGAGGACTTCAATCCTCAACAAAGATACATCCAACTAAAAATAATATTTCATTCACTCATATTCAATTAACATCAGGTATATAAAAATATATGATATAAGGATATTCATCTATAAAGATACTTTCTTCACATTGCAACAACCACATGGTTAGCATCAAACACACACACACACATATACATTGTTCAACAAGATACATATATATAATACATCTCCAAAATATAAGATACATGAAATAAGATCTAATTATCACATGAAATATTTCAAGGGGACATCACAACATGAAATGAATTCCTTTTTATTCCGTTTCACTCTACTTCACCTGTGACACGTGAAATACATCAAAGGCATATGAAATCAAAATGCTTGAAATTCATTTACCTGAAAAAGTATTCTGATCCATTTCAAATTCAATTTCAATCATGCATTATGTACATACTCTAAGTTACTTGGAAAGCATGGACAAATATTACTAAGATACTTCTAATACAAGAAAATACCACTAGTTATTCTTTCATTATATATATATACATAAACCAAGATGATTTAAACAAGGTCATAAGGACATTCAAATCACAAGATCACACATATATTCCTAACAAAGAACATAAGGATACTCAGATCATACGAATACCTTCCTAACAAGGATAAAAAAGTTACTTCCTATCAAATATCGCAGGGATACAAAGACCAAAAATATACTTTTCGAAAAGGATCACATGAACACTTTAATGCAAACGGTCAAAGAAAACTCAAACACATCAGTTCAAATCTAACTAAGAAACCAAAAAGGGTCATAACAACTAGCATCAAAATAAGATCTCCAATAGTTGGGGCTTCTTGAATGTTGTTGATCTTTTTTGCATTGCTTCCCCTTTGAGGACAATTCCTGTAGTAGTGGTTCCCTTTACATGTCCAACATTTGATAGGTGGTCTTGGTCCTTCATCTCTTCTAGCTCTACTTTGTTCTAGTTGTTATTGCTGATTACTGTTTGGAGGATGAAATATTGTCTTCTTCTTCTCTTGCTTGTATTATTTCGTATCCTTCCAGTCTTTCTGATGTGGAGTTTTGTTCTTATTTTGATCATATAAATGTTTGGCCTTCCAAACAACTTCTTTAAGGCTCTTCAATGTATCATATTGATTCTTGTCTCTATAGAAATCTGGTAAACCACTCAGAAACCTCTGAATCTTCACCTTTTCATCCTTCACAAAATATGCATATTTCAGTAGTTCTAAGAACCTCTTCTCATAATATTCATGGTCATTCTACCTAGCTTGAGTTCAAAGAAGTATTCCATCTTCTTGTCATAGTAAAATTTCAAGAGATACTCCTTCTGGAAGTACTTTTTGAATTTCCTCCAAGAGACTCTTTCTTCATCAATGTCCTTCACCTTGCCTAGTTGGTCCCACCAAATAGAGGCCTTACCTTGAAAGTGGTAGATAGCTACCCTTGCTTCCATGTTTGGTGAGTACTGATGCAATTGGAAAAACTTCCTTGGTCCCAACAACCAAGCTTCCACTTCCTCTCCTTTCTTTGCTTCTCCATCAAAGGTTGGAGGCTTGATTCTTCTTAGTTCTCCCACTAGTTCATTCCTCCTCTTCTTATAGGTAACTAGGGATCTTTCATGACTACTTTATGAGCTGCTTGATGAGTACCTTCCCCTCCTTACTACAGAGGGCATACGATGAGGTCTCCTTGAAGATTATCGACAACTCTCCCAAGCTTTCCTTGGTACTTTATCTCTTGGTGTGGTTCTTTGTATATGTTTTAGATCATGCATGATCCGTTCTTGCATATGAATGATTCTCTCATTGTCTTCCAAGATCAAGGGTTTGGTGCTTCACTTGTGCCCATTTGTCCCTTCTTCCCTTGGCCTATAAAAATTCTCTTCGGGACTATATGGATTAAGTGCATCATCAAACTCCATATCCTATCCCTTTACTGCTTGATTAATTGACACTGAAAGTTGCGATGCGATCATTTTTCAATAATTGTTAGTAGACCAACATGTTCACCCATTAATCATACTGCTTTTCATCTCAACATCGATCATACATAAGTTCTTAAAATATCAAAATAAATCAATCCTTCCAAAACCTAAGTCAATCATAATGTACTAGTAAATCAATCATACCACAAGAATCATTTCCATATTAATAAATTCAATGAGCGGTAAAAGAGGCAATGCACAAGCATCAACCAATCAAGTCACTGAACAATAAAAGAGGAAATGCACAAGCATTGACTAATCAAATCACCGAACAATAAAAGAGGCAATGCAAGGTGAAGATGCATCAACCAATAAATCTACACTGCATAATACTTACCAATCAATCCATTGAACAGTAAATATGCAATATTAATTAATTCTAAAGCATACAACTAACTGATCTTTGAAGTGAGGCTTCTGATTCTTCCATTACATAAGTGAGGTTAAAATTCTTTCACAAAGAAAATTTATAAATTCCAAATGAATATAAACAAACTTATAAATCTATAATAGGTCCAACAACCGCAAGTTGAAACCTAAGCTCTGATACCACTTGTAATGTACTCGACCCTGAAACCAAGGTCACGGGAACATGTAAACCCAAGGGAAGGCTGAGTAAAGGTATATAAAAGTAGAATAAGGTCAACCAAAGGATAGGATAATATACCACCAATCCGATTAAAACAACCATACAACCTTTAAAATAATTGAGATACTTTAAAAACAATTATAAAGCTCTCCAAGAGCTCATACAGATGCAATACCATGCAAGCATGATAATGCAACCAGATTTACAAACTTTAATAAACTTAGAACCTAGAATTATTAAAACATTAAAGGTGACCATAATCAACCCAGGAATGCTAACTAATCAGATTTACGGAATTCTTTGCAAACAAATACAAACTAAGTCTTTTTGTCGTAAAACTATGCAATTTATGGCATTCCCGTCAATCCAATTTATGACACTTTTATTAACAGTTTTGGCATTGCTCATCAGGTCAGATATGAAAATAACACCTACAGACATTCAATAATGTAAAATTTCAAATACAGAGCTATCATATACAACCATTGATTCATACAAATATCATATCTACTATTGCTATAAAAATCACTACTGGATCATCCGATAAGAATCCAAATCCCTACAAAACCAACTATGAGTCCCAAATAAAAATAATACCAGATATATGGGTCACTCTAAAGCAACCAAGGGATCACTAGAGAATTCATATACATCCATACAACATCAGATATTCAATTCTCTAGAGAAACTATCAATTCAATCTAGTTTTCTAGCCGAAACACCCACTTTCTAGCAATCAAAACTCAATATTTTCATCTGTGGATCATATAACATATATGATAAGCCATGGGAGGTGCACTTGAAAATTAAGATACAACAATTAGAACATGAATAAATATATTACAATCTTTCATCAATATCAGATCTCAAATAGAAGAGAAAAACACCAATTTCCAAACAAGATTTCTCAGTTAGAGTTCCAGAAAACCAAGCAATTTCAACTATAAATTCATCTACAGGTTCAATCATCAATAGAGGTGCACTTGTAGAGTAAGATACAGAAAATAAAATATGTACAAACATATTTCAAGTTTCCATTATGATCACATCTCAAAACAAAGAGAAAACTCCAATTTCCAAACAAGATTCCTCAACTAGAGTTCCAAAAACCAAACCATTTCAACTGTGAATTTATCTATAGGATTGATCAGCCATAGAGGGTACATTTGCAGAGTAAGTTACAAAAAATAAACATATAAATCACATATGTCAAGCTTCCACCAAGATCAAATCTCATAGTCAAGTAAAATGTACAAGTTTCCAACAATTAAACCATCAAATCTGCATCAAACCATTAATACAAAACCATATACATTTAACTGTGAATAGATCAACCATCAAGGGAGTTATAGCACCAATGTAAACATAATATAAACATATGAATTTACATAAAATAAACCACTTATATTAATAATGTGCAATTGGCATCAACTAGATGACGTTCCACCTAGCCAAAGGCATTGCCAAGCCAGATCTCACTTTGACAACCCACCCCCAAGCTAAGGCCACAGATCCAAAATGAAGATGCAATCAAGGATAGCTCAAGCATCAGTTTGAGAATCCACAACTCAATTCCTCACCACCTTCTTTCTCCTCCACCCCACTACCAGGTCCAATGGTAATCCCTTCACACCCTAGGTTCCTCAGGACATCGCCATTCACCATCAGGATTTATGTGTAGGTCCAAGACTAATACAAATAGTGGACACATAGAAACTATACCATAGTTGCCGAGGATTTCCACAAACATCATACAATATCACATTGCTTCAAGCACAAGGTTCATTCACATAGTAGAGCATACATGGATTCACAAGCTCACAAGCTTACCAAGCTCCCAACATCAATGGCATGAACCACCAAGAACAACTAACAAAAAAAAAAAAAAAACCACCAACAACTAACAGAAACAGAAAAAAAAAAAAAAAAAAAAACAACCACCTAACCAAAGAGATCAACCATGTATTTATAGACCAAAGAAGGAAATTCGAACCCGATGGTGGTCAAATCAAACCAAGGCAATCCAACTTGAGTCAACACAAGGGGGTTAACTCAACCACAAGAAGCTAACTCTAATCCAACCCAAGCAATTTGAATTTCAATGAGTGTGACCCCAAGCCACTCTACCCAACTCAAATTCATGTGTGGACACATCATCCATGGATAGGAATCAAAATTAGTGAGGTGAGGAGTTACACAAACCAAGGCATCTTCCCAAAATAGCAAAGGAGGGGGGGGGTTACATAAGGAGTTATCCAACTTTTGAGGTCTCTAGGCTAAAAATAGTCAGTGAGGGCGCTTTTTGCAAATAGGGTTAGAAAATCAAGTGCAGCCACCAAAAAGGAGTTAAAAAACCATCAAAGGGGCTCAAATAACAAGTGGGATCCATCCAAGCATCAAGGAAATTGAATTAACCAAGGAAAGCCCACTAAACCATGAATTAGGCTCAATAGTACCAACATTGGATAAAATAATCAAAAGTTGGGTCCATTGTACAATTTTTGGGTGACCATCAACTAATAAAGTCACCAATGCAAAATTATGGACCAAGCTCAACCAAACAAGTTCTAAAGTGCTAGGAATGTCCCCATTCCCCCTCACCTTGTGGACCTATGCCTCCCATACTCTTTTAATGGTCCCAGTTGTTTATATTAATTAATTATTTACAATAATAATAATAATAATAATAATGTCTCTCATTCCTTAAAACCCTTGTCTTGGCACCTAGTGCCACAATAGTAAACAATTACAATTTACATATGTCTAGGGCTTAACATAAGCGGTATTACATGGTTCAAATCCTAAGAACATGAGGTTTACAGACCCTATGTAGCTCTCAATATTAGAGGTTCACCTAGGTGAAACTGATACATGGTGAGTATTCCCCGCTCAGATTTTTCTAATGGTAACATGCACACATGAAGACATCAGTAATAAAAATATAAACAAGAACATGGAATGCATGTAGGAAAACATTACGTACCTCCAGCAGAAAGACACTCTGCCTTCACCCTAGTGGATGGACCTGAAACATAGTCTTACCTACAATCACCACTTGTTAGGCTCATGAACAACTGAGTATGAAGGGGGAAATGTAGAAATGGAACCTATAAGTATCCACCTCTTACCTCTGATGTGAGATACTTGTTTCAGCAGCTTCATTTCAGTTTTAAAGGCCACGGCAGGTAGTGGAAGTGCTTCAACTCTTGTGAGGGGAGGCAAAGAGTTTTGGTAACTGTCGAGAGCTCAACGTTTCAATTTTGTCAATTGATGTTTCATCTTGTCATATGCGTCTGAATAAGGGTGAGACATAGTAACCTAAGCTCACCCTCTTCATAAATGCAGTTCCATTATGCTTAGGAAATTAACAATATGGTCCCAAGGAACTTAAATGTCATGTTTGCACTTATTCTCTCTTTGGGTTGAATTCTGGGTTTTATAGTTCCACAAAGGCTCCATGAGCTTTTTAGGCTCAGCTTCAATTGTATTAATGCATTAAAAAATAACTTATGGTTATTACTTCTTCAATTTTTAATATCTAGAATAAACAACTCCCTTGGTTTCTAAATATATGGTAAGTGCAACTTGAACAACGACTTGTAAACAATCGTACTGTGACTTCCAACCAAGTGTTCCTACAGCTTGGGAGGTCGGGAATGGACATAATCACCTTAGCCAAATCTGAAAAATGAAAGAAGAAATCCCCAAAACTCGTCATGAATGTCGTTTCTTTTGGCATGATTAAAAAATGAACAATGCCCTCTGTCATACTGCATCTTCCCCATCTCTTAGTGTCAAAGGATCCCATATGTTTATGAAAAATCCGTCATCCCATCCTCTAAAAGAGATTAAATCATTTAGATTCAATTAACTTCAAGCCTCTGTTATTGTATTTTTACCATCCAAAGTATTCTATCATGTCCACGCTTTCCCTCTGCATGTCCGTTGGCACCTTTTCTTATGCTTATCATTCTTGCTGGTGTTTTTCGTCATTGGAAACTAGACTAGGACATGTGTAGGCTTTGTTGTATTTTCTTATGTCAGCACACTGAGGCTCCTTGTGTATTCTTTGAGTTACACACCCAACAACTTCCCCTGCCAATTGGTTGTTATATCTCATTCCCATTGATACTGCCATTGCAAGGTAGGGTTGTTAGAGTTCCTACCTATCGTGCGTTCCAAGTTTTTTTCACATGGAAAAAAACACACAGTACTTTTGTTATTCCTTCTTGAATCAAAAAGTACAAAAGAGATCTAGATCATCATATGATCACCATTAGCCATATAAGCCAATATAAAATACTGGTGACAACTGCTAGAGACTAAACAACAAAGAGACAAAAATCCCAAGACAAAACCCAAGTCCGGGCAAGACACAACCCATAGGACAAAACACCAGAAGGAACAAACCAACCCCTCCAAAAAAAGGGAACTAGACCAAAATGTCTAAAGAACCCTAGAAAGAGATAGAGTTGTCAATGTATTCTTCCACATAGAGAGAAGCTTCCAAGCCCACTACAGCCTCTTTGGACAACCTATCATCCTCATAATTTTGTTCTCTGAAAATGTGGTCTAAAGAGATATCATGAAAGGAATGTATGAGATCCTCTGTACATTGAAACCAATGAATTAATGAGACCGCCTAAAGTGAACAAAGCTTACTATCCCACCATTTGATCACCATATAATCCCTAAAAAAAAACAAGGAATCAATTCCTAACGAGGTTGCCATATGTAGAGGACACCACAGAGCAAGTAATTCTACCCTAGTATTAGAACCTCTACCACATGAAAAATTCTTCTTTAATAAGTGATCATTGTTAATTTTGATCTATCAACCAGCACCACATATCCCTCCTTGTTGAGCACCATCCAAAAAACCACAAGCCAAGGAAAAAATAGGGAGATCCATAAATTGTTTATTCCTCATTTTAGCTTGCTTGATATGAACATAGTCTTTATACATACCAAGAAGTCTGATCACACTAACCTAAGTTTGGAATTATGTCCTTAAAAATGGAAGCATTTCTAATTTTCCAAAGTTCCCAGCAGATAAAAACAAGTAGGAGATTGTGATCTCTAATATTCTATACCAGTTATAAAAGACTTCCTCCACTGTAACATTGTTCCATCTCAATTGTAAATTAAAGTTTGCACGGACTAATTCCCATAGGTTTCTGCTGAAGCCACAATTTACAAATAAACATGAACAATAGATTCATTTTCCCATTTGCATAAAGAACAGACACCGGTCCCCTTCCATCCTCTACAGAACAAGTTATCCCATGTCAGAAGATAGTTTTCAAAAGCCAACCATAGAAAGCACTTGATTTTCATGGAAACCTGCCATTTCCAAAGCTTTCTGAACCACCATTTTGGGACATTGTAGTCAGAATTCTGTATGAGGGAAGCAGAAGCAGCTTTTGCAATAATTTGACCAAAGGATTGATTGCAATACCATATCAAGACATCATCCTCATTAGTTAATCTAATGCTCGCCATGTTAAGATGATAAATATAGGACTGCTATTCATCTACCCAAATGCTCCCTAATACAAGGTATTTGGCAGTCATCTAGTAAGATGGATCTGGCTAAGCCAGGCAAGCCTTTTAATATGTGTCAAAGTCACAAAGCCTAATTCTTTCAAATAGTCCATTAAAAAAGGGAAAATAATGTAGTTCTCCTCATTCCCAATTATGGGGAAAATTCCAACTAAAAAATTTACACCATTACCAACCTTTTAGGTCAATCCCTTGTTGATCCAAGAAAAATATTTAATGAATCCTCTCTACAAGTTGGAGACATTAAGAGTACCCCGAAGGGGATTTTTGATCCATTTAAGTATACTCTTTTTAATGTATTTCCCATGCAACACCATATACCAGAGTCCATTACCAAACAAATCCCTCCACAAACTTTTCATACTTAAGGCTGTGCAAAACCAATTAATATCTTTGATATTCTAGCCACCTGCATAATTTGGTTTAAAGAATATTTTCCAGTTATCCCAATGATATTTGCCACCATCAGCATACCACGACCACAAAAAGTTGAACATTAGTTTCCTTAGAATGGATAAAATAGACTAGGGAACATGTGCCAGAGAAAACAAGAAGATCGGGATGCCAGCAAGGATTGACTTTAGAAACACTAATATGCCCCTAAGAGATAGATGCATGTAGGTCCAATTATTAATTCTTTTCTCATATTTTTGAATCAACCATTTCCAATCCTTTTTACCATAGCAATTTGGATTTAAATAAAGTCCCAAGTATTTGAATCCCATCTCCAATTCAACGATCTGGTAAGGAAGGAATACAGAGATCTACCTCAAAATATCTTCATCCACCCCATTATAGAGAAAAGCAAATTTAGTAACACTAACCTCCATACCAGATGCTACACAAAATAAGGAAACAATATCAACAAAAACATGCCATTCATCAACAACACCAACACTAAACAACACTACATCATCAACAAAGAGAAGATGAGTTATGAAAATGGAAGCAACAACTTTGATACCCCTGATATTACCATTCATTTTGGCCACACCAATCAATCTACTTAAGCTCTCTACAACCAGAAGTAAAAGGAAGGGAGAGAGAGGACAACCTTGTCTAATACCCCTGCTACTAGAGAAGAAACTTGAAGGTGCACCATTTATAAGAACAGAGAAATGTGTAGTGGACACACATGCATAATCCAATTCACCACTAAGATAGAAATCCCTATCTAAACCAAGAGTAACATGAGATAAACCCAATTCACCCTATCATAAGCTTTGACGAGATCCATCTTCAAGATAAGGGCATCGAGATTCTTAGTCTTAATAAAATGTAAGCATTCTTCAGTAATACCCATAACATCTAATATTTTCCTATTCCCCAATAAACCAAATTCTTCCTTTTACATAACCGCATCCAACTTGGAATTCAAAAAAATTTCAACTATTTTGATTATGAGCTTATATGCACGAGGGCTCTCCCTGCTGGATTCCTTTGATCTTCTGGCCGTTGTGATGCCTTCTCTGCATGTGTTGTGCTTGCAGCTGTGTTTTATTTTCCTGTTGCCTCCATCAAACGGCCCTCTCGTGCTAGACAGTCATTGCATGCGGCTCTTTTGTGTTTCATTCTCATGGCTTCCGCATTGGGATTCTACCCTAATCATTCACCTTCTTCTCCACTTGGATAGCCTACGTGGTGTGCCAGCTCATCTACAGTAATGGTGGCAGGCCCAACCCCTGCAAATTCGGCATGGTCGTAATCTTACCTGGCTGGGGTTTTAATGAAACTCCCTTACATTTCGTATATAGAACGTCCATATGCCACGGAGGAGGCTTCAAATCCATAGAGAAAGGCCTTTTTCACTTTTATAGATTTTTCCCATTTTTATATTTTTATTAAAAAGAAATCAATCAATCATGTGGCTATCAAAGGCTTTTAAAAAATTTGGCATGACAAAGGGATGAGGGGAAAATAGCCTTATTAATTAGGAAAGAAAAGGTCTTATGATTTTTTTTTAAATTTTAGCTTTGGATAATGGCTTTGGGGAAAGGAACGATTTGTATAAGCAAATGGGAAAGGTTTAGTTTTTTTTTTTTAAGGGTATAATAAATGGGAACCTGAAATAGGTACATGATATATTTCGGAAAAAAAAAAGATTTGAGAAAAAGGGATTATTAGGGTAAAAGGAAAGGAAAAAAACGAGATGGCCTTTTTATTGAAGAATGGTGGATATTGGCAATTTCTTGCAAAGAAACACATGAGGAGGAATTTTTTTTACCTTTCAAACATAAGCGTGATGAGTTGGTATCCAAATACAAGACTGGTGAATTAAATGGGAAAGTGAAAATGACATATTTTAATTGACATGACTCAAACGACTCTAACTTGCTGAAACTTTGACTAAGTGTCGAAAGGGTAAAACGATGACAGTTTCATTTTCAAATGAAATATGGACACGCTTAGTGGTTCAACATGGATGCGATGGTATACAAATAAAGACATGATGATGCACAGAGTGATAAATGACCAATCTCCAAGACACAACACCAACCAGACTATGATGACACACATGATGTAACTTGGAAAGTCTGGCAAAGAGGTGATACATAAGTGAAAATGGGGAAACAAGATATGGATGCAACAAGCACTTCACCCTGGATGTGACTGTACATATGGAATGATCTTGTGACAAAGTTCAATAGGTTCTCCTCTGGCATCATGTTTCGACACTTCAGAATCATGTTGATGTTGAGCATCAATAGGTTCATTTATCCTCAGATCATCCTTGTTAATATTGTTGTTGGCAGGATCCCCTGGGAACTCTACTCCCCATCATTATCCCCTTGAAACTCACCACTAGGTGCAATATTGTTAGGTTCATGTATCCTCAAGTCATCCTTTCTATTATTATTGTTGGCATAATCCCCTAGGAACTCTATCCCATAAATCCCTCTTACTTACCCAACATCCCCAATGTCAGGATCAAGTTCACCCCCACCACATCATTATCTTCCATTTATGGTGCTCATTCTACATCATTAGCAAGGATACTATACGGCTTAGGTATTCCAACAAACCTTTATAGGGTCGTCGACCAAGTGGTATATAAAAGAATCTAGTGAGTCACATACACAATTCACATCCCTAGTGAATGCATTTATGACTTTCTTCCAACCACTAGCCTGCCATGACATAGGATTGGAACTACTCGTTGAATTTTCCCAAACCACCTCTACCCATATCATAGATCATATTCATGAATGGGGTTGATTACATAGCTTATGCCAGATAAATGTCAAATATAAAATCCTTTTGGTTTATTTTTTGAAATCCTTCTTGCATTTGATATCCAAAGTTGTAGCAACTACCATGCCTCAAATATAATATTTTAAGGCCCTAATAGTCATTCATTATTAGTATATTAGTTATGGTTAGGTCAACTTAGTAGTAGGTTACATTATGATCACTTCATCTCCTTTTTATAATAAAGGAAATTCATTTGTATAATCATATCATTTTTTCTTGTGCATTTGATACATTGTAAAAGTAGGTTTCCCCCTCAAAGAGATTTCTTATTAATCTATTTATTTCATTTTCAAGGAAATGGGTTATTCTCACTTTTAATTTTATGCTATTTTGGGAATCCGTTGCATGACATTTAGTATCATAGCTATTTTCTCTATAGTTTTTTTTTTGGACATTTCACATAGCTAAATTTTGAGTCACCTCTAGTGTAATGTGCCCAATAAAAAAATAGGAATATAATATCCAAGGTTCCAACTTTAATTATGTTGATTTTCAACTTTTTTCCAAACAATGGCTTATGAAGGCTTATGAGATGCCCTCGTTCAACAATAGTGGAGTGTATGTATATTTATGATGTCCATTAAAGGTGTGCAACTCATAAAGGTGTTTAGAGTCCACTAATATGTGTCCCAAATCAAATCTGATATAAAATTGGAAGCTTGTAAAGAAACTAGGAACACTAACTTTCAATTTTGGCCACATTAAACACGAGGTTTCCAACTCTTCCCAAAAACTACCAGAGCAACTCAAATTCTCCAAATATAAATTTAATGGACTAAAATAGAATCAAATCAAAATATTTGACCCACTGATAGAATCCAAAGAACTTCCAAATAAGTATGAAAGACACCCTCTCAAGACTAGTGAGAAACTAGCTCGATTTCCCCCACATTGGAATACTAGTTTTTCAATTTGACCCAAACACTTCCCAATCAGCCCAAGTCTTCCCAAACAGATCCAATTCGACCATGAAACTCCCAAATCAACAAAAATAACTTAATAACAAACTTTAGGGAGCTCATATGAAAATTTAATACAAATTGTTGTAAGATTGCTTAACCATACTAGCAGATTTGCGCATAAATCACCCATAAGCTTGAACATTGAACACCATGTGATGAAAAGATCTATAAATATTTATTATGAATGTATGGATACAGTAAATACACTGATTACAACAATATATGGCTCTTACAAAAGCTCGAAATCCAAGAAATATGGAGATAGAAAAGTAGTGGTGCGCCCCTCCACCAAAAGAGATGCCGAATAGAGTAGATTTAGTAAAATGATGATATCTCGGGCATACGGAAACCTTTTTTAGTGAAAAAAAAAAGTTTTCCCACTGGAAATGATGCTATGACTGCAATGAAATAGGTCTCACAGCCCATAAATGCTCAAAAGTATCGAAACCAGAACCTCCATTTCGGCCCACCAACACTGGTCCAAGCTCTAAATCAATAGAAAGAAACTTCAAATGATAGGAATTCGACCCCACTACTGTATATGAACATAAAACCTGCAATAAATCTCTATAGAGAAATATGAAAGTGATTTCTCCCCTCAATACTCATCTTCAATGAAGCACAATGAAAATATCTTGATGATCTCCTCCTCTCTACTAGCTTGGGTGGAATCTTTCACTACCGAAACTAGATCAATGGCAGGGAAGGTAAACACCCACCGTGAAATGGACAAACTAAGCTCTCCAAGACTGCAAAACAACAACAATGATCTAAAAAATCTTTCACTTGTGTCTTCATCCCTTTTATAAATCTTCATGGACCATTTCCTCCTCATTCTAGAATTCTCTCACAAATATTTAATAAAATATTAATAAATGTTATTTTTATGAGAGAATGACACATTGGGACCCATTTAATTCCTCTTTAATGTTATTTTGCCAAACAATAACTCCATCTACCTTGGAAATTCAAATTTGAGAGCATTAACTTGATTTTGGGAAAGTTACATTAGCATGTGGGCCCACCCTTCTCCTCTAGTGCCCTCCTTGGTTAAATATAGGACCTGCAACATGTCATAGGTTGTCATAAGTTGTCATAAGATTTCATAGGACCTGATTCTTGTCATAAGTTATCATATATGTCATAGAATCTGTCATTGACTAAAAATAGCCCTGTGACTCTTCACCTTCCCCATGGGAGTTTCTTATTCTTCCAAATTCGAATTTGAGGATGGTGCCATGTGTAAAAGAGGAATATTCCCTCATGTAGACCCCAAATATCCACTTATGCACCCCCAAGTCCAACTAGGACCCCATGCCACTTCATTTTGGAGCAATTAATGGTTTTTCCATAATTTATTGGCCTATTTTCCACCATCAATTTTGAATTTTGAATTTCCATGAGAAACTATAGGCCTTGGGGTTAAATATCAATATTTTAATTTTCCCACATAACCCTTAGGAATTGGATAGGCCAACTTAATTGTTTATTTGAGAATTATTTAATTGGAGACATTATATCTAGAGACATATCTAAATACTTGTAGTAAAAATTCCAAGCCTTATTTATCAAACATTCAAACTTATATTTTGTGAAAGTTGTGATTTTTTACTAGTCCAAAAACTAGTTTCAAACAAGCTTTCTAAGTAAAAATGTCATATCTAAAGCTTGTGAGATTAAAATTGAGTGCCACCTCTTGCATAATAGGTAATACAAACCATAATGTTTATGGTAAAAATTTCATACATATATTAAAAAAATTGGACACATGGCAGGTCATATAAGTTATCTCTCTTGAAGACGACAAAAGCAACAAGTTATGAGAAAGTTACCATAACTTTCTCTCGGCACATCAAAATTTGGTCAAACCTATTGAAGTAAAGAGAAGATATACTAGCCTACTGTAGATAGAAATTTCAGACTCAGGAGGGGCGTAATTTTAGGGATAATTTGGGAGAAATGTTTGTCAGAAAGACAACTTAGAAACCAAGTTTTTTAAAGGAATGTTAATTTGAAACTTGCATAACTTTGATTGGAATATGTTTTATGGGTGATTCAAAGGATGTGGTAAAGAGAGAAAAAATGGCATTTATAAGTAAATATCATTTTGGGATCACATGGCAAGGGGTTCTACAAAAAAATAATACACCAATTAAACCTCCATAAATCTCAACCATGACTCATGAAGAAAATGAAAGAATGTTTAACCAACTATCCAATTTGGAGGGTAAAGTTAAATATAGTTAAGTTATAGGTCAATGATACATGTTCTATTGTTAGACACAAAAATCTAATAGAAGCTACTCTAAAGTATATGAAGGGGGAAATTATAAATGAGATGAGACAACTTGTTACCAATCATTCATCTCCTCGTGAAGAGGATAAGGAGAAAAAGAGGGACTCATCCTAGTCACATACTGAGAAAAATGAAAAACAATTAGAGAACAATAGGTTTGACTCCTCAACACTTGATTAATCATCACTCCATAACCCACATCATCATGGATTCAACATGGGACCAAGGAACTACTTCATTCCCAATGTTCAATTAAGAAATTTTGATAGAGCATATGTGTTTACATGGGTGAACCAAATAGAGCGATAATTTTAATTGGGTCATATTATGGATGATAAGCAAAGGATTTTCTTAGCTACATTGTATTTTGAGGTGAGATACTATCAATGGTATTAATGGGTAGTTAAAATGAATCCTCCTTCTTATCATTATACTTGGGGTCTATTTGCAGGAGACCTAGAAGCTCAATATGGTAAAATTTGGGAACACGATTACTTTAGTCAATTGACAAGAATCAACCACTTAAGTGATGTTGAAGATTATAATTCAGAATTTCAAGTATTGTCCACAAGGGTGGACAACATAAGTGACCAACATCTATTAGAAGATTACATGGGTGGATTAAAAGAAGCCATTATTAAACATAAGACTTACTTAAAACATTTTGAAAATGTTATGAAATCTATTGAATGTGCTTACCATATTCAACCCAAGAATAGGGATACCCATAAGCCTACTACTAGAACATGTATGCAAGAAGCAACAATAGAATTTAGCCTTATAGGGAAAACCCTATCTCAACCTACTCAGATATTACAAAAGGAAATGGATGAAAGAAGAGAAACAAGACTATGTTTTGGTTGTAATATCAAATGGTCAAAAGGGCATTGAAAAAAATTGTTCACTTTATAGAATAATGATGACGAGGAAATAGTGGCATCCACACAAATGAGTGAGGAAGAGCTTCTGAATCAACAAGAGTAGGGAAAAGATGTAGAGATTTTGCACGGCACAAATCTAGATAGGTGTGAAATATTAATCCATGCATTGGCATGTGCATGTCAACACCTCAAACCCTCAAGATTGTAGGATACATTAAGAAGAAAAGGGTCATAGTGTTGATCGATTCAGGTAGTACACATACCTTCATTAATAAAAGATTAGCAAAGAACCTCTATTGTTTTGTTTATCCAATGATAAATTTTTCAGTATTGGTTGTTAATGGGGGAAGTATTGATTATGGAGGGAAATTTCATAACATTAAACTTAGTATGGTAGACTATAGTCTATAAGGCCCATGTATGTCATACCCATTGGAGGAATAGATGGTGTTCTAAGAATTCAATGGTAGAGAACCTTGGGTATGGTTTCTACAAACTATAATGAATTATTCAAGAGATTTAAATTAGAAGGAATTCAATATGAACTCAAAGGGTTAAAATCTCCACCCTCTCATATCATTAGCTCTCATATAATGGGAGAAATCCTAAAAAAAAGTGTTGTATTGGAGTTATTCCTAGAATTTATTGTATGGAAGTGAAGCATGAAGATGGAAATATTCTAGATGACTTAAAAGGTACCTTGAAAAAGAATCATAAAATCTACCAAGATATTCCTAAAGGACTACCTTTATCTAGAGATCATGAACATCAAATTGAACTCATGCTAAGAAGTACTCCCAATAAAAGGCATTATATCCACATCAAAAATAAAGAGAGGATTGAGAAAAAGGTACAAGACATGCTGGATGTAGGTATGATTCATAGGAGTTCATTTTCAACACCAATTGATAGACATAGATAATATATAAGAACAGAAACTAACACATTCTAAAGCTAAAAAGACGGTTATTAAATTATTATCACCACCTAAAACATTCCTCTTTGAGGAGCTGTTAATACACTTTGCTATAGCTATTTCTGTACACTGAGTGTACCATAAAATTGAACGGTGATGGAAAGAGAATGGAAAATACCCCATTTCCAAAGTACCCAAAATATTGACGATGAGGTTTTATCTATGGAAATAGCAAAACAGCTATACTCATTACAAGGTTTTATCTATGGAAATAGCAAAACAGCTATACTCATTACAGATTAAAATACCCCATTTCCAAAGTACCCAAAATATTGACGATAAGGTTTTATCTATGGAAATAGCAAAACAGCTATACTCATTACAAAGGTTTTATCTATCGAAATAGCAAAACAGCGATACTGATTACAGATTATCAATATATACAGATTATCAATATCAAAATTATTGATGATGATAAAATACAACCAGATTATATCATTCTGTTCTTTCCCTGCCCAAAGAAGTGAGTGGGTTGGATTTTAACCCCTTCTAAAAGAAGTCCACCTTTCCAATTCCCACCTTCCCATTCTCTCATACAGAACTCTATTTTTCCTGGATTACCCCCTTCTTCTTCCACAACAAATCTTCCTACATCAAACTCCATCCAATCCTCCTCTACATGTCTAAAGGGAGTCATTTGGTACCCTTCATTTTCAACAGATTTATCTGTATCACTCAAATACCGAGCATATATCTTGTCATCGCCAGAAGGAGTTGTAACCGAGAATTTGACTGGCTTACAATTCCATCCATATGCTTGATAAAAGGTGGGAATAAAAGTTGTAGCAAATATACTATAAATGCCACGCGGTAGCTCATGGAGTTTGAGCCTGAATGAAATGGTATATGCAGTACCAGGAGACAAAAACTTACAGTCAAATTGGCCTTTCACTTCAAACCAACATACTGAGACTAGTTCAGCTATCTCCTCGAAACTGTAGGCAAAAGTCAAAACTGTGTTATTAGTTTTTCTTTACTTACTCTCTACTTACTCTCTTCTTGTTAATACTTGAAAAAAATAATTGAAAGAATAGTGTGTTGGCTTACCTGGAGTCATCCTGAGAAATCCAATGCCAATACCGATTATCATCTCCCCATGTTATATCTAAATTTCTTGCAGACAACAGAAAGCACAATTTACCTGTGTCTCGCTCTATCCAGAACTTCTGAAGTGGTAAAAAAAAACGTTCAAATCATTAGTGCCGAATATAAATATTCAATGAAGAAGAGGAAACTAAGATATTCTGAATGGGGATCACTAAAGTAGCGAACGACAAAATAAAGGAGGCTACTATTTGCCTATTCAAATACATCAAACCCTGGTGTTGGCGCCATGTAATATTGTAAGCAAGTAAATAAATATAAACAGGATCTCTGACCAAACTTAAACTCTGAAGCCAGATACGCTTCAGCTGCAGTTGAGATCCAGTTCCACCTCACCCAAGTTTATAGCTGCAGCCTTCTCTAGAGGGAAATCGTCTACTTTCAAATGACATTGATCAGAGGATAATTTGGTAGGTAGTAGTTGCATGGACATTGATTTGAGGATAATTTGGTAGAAGATGATGCATTGATTAGTTGATGTATGGATTATGGACAGTTATTGATAAGTTGACGAGTATGGATTATTGGTAGTTCTCGATAGATAATCTATTTATAGAAGAAGGTAGGTGATAATAGATAGCTGAGGTATTATGCATTGATTAACTGATACATGTATGGATTGATGCATGGATTATTGGCAGTTCTTGACAAACAACCCATTTATAGAAAAAAGCAGTTCTTAACAGCCAACCCATTTATAGAAGAAGGCAGGTGAATGATTACAACTACTTATACCTTATTGGTGGCACTTGTGGCTTATAATGTTTACCAACCATAAATTAAGTAACTAGGATAATGCTTTTGTTATAAGTTAAGTAACTATGGTAATATCTAAGAATAATAATGCTGCTTTTGTTATAGAAAGCTCATAGCTGACATCCATTGACAACCCTGCACAATTTCTATAGCAAGCTTCACAAATACACCATAGTTGACCGACTAAAAATGTAAGACAATTACAGTTTTATCAATGAATGAGGTCTGGCTTCCATCTAATAGTCAGTTTCAACCACAGATCTGGGTTCCATCTAATGCTTAGTTCCAACCGGAGGTCAATAATCCACTCCTCGAATGAAGCCAACCAATGGATACGAGATATGCGGTTAGGCTCCAACCAGAACAAACAAACTAATATATATTTACTTTTGTGTAAACCTTTTTCTCCTAGCATTACATACATTGTTGAGGATATCCTCCTACCTGGGCTGGGCTGTAGATGTGCCTACGGGCTGTAGAATCTGTATTTAACTAGGTTTAGGTTTAATGATAAGGCAAACAAGATATTATGGATGAATTCGATTTAGGTGTTCAATATGTATTCAACAGTAGTGCTTTTAATGCTGTTGTGTTAGCGGTAGTACTTTTAATGCTGTTACTATTGAATATAAACTAATGATCAATCTAACAACTTATAATCCTAGCATAAACATTAAAAGTACTGTTGGGAATGCTTATTTTATTTAAGGCCTTACATTTATTAAATCTTAGATTCTCTGATGTTTGATTTAGCTCTGCTGCATGAAATGATAGTAAGAACCTCTATGGTCTTCTGGATTTTGCACTGGTTTTAATCTTTTAAGCAGTGAAAAATACAGAAAACCATGAACAACTCAAATAACTGCAAAAGCTTGAATCATCTTTAAGTAAGAACCTTCCAACAAATGTAAACAGGATGCCATCAATTAGAATTGAGGTGCAAGACAAAATGTGTTTAGTTCATCTCTAATACGTGTAGAGTATATAATGTAAAAGCCAACCAATTATTTGCATTATGTTATTCAATGATTTGTTTTCTTCTCTACATGGGTGTTCCAGTGCACGCATCTCTTTTTTCCTGGTGCAAATAAGTCTCTCAGTGCATCTCTTTTTTCCTTGGTGCAATTAAGTCTCTCAGTGCATCTCTTCTTTCTGGTGCAATTAAGTATCACAAATTTTTTATTTTAATTTGTAAGTGTTATCTAAGAATAAATGAGACCTAGATTCATTTTAAATTTATTAAACTTTGAAAAGATTAAAATTTTCTTAAACAGAAACATAAGAACAATACAAGCATCTCATCATATTAGAATTCTCAAATTTAAAATGCATCTGGCTTATCTTAACAGATCTAAGATTTTAGAACTCGAAAGTTGTTTGTTACAGACATACCTTGGTTCTGTCGTCGATCCAATTGGGATGGCAGAGAGTGAAATACAATTCTTTGTTGGACGAGATTTCCAAAGGCGAATCGAGCCTTGCAAGAAGATGGGAATATTGAATTGGAAGCATCTTCTCCCACAAGAAGTCCGAATTGCCGGCCAAGCTGAATGTCTGGCTGACAGCGCTGAGCCTGCAAACATCTCTGGGTGTGGTAAAGCTGAGTATTTGTGATATGCAGTTCTCTGGCAAATCCCCCATACCTTTCTTATTCTCCTTCTCCATGCTCCTTTTCTCCTTCTTCTACTACAACAACGAACAATAGTTATTTCTTCTTCTACTTTGTCCCCTCACTGCTTACTACCCAATACACCAAAATCCGACTTATAACGTTCTCCTTGCCAGTTGACCTTTTCTTCGCCACGAAGGTATGCTGTGTTTGCAGTTGCCATGAATCTCCTCAAAATTTGGATATGTTGTGTTTGCAATTGCCCTGAATCTTCTCAAAACTTGGATATGCTGTGTTTGCAATTGCCTTGAATCTCCTCAAAATTTGGATATGCGTCCATGAATTAATTAATTTGATGACAAGTCTGCATTATTGTCACTGATGACGGAACTTTATTTGCTGCTTACTAAATATGAATGGCAAATGAATATTTGGCGAGTCATGGATCGAACATTATTGTCATCAAATGAATTAATTAATTTGATGACGAGTATGCATTATTGTCACTGATTGACGGAACTTTATTTGCTGCTTATTAAATATGAATGGCAAATGAATATTTGGCGAGTCATGGATCGAACATTATTGTCATCAAATGAATTAATTAATTTGATGACGAGTATGCATTATTGTCACTGATTGACGGAACTTTATTTGCTGCTTACTAAATATGGATGGCAAATGAATATTTGGCGAGTCATGGATCGAACATTCGTGATCATTTCCGTGGTCAAAGAATTTTTTTGACTTGTTAGGTTATGGATCGAACATTCGTGATCATTTCTACGGTCAAATCAACGTTGACTTTTTTATAGATTGAACTTTCGTGGATGAACGGTTGACTTTTTTCATTCTTTCCTTAGGTTTTGGTATTGGATAGACTTACATCATTTAATAGCTGAGTGTAAAATTTTCTACCCTGTAAAAACTAAAGTAAAAAGTAAAGTTATTGTGTATTAGATCGTAATAAATCATTTAGTCAAAAGAAAGTGAAGAAAATGCTTCAATCATCAAAAACATTATCATAAAGGTTAGAAGTTCACATAGATGAGAATGAATGTTTTTTTCAAAAGAAAAAAAAAACCTTGCTTTTTGATATTTCCTTTTAATTAAAAAAACCATTTTATGTACATGACTTAAAATCTCAACATATCATTTAGATATGTTAAACACATTCTTCAAATACCTCCTCTCATACAAAAATACAAATATATGCTATCAGTTGTTGCAACCATAACATGGTATCAATTTTTTGATCTACAATCAAGATGGACTAGGGAAAGTTAAAGATAATTAATAGTAAAGTCATCCAAAAAAAATGACCATCTATATGAAGATATAAAGTGAACCCTCTCATATAAGGGCATTTTTCATGTACTCCTTAGAATATAAAGTACATTCAGGTCTCCCAATAGTCTTTTTAGATAAATCATCAGCAACAAAGTTAAACTCTCTAAAAATATTTCTGATGGATATTTATAAGAAAAAGGATAAAAGCACAATGATCCGCTTACACTGTTTCAAAGATAAGACCTGCAAATTTGAAAAAACATTTGCCCAATTTACAATCACCTTGCAATATCCAAATACCTGTAAAGAAGTAATACCAATATTAGAAGCAAAATGTAGTAACCCCCATAAGGCCAATAACTCTGCTCTAGTATTAATACCTAATCTGTTAAAATTCAATATGCTAAGATAGAAAATAGCAGCATTACATTCCATTTCACAATAATAGCATATACAGGATCACTGAAGAAACAACAAGCATAGCATAAACACAAGAGACACAGATTTATCTTGGGAAACCCTCATGGGGTAGAAAACCCAGCAAAGCTTTCCTCAATAAGATGATAAACCAAAATACAAGATGTGCTCCCTCCTTCTAATCCTCCTTAGCAAATCTCCCAGACAAGTGCTCCTCTTTTCAAGTGTGTGAGTATGTCAAATGAGGAACATACCTCCTCTATTTATACACTACACTGACATGTATTTTACACAAGTACATGTAGGCTCGTATTTAACCATTAGGTTAAATACCCTATTATAACTGACTGGGCCGACCCCCACATGGTGGGTCTAATAACCCTAGTTACCACAACCAATTCGGAGGAATAAACATCTCCGGATTCATAGTATAATCACATCGGAGGCATGGAACATCTCCGGAATAAATAATATACAAATATAATATTCTTAGAAGTTACAATATTCAACACTCCCCCTTAATGAGAAGGATATTATAACAACATCTACAGGAGCAAGGAGTCATTGACTACATCATCTATATATCATCGGAAGCTTTCTTCAATTCATCATCATCAGTAACTCAACTAGTTACTGGAACATCAACATCATCAGATTTGATATTACTCGATCATCAGCATCGTCATCATCATCGTCATCACACGATCACACGATCATCAGCATCGTCATCACACGATCATCAGCATCGTCATCACACGATCATCAGCATCATCATCATACGATCAGCATCGTCATCATACGATCAGCATCGCGATCAACAACATCATCATCATACGATCAACATTGTCATCACATGATCGACAGCATCGTCATCACACGATCAGCATCGTCATCATACGATCAGCATCGTCATCACACGATCGGCAGCATCATCATCACACGATCATATTACAGGATGATCAATCCTGCTCTCTTTAGGACATAGGTCCATGGATGATGCAATCCAGATCAAGTTCCAGGATGATCAATCCTTATCTCTTTAAGACAAGTCTCATGTCTAGGGACGATCCAATCCCAACCACAGTGCCAGTCCTTTTTCATAGTGGATGTGACCTAGATCAGATCTAGGATTTACCGCCATAGAGCCAGTCCTTTTTCATACTGGATGTGTCACATCTACAGAGCCATCCCTGTTTCATGCTGGATGTATCACATCTACAGAGCCAACCCTGTTTCATGCTGGATGTATCACATCTACAGAGCCAGCCCTGTTTCATGCTGGATGTAACCTAGAACAATTCTAGGATTTGTCATGTACATTTTGAACCGAGGTCCAGGGACGATCCAGTCCTATCATGTACCTTTTGAACTGAAGCTCAGGGATGATCCAGTCCTATCATGTACTTTTTGAACCGAAGCTCAGGGACGATCCAGTCCTATCATGTACCTTTTGAACCGAAGCTCAGGGACGATCCAGTCCTATCATTCAATTCTCGAAGACCTCATGTCTACGGCTCAATTCAAAGGACTAAAGTCCGAGGACGATCCAATCCCCTTACCTGTTCATTCAGGATTTTGTTCTCGGAGACATCATGTCTACGGCTCTCTTTAGGACTGAAGTCCAGGGATGATCCAATCCCCTCAAGTCCACCAAGGACTTCATTCTCGAAGACATACGTCTACGTCTCTCTTTAGGACTAAAGTCCAGGGATGATCCAATCCCCTCAAGTACACCAAGGACTTCATTCTTGAAGACATACGTCTACGGCTCTCTTTAGGACTGAAGTCCAGGGATGATCCAATCCCCTCAAGTGTTTACCAAGAACTTCCTCAAAACATGTGTCAATCATGTATCCTCATCATCAAAACATGTATAACAAAACATGTATCCTCATCATCAAAACATGTATAACAAAACATGTATCCTCATCATCAAAACATGCATAACATCTATCATCAAAAGCATGTATACATCTATCATCAAAAGAAAAAATATAAGATTCCTAAATCTAAATAATTCTAAGTAACTAGGTGCAGTAAATAGGTAACCTCATCATTGATGAGACAGACTTGTTATTAGATACTATGCTACTCCCCCTTTCGAGGAGGGTCCTTCTGGACTATACCAAGCTTGTCTCGGAAGTATTCAAACTTTACTCGAGACAGAGGTTTAGTCAAGATATTAGCAATATGATCCTCAGTGCTTATATACTCGAGCTTGATAGCTCCTCTCTGCACCATATCTCGTATATAGAAGTATCGGATCTCTATGTGTTTTTGACTTATCGTGGAATACAAGATTTTCTATCTTGATGCAGTTTTGAATGTCACACATAATCATAGTGGAATTCATTTCTAAGTCAAACACTCCATATAATAGCTTCTGAAGCCACACTGCTTCACAGCTGGCAGAGCAGACAGCTATATATATATTCTGCTTCAGCAGTACTGAGAGCCACACTAGATTGTTCCTTGTTGAACCATGAGATCATGGCAGATTCAAGACTATAACATCCACCTGATGTACTCTTTCTGTCTGAGGCACTTCCTGCCCAATCAGAATCTGAGTAACCATGTAAACGGAGTTCATGACCTCCAAGATAATATAGACCAAAATCTATTGTACCTTTTAGGTACCTCACTACATGCTTTGTAGCTATTAAGTGCACCTTTCTGGGTTCTACTAGATACTGACTTAGGGTATTTACAGCAAAGCATATATCTGGCCTAGTATTTGTTAAATACATCAATGACCCAATGATTTGTCTATATAGGGTTAGGTCCACTAAATACGATGAGTCATTAACTAACAACTTCAAGTTGGAGTCCATGGGAGTGGCCATGGCTTTATACTCCAACATATCAAATTTTTTTTTTTTAGAAACTTCACAGCATACTTACCTTGATTTAAAAGATTCCTTTTGGATCTTGCCATACTTCTAGACCTAAGAAGTAGTGCATTAATCCGAGATCTTTCATTTTCATTTCTGCAGCTATTTTCATGACTTGTTTCTCATTCCTTGTCAGAAAGAGATCATCGTCATACAATAATGGTATGATAGGTTCATCATCCACAACCTTAAGGTAAAGGTTAGGAATAGCTTTACTTCTGGTAAAGCCCAAGCTTTGTCATGAAGCTGTCAATTGTCCATTATTCACACTCATCATTGAGTGATCTTCTGCATATCTATCTGTGCCATCTCTCGTCAGATGGGTCTACTAATATGAGCCTCAAAATCATTCGAACTCTGTGGTGAGTTCCTTCTTGCATCCATGTCATATGTGTATAGAACCCATATTCAACCTTGTAGCAAAGGTTGAGATCCACATCACCCATGATGATCATTAAGCTCATCAATTAACTACCGATCCTGGGAACCCATACAGAACCTGATTACATTATTAAGAGAATGGTCTTATCTAGTCCCTTGGAGAAAAACATATCATCATGATTCTCTTCCTCTTTCTAAGAGAATCTCTTAACCACAAGCTTTCTATAGTGTGTTTGATTTGTAAATCTTTTGTTGAACATCCATCGCTTGTTCAGAGTTCATCATTCATCATGATCTTTCCTACAAATCAAAATTAAGTACATGATTAGTAATACTTCATAATCATCAAATCATATTGACATGATAACCTATTATGCATACAAATATCATTTACATAGTTATGCAACTATTTTGACCAATACTTTGGCACAACACTTTCCCATATCCTGTATGCATACAGTGTCTATCTAGATGCCTTCCATCTCTACCAGAACATTCTATCGAGAGTGTGCACAGCTCTCAGCATGTCAGCAAAGAGGTTTCATTCTAGACAAGCAACAATGGAATGTTTGTCCAACTTACCAATCATATGCATATTAGTAGTATACTGTTTAATGCTTTATGAATGTTTACACTCAGCATGATATATTCTAGGAATACAAATATGCATACAAGCAATATCATTTACTATTTCTAATAACAACTCAAATACTTATCTTTTATGTTTGTGTGGTTGCCTCCCGCTTGATCTTCTGTATGTCTTCTGAACTTCTATTCATTCTGTACCACTGTGCATGCTCAAGTGTACACTAGTGTCATCCTCATGATCTCATACACAAACATACATTCATTAGTATATTCTCAATATTATCAAAACATTCTAATTCTAAATAATCTTGAATATGTACAGTCACGATCATTAGTATTCAGGGTTTCAAGGAAGTCTTCTTTTACTCATGCATATTCTTGTTTGATCTAGTTAGTTAAATCATCAACCAAGATAAGAGACATAATATGCATAAACCCTTGATTACTAACCAATCATACCAAGTATACTTACACAAGGTAAGATTCTAACATGACACAGGAAAACATACCTGGATTAGTATACCTGCTTAGTTATGTACAACATACCTAAACAATCTCTTCAATGATTTAGAGATCCTGAGTTAGAACCTGCATGTCTCATAGGTTAAACATAATATAACAAAGTCATACATACCTCGTGAGTCTTTGTCTTCATGTTGTCATGGTCATGGAACTTGATTTGTCTTTTGTAATGTACTTGTTTCTTGTTAGCAGACAACATCAACCTCACACAACACCATAATGCATAAGTACAATCATATATCCCTAATCAATGAATGTCTTCGATCATTCACATGCATTCATATTGTTACTAGGGTGATAAGACAATTAATAACATTAATCAAGATTGTACTAATAAATAACATGAAGACAAACACATTATGAACTTAATCAAGTTTCAGATTTCAAGGCATACCTGAACCTCCTTAAGTCATACCTGTCGAGACTTTTTGTAGTCTTCTTATGTAAGGCCTTAGCCTCAACTCCCCCTGAAACTTGATCTAGAGCTTGATTAGGGTTTGCTAGAGAAACCCTAAAAATTCAATCTTTGACTTTCATACTTCTGAATGGATGGAAGAATGTGTCTTGCTGAGCTGATCAACCTAGCATTCTTCAATTTTGAAATCTCCAAAATTTGACCCCTCAAAATTGCCTTCAAAACTTCTGGATCTTCTGGACAGGAACCCGAACTAGGGTTTGATGAAGCCCACCCTTCTTTCCAATCAAAAGGTTCGATCCAAGGCTCTAAACTCTTATTTTTCTAAGGATCTTCCAGCCATGGTTATAGACTTCAAAAAATTCCAACTTTCTCCAAAACCCTAAATTCCGGAAGCCATGAATAAAGGTGCTAAAAATAATTCTGTTTTGACAGAAATATGCACCTGATTGCTTCTGCTATAACTTTGAAATTTTTGCTCCACAGGGTCTGAAAATTTTTTCTGCAGTAGCCTGACCTGTCATCTTTCCATCCTAACAGGTCTGACCTCAATTGGATTTTCTAAGAGAGAGTTATGCCAAGTGTCGCAACGTGACCTGTTTATGGGATAAAACAGGAGAGCGAACTTGTATGGCGTGCCACGTGTCACTGTTTGAACTTCGGCCTATGAAAATTTTTTCTGAGATAGCTCACCCTGTTATCTTTCCATCTTGACAGGTCTGACCTCAATTGGACTCTCTAAGATAGAGTTATGCCAAGTGTCGCAACGTGACCTGTTTATGGGATAAAACAGGAGAGCTAAATTGTACGGCGTGCCCCATGTCACTGGTTCACCTTCGGCCTCTGAAAAAGTTTCCTGAGATAGTACAGTCTGTGTAATACCTATTAAATTTCATTTGGAGCTTCCTAGCCCAAGTTATGACCTTTTTTCCAAGGTCACCTGATTTTGACTAAGATCTGGAAGAGGCACAAACCCTAACTTGTACTGATCATAACTCATAAAGTACAATGCATCTGAGGGTTCCCTTTGGACACAAGGTACCTAGGGATGTTATCTTCGACCTATAAAGTTTTCAGATCCTGAAACTTCGCAGAAATGGATTTATAGCGAAAGTTCCACGATGACTGGTTTTTGCTATGTAAAACCCTAACCTTCAGATTGTCGTAAGTAAAGCAAGTGTTGTAAGTGCCATACCTTGTCTTCCTTCAGGTTAGCTCTGATACCATGTTAAAATTCAATATGCTAAGACAGAAAATAGCAGCATTACATTCCATTTCACAATAATAGCATATACAGGATCACTGAAGAAACAACAAGCATAACATAAACACAAGAGACACAGATTTATCTTGGGAAACCCTCATGCGGTAGAAAACCCAGCAAAGCTTTCCTCAATAAGATGATAAACCAAAATACAAGATGTGCTCCCTCCTTCTAATCCTCCTTAGCAAATCTCCCAAACAAGTGCTCCTCTTTTCAAGTGTGTGAGTATGTCAAATGAGGAACATACCTCCTCTATTTATACACTACACTGACATGTATTTTACACAAGTACATGTAGGCTCGTATTTAACCATTAGGTTAAATACCCTATTATAACTGACTGGGCCGACCCCCACATGGTGGGTCTAATAACCCTAGTTACCACAACCAATTCGGAGGAATAAACATCTCTGGATTCATAGTATAATCACATCGGAGGCATGGAACATCTCCGGAATAAATAATATACAAATATAATATTCTTAGAAGTTACAATATTCAACATAATCCACAACTCATCCAGATTCTAAAATATGTTTACATTTCTTTCTTTTTCCACATTATAAAATTCTCTCCATAGGCCAGAATTTTAATGCAGCTGATGGACACATTTTGAGATTTGTCTTCAAATAAGGAAGAGTTTCTTGATCTCCAAATGCCCCAGCATATGAAAATTGGTAGAAACTTATCAATTCCATGTTTGACCAAATGCCCTTGATCTCCACATCGGAATTCCATGTTTGACCACATCTGAATTCCATATCAATTGAGAGGAAAAAAAAACTACATTAATGGCAGCATTCATGGCCTCTTTTAGAAATTCCATATCAGTTGAGAGGAAAGCATTCATGGCCTCTGTTACTGACCACATTGGAATTCCATATCAGTTGGGAGGAAAACGAAATTACATTAATGGCAGCATTCATGCCACTGCAGGAGCTTATTAATTAAGGCAACTTTCAGCTTTATGTATGGTTGTGGTTCTCTTTATGTCCGTTGCACTAGCGGTGGTGCCGAGCAAGTCAGGTCAAGGTGACAAATTGAGTGAGCACATATATTTGTCATATATTCAGTCACGCAACACCGACAATCAGGTTCACGACCAATGTAAAATGCATCTTATCCATTGACAAAAAACTGGCCGCTGGGTGAACCCTAGTAGCGATAGAGACCAAGGTCATAAGCAATGGGGATGGAAGGAGTTGGGGAAACCTCAGCAAATGAATGTAAATCCAAAAATTAGGACCACCACAGCAAGAAATGTTGGTGGCTGGGGCCAATATGGCAAGGCAGATTCTGTAACGAAGAGCAGTTGGAAGCTTGAAAGCTCAGAGTCTACTTATGGAAAGATGGGCAGGCCAGATCTTGCTATTCCTCCCCCACTCACCAATGGTTGGAAATGGGGAGGTACCAAGTTGAATTCTTCAGAGGCATCACCACCTCCTGGAAAAAGTGCAGGACACAGAAATGCAAAATCTAATGAAGAGAAAATTGAATTGGGAAGTAAGATGGTATCTAAACTTCTTCCTTTAATGAAACAAGTGGAGTTGGCTACCAGTCCAGTGAAAATGATACAGATATTGATAATCTTGATAGTGATAGGTATTTAATGAGCGACAAGGATTTAATTACCAGTGATGACTGTGATTCTGAAGGGAGTAATGTAAGCCATGGTTATCAGAAGAACAATAAGTGGTTCAACAGTTTTTTTGAAGACCTGGATAACCTTAAGCTTGAGACAGTGAATGATCCCAGCGAAAGTGGAATTGCCTTGCATGCAGAGGTGGGGTTGGGGCTATAGACTGGTACAGTGGTATCGAACCTATTTTAGCCCATGCCAAAACAATTAGATCAAAGAGGGTAAAGGTACACCGTGAACTTGTGGTAGTACTGGAAGAAGAGTTGAAAAGGCAAGGAGCTGCATGCGTAACTGCCCAGGAGATGTTTGGTAAATGGAAGGGCTTGCGGTGGGCTTGCGAGAGACCGTGAACGATCAAGAAATTATCTTGCCTCCTATGGTTATTATTCAGAACACGCTCCTTGATCAAGATGAAAATGGTTAAGAGTTGTAATCTCATGTGTCAAGTTGGTTAGTTAGTTGAGTCAATGGTCCTAAGTTAGTTGTGTTAGTTGTTGACTAAGACATTAGTTTACCCATGGTATTCACTAGCCCATAGTATTAGCCAGTTGTTTTGAGTCTTATGAGAAATTATATATATGTGTGCTTAATAATGAGAAGGAAATCAATATGCCGTTTGTGTTTCTACTCTATTCTGTGTCTTTGCAAACTTTATCATGGTATCAGAGCTCACGGCCTGATCCTTAGATCTTGTTTTTGGGTAAGCCTTTTCAGAAACTGGAGAGCACACACACATGAATGGAAGTTGCAGCACGGGACGGAGACGAAACACTCGGGCCGCAACATTTTTTTATTACCCACCATCCGGCAAAGTCGCACCTCGATCCGGCGAAGGGTATTTCAAAAAACCCACTAAAAAGAGGTTGTCGCACCCTGCCTAAAGAAAAACTACGACGGCCCCTGAGCTGTCTCACCCTGCCTGAAGACAAACTGCGACAGTGTCTTACCGTGCCTGAAGAGAAACTGCGAGCTGTCTCACCCTGCCTGAAGGAAAACTACGACGGTGTCGTACCTTGCCTGAAGACAAACTGCGACAGTGTCTCACCCTGCCTGAAGACAAACTGCGACACTGTCTCACCTTGCTAGAAGGAAAATTGCGATGGTGTGCCTTTCCTTATAGATTTTTTGTCCGGCGCACCTTCGCGGCACACTGTGTAAGTTAGAAGCCTGCGACGGTCATTTTAATCGCTATCATACTCTATGGAAAGCCTAAACATGAAGCCGATCTCAGGTCCAATGCTGAATGGCAAGAATTATGAATTCTGGTCTATAAAGATGCAAACCTTTCTACAACTCAACAAATGTTGGGATATGGTCGAAAAGGAGTTCACTGAACCAACGACAGCTACACTTGCTGCAATGACGAATGCAAATAAGAAGGCCCTCGACGAAAGCAGAGATCGGGATCTCACTACAAAGTGGTTGATCCAAAGTTGCATTGAGGAGTCCATTTTCTCGCGAATCACTGGAGCTATGACCGCACATCAGGCATGGAATCTCCTCCAATCTACATACAAATGTACAGATCGAGTCAAAACGGTAAGACTCCAAACCCTTCGACTCCAGTTTGAAAGTCTTAAGATGAAAGACACAGAGACTGTCGATCAGTTTATGACTAGGGTTTCTGGGATTGTCACGTAATTCCAAACCTATGGCGAAGCTCTAAAGCAGAAGGGTATTGTTGAAAAGGTACTTCGATGCCTCACTAATAAATTCTCTATGGTGGTTACTGCCATAGAAGAATCTAAGGATCTATCGACGTTTACTCTAGAAGAGTTAACAGGGTCCCTTTTGTCTCATGAAGCTAGAATCAGTCAGGAAGATGAGTCTCTGTCTCATGCATTTAGCACTCAAACTTCTTTCAACAGAGGTCGAGGTCGAGGAGGCAGAGGACAAGGCAGAAGAGGAAGGAGTTCTAATTCCACAGAGGATAGAACTGCCCATGAACACCGTGAGAACACAGATCACTGTGAGCACAATAATAACCCTTCGAACCAGAGAGGATGAGGAGGCAAGAGATGGACTAATAAGTCCAATGTCTAGTGTAACTACTACAAGAAATATGGCCACTATGAACGTGACTGCAGAAAGAAGCAAGCATATCAGAACAGTGGCAGAGAAAATGTCTCTAATGTTGAAGAAGATTCGTCAGACGTTATGTTCCTGTCATACCAAGATGCTAAAGCAGAACATCAGTCAAATGTATGGTTGCTTGACAGTGGATGCAACAATCATATGATAGGTAACAAATCACTATTTTCTGACCTAGATCCATCTATTAATTCAAAGATCAAACTGGGTGATCACTATCTCATTCCAGCTCAAGGCAAAGGTACTGTTCCTATACTTACCAAACATAATGAGAAGAAGTACATAAATGATGTATTCTATGTTCCAAATCTTAAGGTCAATCTGATCAGTGTGGGTCAACTGATTCAGAATAAGTATGATGTTAGGTTCATTGATTCCTATTGTACTGTCTATGATAAAGCTGCTAGTAGAAGACTCCTAGCCAAAGTAGAAATGACCAAGAATAGAATTTCCCACTCAACCTGAGAAGTGCTATCCTATCACAGTGATGTGCTCATACTATCTCCAGTCAAGACGAAACCTGGTTGTGGCATTGTAGGTATGGTCATCTACCCTTTCAAAGTCTCTCTCATCTGCAAAAAAAATCCATGGTCAAAGGATTACCAGTCATGAATGAATAGTCAAGCTCTTGTGAAGACTGTATTTTAGGGAAACACCAAAGGGACAGCTTTCCCACTTCTCCAAATAGAGCCAAAGAACACCTTGAACTAGTTCACACAGACCTATGTGGACCCATGCAAACCCAGTCTATAGGAGGAAGTCTGTATTTTTTAACATTTATTGATGACTATAGTAGGAAAGACTGGATTTATTTTCTTAGAAATAAATCAGAAGCTTTCTCCAGATTCAAAGAGTTCAAAGCTTTGACTGAAAAGCAGTCAGGTAAACCACTCAGAATACTCAGATCCGGCGGTGGAGATGAGTATGTCTCTCATGATTTTGCAGAGTTTTGTAAGCAACATGGAATCCAACACCAATACACCACCAGATACACTCCACAACAGAATGGAGTTGCAGAACGAAAAAATCGGACCATCATGAACATGGCCCGAAGTATGTTGTCATACAAGAAGTTATCTGATGATTATTGGGCAGAAGGTGTTGCATGTTCAGTATATCTACTAAATAGATCTCCCACAATAACTGTCAAAGACAAGATACATGAGGAAGCATGGAGTGGCACTCAGATTAGTGTCTCACATCTCAGGATATTTGGATGTGTTGCATTTGCACACATACCTGATGAGTTAAGAAAGAAGTTGGACAAGAAGAGTGAAAGGTGTATTTTCACAGGCTATAGTGAACAACATAAAGCCTATAAGCTGTATAATCCTGTCACCAAGAAAGTAGTGGTGAGCAGAGATGTCAAATTTATGGAAGATAAATGTTGGACTGATACAACAGACATTCAGCAGACTGACAGTCCAGTACCACCAGAACCACTCATAATGCCTAGACTTGAGGTGCAGCAACAGCAGCAAGAAGGGACACCATCAGACAGTCCACAACAGAACCAAAGAACCAGAAGCTTAAGGGAGTTATATGATCAGACTCCTGTCATTGATGACCAACTACAGTATGCACTATTTTCATGTCAGCCAACATGTTTTGAATAAGTAGCAAAAGATCCATAGTGGGTCCAAGTAATGAATGAAGAGATTGATTCTATTGAGCGGAATCAGACATGGGATCTAGTTGATCTCCCATCAGATAAAAGATGCATTGGTGTAAGATGGGTCTATAAGACCAAGTTGAATGAAAAATCAAAGATAGAAAAGTACAAGGCAAGGCTTGTTGCAAGAGATTTTGCTCAGCAATATGGTGTAGACTATGATGAAACCTTTGCTCCAGTAGCAAGGATGGACACCATCAGAGCTGTACTTGCAATAGCAGCTCAAAACCAGTGACCTGTTTACCAAATGTATGTGAAATCTTCCTTTCTGAATGGTATAGTTGAAGAAGAAGTCTATGTAGACCAGCAACCTGGCTATGCTGTCAAAGGTCAAGAACACAATGTATGTAAGCTGAAAAAGGCCTTGTATGGTCTCAAACAAGCTCCAAGAGCTTGGTACAATAGAATTGACTCTTATCTCATCAACAATGGGTTCAATAGAAGCAGCAATGAACCTACTATGTATGTTAAAACAGATCAGCAAGGTAAAATTTTACTTGTTTGTCTTTATGTTGATGATATGATCTATACTGGAAATTTGATGCTAGAAGAGTTTAAGACAGTCATGAAAAAGGAGTTTGAGATGACTGATCTTGGTCTTATGAAGCTTTTCCTTGGTCTGGAAGTTGATCAAAGTGAAAATGGGATCTTCATCTGTTAGCATAAGTATGCTATTGACATTTTGCAAAGATTCAAAATGGATAAATGTAAACCTGTAGAAACTCCCATTGCTACAGGAACCAAGTTAAGCAAGAATGATGAAGGACCAGCAGTAAATTCTACACTTTACAAAAGATTAGTAGGCAGTTTAATGTATTTGACTGCTACTAGACCTGATTTGATGTATGCTGTCAGTCTTATTTCTAGATTCATGGAATCTCCTAAAGACTCTCACTGGAAATTTGGAAAAGGAATACTAAGATATGCTACAGGTACAATTAATTATGGACTTTGGTACTCTAATTCACAGGACTGTACTCTCACAGGGTACACAGATAGTGATTTTGCAAGTAGTATTAATGATAGGAAAAGCACATCTAGTTATGCTTTCCATCTTGGTACTAGTCTTATTTCTTGGGCTTCTCAGAAACAACCTATTGTGAGCATGTCTTCAACAGAATCGAAATATATTGCAGAAACTACAGTAGCCTGCCATGCAGTTTGGCTCAGAAGAATCTTGAAGGACATGGGACATACAAAAATAGAACCAACGACCATATATTGTGACAACAGTTCTGCTATACAGTTGTCTAAACATAATGTATTTCATAGGAAGAGTAAACACATTGACACTCGCTATCACTTCATACTTGAGTTAGTCAATAATGGAGAAATCAGTTTGATGGGACATACAAAAATAGAACCAACAACCATATATTGTGACAACAGTTCTGCTATACAGTTGTCTAAACATAATGTATTTCATAGGAAGAGTAAACACATTGACACTCTGTTAACACCTAAAAAGTGCTCACTAGCTCATTCCCTTACTCACATGACCCATTTGTCCACTTTTCCACCATCTGAGCCTCTGAAACCAACAAAAGGTCACCAAAAGACCTTAGTACACCCCTTTTTCCATTAAAAAAGATTATTTTTCCAAGAAAATCATAAAAAACCCTCAAAAAGGGTCCAAATTCCCAAAAATATTAAAAAGGGAATTAAAATATTATTTTTATTCAAAAAAGGAAAAAGGAGAGAAAATTACCTAAACTATGTTGGTCAATACCATTGGTTTCCACAAAACCACAAATGGTATTCCTCACCACCAAAACCTATAAAAAGGTGGTAGGGGCTCCTCATTTCACATCCTTCCATTATCTCATCCTTATGCTGCTGAAATCTCCCTTGAGCACTTTTAGCCATTGAAGCAACCTTGGAGAAGAGACCTATTGGAGTTTGGAGCTACTCATCTTGGGAGTTGCTCAACATCAACCTTCACCATTGAAGGTAATATCGCAAGCACTTGCTTGCCCCCCACTTTTCAATACAAAAATTATTTCTTATGTTTCTTGTTCTTGATTTTTGAAATATTTAAATTATTTGTTTAGATTCTTGCTTAGATCCATGAAAAGTATTGTTTATTTAGTTTATTGTTTTTATTTCTATTGAAACTGCTGCTACTAGTTAGCAGGTGCCCATAGCACTAAGCCTGGTTGCAAAACCGGGCCAACAGTTTTTGGCGACTCCGCTTTGGTTTGAACTTTAGATCTCTAGCTTTGCCATTAAATCTTAGTTTTTATGAGTTTTTAACCATTAGATCCATAGATCTGCCATCTTAGACAGCAGATCCATTGCTGGTCTGAGATTTGGCCCCAAAAAAAACAGCCCTAAATTTTAAATTTTCGAGTTCGTTTCTCGTTTTCCGTGCACGGCTTCCGCCTCGCGGCTTTTTGCCAGACAGTCGCGCGGTCCATCGCGACTTTTCTGCATTTTTCCGCGCGGTCCATCGCGGCCTTTTTCCAGACAGTCGCGCGGTCCATCGCGACTTTTCTGTGTTTTTCCGCGCTGCACACCGCGGCTTCGCGGCCTTTTTCCGCGCTGTCCATCGCGACTGTGCGCCCCAAAACCTGCGCGGTCCATCGCGACTGTGCGCCCAAACCCTGCGCGGTCCATCGCGACTGTGCGCCCAAAACCTGCGCGGTCCATCGCGACTGTGCGTCCAAAACCCGCGCGGTCCATCGCGACTGTTCGGCCAAAACCCGCGCGGCCCATCGCGGCTGTTCGTCCAAAACCTGCGCGGCTGAATTTTTTCATTCGGCCATCCCGATTTTGAAAAATATTTTTTACTGTACTTTCTGCCCATAGCACATTTTTTACAGTACTAAATTCTGCACATTTTCCAGATTTAGAAAAAAAATTTACTATTTAAAAGTGCATACATAGAAATCTTTTTAAAAATTTTCAAGAAAGTGAAAGAAAGATTCATTTTGGCATTCTTTATCTAGATTCAAATTTTTTCTTGTTTACTTCTTTAGAATCTTGCCCTTAGCAAATTTTATTGAAACGAAGAAATCAATTTATTTCTTTTAAGAGTTTATTATTTGCTTTCATAAAACCAAAAAATCCATTATTTTTTGAGTTATTTTTGAAAAAGCAAATTAATTTCTTTTAGTGAAAAAAGTCTTAACTATTTGCTTGTTATTTTTCGAAAAGTCCTTTATTTTTTAAAAAAAATTTCCCTTAAAGCATTTAATTTTTTCAAGTTCAGTTTACAACACCTCACGTGCACTCACACGATCACTTAATTGAACTAAGACTTAAAACTTACCCTAATTTGAACACACTCTTAACCCCACTTGGGGAACACAAAAAGAATTCTTGTAGCTAGGTAGTATTGGGGGGATAGGTGTTCCAATAACACCCCTCAGTTCATACATTTGAGACATAGAAGTTGTCCAATTAGGGAGCTAAAATCTCTTAGTACTTTTTGGCGCGGTCACAACCGGTTTGTGGGAAGGCCTCTCCCCTATGAGGGTTGAAGTCGCGAGGATGGTTCCGGAAGCCTGAGTGGGATACCGAAACCCATTCAGTAACCGAAGGGCTACCATTCGCAGTTCTCGGGATATCCCTGTATTGGGATATTGCGATCAAAGGACCAAACGGCAGATTTACCTTTTCTCGACGCGTCATGAACGGAGTATCCTAGTAGCCTGTCTTTTTAGGATTGATTACCCGGTGTCCCTCCCGGTAGGGGGATATCTAGCCGTTGTCTCTACATTCATATTGTCTGACTTGGATTTCATCACCTTGCAGGGGATATCGTCTGTTTGAGTCACAATACTTTTAGATTAGGTGTTTGCATGATCTTTACCACCTTTTGAGTCTAGTTACACCTATTTTTTCTAGGAGCCGCTTGCATGTTGGTATTCTGACCGGTTGTTGCATTCCTCCACTTATTGTAGCACAGCTGCTAGGATAAGTGCATTTTTTGAGGATTGATTTTTTGGCCTGTGAGCCTTCTTTTTTCACTCCCCTTCTTGCACCCTTGGTTGCATTAGGGTTTTGAGTCTTTTACATATATATCACCACCTGATACTTAAAACAACATTTTATACATAAAACAAAAAACATATTTCTCACCATTGAGAATTCTAGACGTTCTCGTCGTCTACGGGGCGAACTCCCAGAGTTCAGTCCACTTGGCTCTCCACGTCACGGACGCAGAGCATTATCCCTTGATTCGACACATCGTCGATCATTTAGACGGTCATCCGATTCTGACATACCCCACTTCACCTTTGATTTGGAGGTAGAATCCGAAAACCCCACAGAGTTACCACCGACCACAATTATGTCTGGAACACCAGATGATCCACAATTTACATTAACCATAGGTCAGACATCAGCAGACCTTTCTGCAGGAATACCATCCATGACAACATCCACCCCCTTGGGTATGCCCAATATGGGTACCACTCCACATTCAGGAATGCCTAGCACAGGACCACCACCTGTCATGGGCATGCCCAACATGGGGGTCATACCCCCTTCGGTTTCCACAAACCCTATCCCAGGAATCCCTAGTGCGATTCCTAACCCAAGTGTAACCCATGTTGCACTCGGTAGTACTATACCAGGAATCCCTACTGCGATTCCTAACCCAAGTGTAACCCAAGTTGCACTTGGGAGCGCTAACCCATATCAGGCCACACCTTTTGGAGGGCACATACACTCCATACCTAGCATACCTATAGGCGCTACTGGACCCCTACACCATACCACAATGGCTAGGCAGGTCCCGGTTCCGGTCACCACATCCGCTAGTCTACCATACATGGCAAGTCTCAACCTGCCAGATTTAGCTAGGCTCACAAATGACCCCATCAGGCATGATCCTGCTTGGCCCCATATGCCCACTAAGCTTCCCTCTGACATCCCTAAGTTTGAGGGAAAGGCCGGAGAAGACCCCCAAAACCACATCATGTCCTTCCATTTATGGTGTTCCTCCAACTCCATAGTGGACGACTCTGTCCGACTCCGTTTATTACAGCGCACCTTCACTGGCTCTGCAGCCAAATGGTATATCGAGCAACCCCATGGGACGCATTCCACATTTACCTCCCTTGCCTCGACCTCTATGATGCGGGCGTCGAGATCCTACTGTCTTGCAGACAAAACACGGCCACGCATATCACGGACCATATTCATGATTGGCGGCGGCGCCGAAGCCTATGCAAGATCAAATTAGACGACCGAATCTTTCTAGACTGGTTCCTTAAATCCCTCCTTCCTCTCATTGCGAAGGATGTAGCATCTGAAAGACCCCAGTCTGAGGAGGAGGCCATCCTTAAGGCCCAACAGTTTGATCTTATCTATGCCCAATCAGGTTACCTATACACCATCATACCTGACGCACCACGAGGTGACTCCGCACGCGGTGACACACCGGGGGCATCACATGCCGCTGATGGCATTATTGGCCAAATCACACCGCAAGCCAAACCTTTCAGTATGGTGAGCACCATGCCCGCCCCAGACCTTTCTAGGGCTACATCCAGTTCCGGAGCGACAACTTCTTATGCTCCAACAAACCAGACCCATCATGTTCATGGACCCTCTTGTCCACAACATTGTTATGGCCAAGCGCCATCAGCATATGTACCTCCTACATACTATGCTCAACCTACGGTACAGAACCCCATGCAGTTTCCACAACAGCCCATGCATTACCCACAGCAGGTTGCACCGGCTAACCTCACACCTCCACTAGCTCAGGGGTACCAACAACCCCAACAGGCAACTGGACCACCTCCAGCTCCACCTGCATACTATCCACCGCAACCTGCTCCCGCACCTGCGGCTCCTCAGAATCCCCCCAATGCTCAAGGACATGTCTACGCACAACAACAGCAGCCCCAATACCAAAATAACCAACGCAACCAAGGTGGGCAACCAAACAGAGGAAGAGGACGAAACCGTGGAAACAATCAAAACCGTAACCAAGCTCCACAACCTACCCATCCTCCGCAAAACAATAACGCGGCGCCCACTCATCAGAATCCTGATCGGCCACCTAAGCAACCCAAAAATGCTAATTTACGAACAAACCATCCTTGTTCCATTTGCGGTGTCTATGGCCACTATACCCACGCTTGCCCACATCTGGAGCGAGCTCGACAACTATGGACAAATGACGCCCATCGTCAAGGGCAGGCGGCTCCTCAGCCACCACCCAACCCCCCACCACCCCCACAACAACCTTTGGTCCTCCAAAACCCTTTTCCAACACAGGGAGTGGTAAACACTCAGCCGTTAGCCCCCCAACAGGGCAACGTGCAACCACAACAAATAACTTATACGGCTCCGGACCAACCCATGTTTGATTCAGGAACCCACCACTTATTGATGATGTCCACCGCTGACGTCAATATCCAAACCCGTCGGAATCAATACGGACCGACTTCTGAAGCCCCCCCCGCTGAAAAGGATACTAATGCTAATCCAACTGATCAGACATTGCGTATACCTCAGGTTCCACTTGATGGCGCTTCTAAAGCACCTCGCTTCCCCCTTCGCCGAATCAACAACAACCCCAATGCACGGGCTGCGTCCAATTACAACATTGTAGATGACTTAGCTCAATCTCCCGCAGCCATGTCTGCGTTAGAAGTCTTAAAAACCTGTCCTACTCAGCGCAAGACTTTACTTTCCGCCATTGGGGCGATTGACCCAAATGATTCGAACTTGATGACCTTTGATTTAGACCAATCTGAACCACGACTGCCTTCTACCATAACATTCCAAGTGTCCGTTTCTGTTCGGAATCTTGTCATCCATCGATGTATCATCGACGAAGGTGCATCTACATGTGTCATGTCCACTTTTGTTTGGCAAAAGTTGGGATCCCCTGCTCTCCAGCAATCCACCACTGCATTGCGGGCCTACGACGGCCGGTCAGCTCAACCTCAAGGTTTATTACCCAAGGTGCCCGTCCAATTAGGTGGGAAAACTGTGCTCATCGACATAGAGGTCATTAACGCCCAGCTCGACTATAACCTTTTACTTGGCCGCAGTTACATGTACGCCATGAAAGCGGTCGCCTCCTCCGTCTTCCGCACCATGATGTTCCCCCACGAGGGACGCGTGGTCAAAATTGACCAACTCACCTACTATGATCCCAACGCCCCTGCAGCACCCGAGAATGTTCTTCCCATGGTTGAACAACCCGCTTCTAGTGCAACTACCTCCTTTGTTTCTTCTGTGGGACCCAGACTTTATTCAGATACACCAATGACCTCTACATTCCAGGCCATTCCACCACCGTCACCGGAGACCCAAGTCGCAAACCTCTGTACTCTTTCACAGAATACACAAACATCCGGTAGTCAACCACCATTGATCCCCAGTCACATTGGTGTTACACCCATCCACACCATCCCCTTTCTATTTCCTCCTTCGGGTGTAGTAAGCGCCCCGGTTATGGCTACCCTTAGTCTCCCCGGGTTAACATTGGGATTACCCGTGTGGTATATTACGCCTCCCGTTCCTCCACTGACACCAAATGTCATCCTGCAACCGGTGCAACCCATTGTTACTTCTACCCAACCACCTCCCGGTATCAATACTCCTTCGTCATCGACGAACCCCCCTCCATTCATCAGGCCTACTGGGGGCAGAGGCCCACAACCATACACTGCGGTACCCCCACCCATGGCGGTTAAACCCCCACCGGTGTTTCGAGCTCCCCCTAAATGCTCGTTGTGCGATGAGATAGGCCATCCAACTCATCAATGCCCACAGTTACCATCTCTCCAAGAGCATATGAATATGTTGGACGATGACGCCGGCATCCCAGTCGTTAGACTTGAGCCACCTCCTCAGCCTCGCGACAGATCTCTGCGCACCAACCATCCTTGTGCCATATGCAGTGTTTACGGCCACTACTCTCACCATTGTCCGGATCTACCTGACTATAGAGCAGCTCTCTACGAGATGAACAATTTGGACCTTGAGACGGCACCCCCTACTATCGAGGAGATCTACCCTCCCCCATCATCCTCATCCGAAGAGATTAACACCATCTATATGATCTCTTCGACTACCACTACCTCATCACTCGATTTGACCACTCAAAGGTCCCGCAATGATGAAGAGGTTCTCGAGACTCCTACTACCTTTGATTATCCCGGGGAAGACATGCACCATCGTCCATACTTCCTCCTGGAAGAGACTTCATCCACCACCGCTACCCAATCCGCGGTTGAGTCCAAGGATTTCCTTCCTACTAAAATCGATTGGTTAACGGATCCCATGGCCGATATTTCTCCCGTCATCCACATTGACATCTCTGACCCACTTGGTGCCCTTCATACCATCACATTAGGAACCTCCCACAGTGAGCATGAGATCGGAGAATACCAACAACTGTTCCAAGAATTCACTGATGTCTTTACTTGGTCAGATACCGAAATGCCTGGCCTTGACCCCGCCATTTATATGATCTCCACTGGATACCCCTCTGTCCGGTCGGCCCCTTCCATTGATCCCTTTGACACACAGGTTGAACCCTTTCAAATCAACCAGGAAACCACATGTCCACAACATGGGGGCATGCCCAAAACCTTGCCTACTCATCATCACCGTGATCCTCGTCGGAGATACTGGGGGCATCCACCCCACAAAGGGAATCCCCCATCATCATATCATCACTTCAGTATGCCACCACGACCCACAGCCTCATGGTATAACACCCCGCCAGCAGTTGCTCAATGCCCTATTGATCTCTCTATGAGACAACATCTGCACCACATTGACACCTCTGAGTTAGGGGGCATAATAGATTACCTCGACCCCGGGATAGGGGGCATGATCAATCATTTTGAACCTTCCCCATCATCTCTATCTCAACACCTCAATGAGCCCATCGTTCAAACCAACACATATGTGATCCACAATCACAAACCCCATGCACATAGCATGGGGGCAGGTCATTAACCCTGCTCACTTTTTCATATTCGTGATCTCAACCATTTTTGAGGTCATGTGTCACTTGTATATTTCAGTTGATTTGATACACCTAGTATTTTTCCCCCACGGGTCATCATTTCTCCCCACCACTGCATCCTTCGCTTGGTGGGATCACCTTTATTTGTAGCCATTTTTTAACCTAGTTCTTTCCTTTAACCATTCCGGAGTCCTTATGACCTCCGTTTTTCGCACCATTTGCACTGCCGGATTCATATTTCCGCGCTCGTGATGATGCTTGAGATCATTTCTCGCTCTCACCTTTAGATTTTTTGGACATTTTTTCCACGCCCCCTCGTCGCCTCAGTTTGCGTGCCACATCGGCCGTTCTCCGTTTTCGATGTGTCTTATATCGCCGGATTCAGTTTTCCGCGCTCTTGATGATGCTAGAGATCATTTCTCGCTCTCACCTTTAGATTTTTCGGACATTTTTTCCACGCCCCCTCGTCGCCTCGGTTTGCGTGCCACATCGGCCGTTCTCCGTTTTCGATGTGTCTTATATCGCCGGATTCAGTTTTCCGCGCTCTTGATGATGCTAGAGATCATTTCTCGCTCTCACCTTTAGATTTTCCGGGCATTTTTTCCACGCCCCCTCGTCACCTCGGTTTGCGTGCCACATCGGCCGTTCTCCGTTTTCGACAATCCTTATGTCACCGGATCCAGTTTTCCAAACAGATGACGATGCTTGAGACCTTTTCTCGCCCTCATCAATCCATTTTTGTTCGGTATAATTTTATCCCTTTTTCGGGCCGAGCAACCCCTCTTACGAAAAAGGCACTTAGGGAGTTTCTGTTAAGCTCTTTTCTGACTCCTAAAACAATGAAAAGATCGCCGAGCAATCTTGCTTCCTTTCATGCTCGCTAAACGTATCTGAAAGGGCGTCTACCTGGTATAAGTTTACCCCTTTTCCGGACCTCGTAGACTAATTACGAAAAAGGTATACTCTAGTCACATCGGCTAGAAGAGTTCTCCATCCGCATCATTTTATGCTTTTTTGGGCCTTGGAGACTAAACCACGAAAAAGAACACCAATAGAGTCCACTTACCGCTTTCAGACTCTCTAAACATGATAGCAACCATGAGCATGCGCCGTCCTGGGCTCACAAAATCCACAAGACAGTACCATTTCAGAGCACACTTTTATCCCTTCTTGGAGCTCATTAAAACTACGAAGAAGGAAGAAGGGTGCCTCTTGGCGCCACGATAGATCATATCTCCTCACATAGCAGCTTCCCCATTTTGGTCGCCTTTGTTCAGAGTATTCTGCAGTATGTCACCCGGAAACTCCCTCGACAGCTACCATCAGCTTCACCCCCCCAGAGTCAGTACATACCCTTCAGTCCCTAAAAGATGATCCCCACACCTACAAGTCAGTTCCCTACGCTGCCAGGTCAACCACGTCATCATGCTCTGAACAAAGGAAGTTTGAGTCTACCCATTTTTGACCCAGTTATTTCCCATCCCCACAAGTATGTCAGTCCTACCAACAGTACTACACCACTTCAGTTCTACACCTCGTGCTCCTGTCAAGGAAACATCATTGCCTTGTTAGTTGCTGGTCTCCCTCTGTCGACGACAACCACATTGATTCCAGAGGATAGACCTAGAGGTCCCTGTGTCTTGGACTCATTACCATTTATAATGGGTGCCTACGGATCATTTCGAGAGGAATCCTCAGTGCCTCTCCAAATGGTTGTTTCTCACATGCTCGACTTCAACACCTTGATCGCATCGTTGAGACTCGCACAGGGTATTGGTCCGTTCAGTTATTAGTCGAAGACCCCGGATACCACCTGACTCCTCCACATTTGAGAGTCTACCTATGGATACAACCAGTTACATTTTTTCTATAGATATCCGGGTTGCGTATGACGACAGTATTCAGATGTACCCCAGTTTTATACTCCCTCGAGTATACAGATACAAATACTCCCTAGAGATGGCTCACAGTCTTTGAGTCCCTACAGATGTTGGACACCTTCAGTTTCAGCAGTTCCACAGTTATTCCAGTGTATCAGTTATTGAGATCAGTCATGATCATGAGTATATCCCACAATCATGTCCCCTCTGGACCATTATGATGTACCAGTATATTTCTTTACGTATTAGATCCCCCTTCTTGGGACTAATTGTTTTGTATATGTCTTGATACGAGCATGGGAATGCCCGCCTCGTCCTTTATCAGAGATTATACCTCATTCATATTGAGGCCATGTAATATTTTTTGTTTTTTGCAGCTTCCAAGGGCCGTGGCTCCAGTCTCCAACCGGTCTCTTCTCTCCCCTAAACCCCATAAAAAAGGACAAAGGAACTATGATGTTTATCGGCCATACGATGAGCTCCTGCCCTCACACATCAGGGGGCAATCTGTTAACACCTAAAAAGTGCTCACTAGCTCATTCCCTTACTCACATGACCCATTTGTCCACTTTTCCACCATCTGAGCCTCTGAAACCAACAAAAGGTCACCAATAGAGTCCACTTACCGCTTTCAGACTCTCTAAACATGATAGCAACCATGAGCATGCGCCGTCCTGGGCTCACAAAATCCACAAGACAGTACCATTTCAGAGCACACTTTTATCCCTTCTTGGAGCTCATTAAAACTACGAAGAAGGAAGAAGGGTGCCTCTTGGCGCCACGACAGATCATATCTCCTCACATAGCAGCTTCCCCATTCTGGTCGCCTTTGTTCAGAGTATTCTGCAGTATGTCACCCGGAAACTCCCTCGACAGCTACCATCAGCTTCACCCCCCCAGAGTCAGTACATACCCTTCAGTCCCTAAAAGATGATCCCCACACCTACAAGTCAGTTCCCTACGCTGCCAGGTCAACCACGTCATCATGCTCTGAACAAAGGAAGTTTGAGTCTACCCATTTTTGACCCAGTTATTTCCCATCCCCACAAGTATGTCAGTCCTACCAACAGTACTACACCACTTCAGTTCTACACCTCGTGCTCCTGTCAAGGAAACATCATTGCCTTGTTAGTTGCTGGTCTCCCTCTGTCGACGACAACCACATTGATTCCAGAGGATAGACCTAGAGGTCCCTGTGTCTTGGACTCATTACCATTTATAATGGGTGCCTACGGATCATTTCGAGAGGAATCCTCAGTGCCTCTCCAAATGGTTGTTTCTCACATGCTCGACTTCAACACCTTGATCGCATCGTTGAGACTCGCACAGGGTATTGGTCCGTTCAGTTATTAGTCGAAGACCCCGGATACCACCTGACTCCTCCACATTTGAGAGTCTACCTATGGATACAACCAGTTACATTTTTTCTATAGATATCCGGGTTGCGTATGACGACAGTATTCAGATGTACCCCAGTTTTATACTCCCTCGAGTATACAGATACAAATACTCCCTAGAGATGGCTCACAGTCTTTGAGTCCCTACAGATGTTGGACACCTTCAGTTTCAGCAGTTCCACAGTTATTCCAGTGTATCAGTTATTGAGATCAGTCATGATCATGAGTATATCCCACAATCATGTCCCCTCTGGACCATTATGATGTACCAGTATATTTCTTTACGTATTAGATCCCCCTTCTTGGGACTAATTGTTTTGTATATGTCTTGATACGAGCATGGGAATGCCCGCCTCGTCCTTTATCAGAGATTATACCTCATTCATATTGAGGCCATGTAATATTTTTTGTTTTTTGCAGCTTCCAAGGGCCGTGGCTCCAGTCTCCAACCGGTCTCTTCTCTCCCCTAAACCCCAGAAAAAAGGACAAAAGAACTATGATGTTTATCGGCCATACGATGAGCTCCTGCCCTCACACATCAGGGGGCAATCTGTTAACACCTAAAAAGTGCTCACTAGCTCATTCCCTTACTCACATGACCCATTTGTCCACTTTTCCACCATCTGAGCCTCTGAAACCAACAAAAGGTCACCAAAAGACCTTAGTACACCCCTTTTTCCATTAAAAAAGATTATTTTTCCAAGAAAATCATAAAAAACCCTCAAAAAGGGTCCAAATTCCCAAAAATATTAAAAAGGGAATTAAAATATTATTTTTATTCAAAAAAGGAAAAAGGAGAGAAAATTACCTAAACTATGTTGGTCAATACCATTGGTTTCCACAAAACCACAAATGGTATTCCTCACCACCAAAACCTATAAAAAGGTGGTAGGGGCTCCTCATTTCACATCCTTCCATTATCTCATCCTTATGCTGCTGAAATCTCCCTTGAGCACTTTTAGCCATTGAAGCAACCTTGGAGAAGAGACCTATTGGAGTTTGGAGCTACTCATCTTGGGAGTTGCTCAACATCAACCTTCACCATTGAAGGTAATATCGCAAGCACTTGCTTGCCCCCCACTTTTCAATACAAAAATTATTTCTTATGTTTCTTGTTCTTGATTTTTGAAATATTTAAATTATTTGCTTAGATTCTTGCTTAGATCCATGAAAAGTATTGTTTATTTAGTTTATTGTTTTTATTTCTATTGAAACTGCTGCTACTAGTTAGCAGGTGCCCATAGCACTAAGCTTGGTTGCAAAACCGAGCCAACACACTCGCTATCACTTCATACTTGAGTTAGTCAATAATGGAGAAATCAGTTTGATGTTTTGTGGATCTAAGGAGCAGCTAGCTGATATGTTTACCAAACTTTTGGGTACATCTGCATTTGAGTTTCAGAGGAAGCACTTAGGCATTGATAGTGCTGACCACACCATCCCACTTGAGATTAAGGGGGTGTGTTAAGAGTTGTAATCTCATGTGTCAAGTTGGTTAGTTAGTTGAGTCAATGGTCCTAAGTTAGTTGTGTTAGTTGTTGACTAAGACATTAGTTGACCCATGGTATTCACTGGCCCATAGTATTAGCCAGTTTTTTTGAGTCTTATGAGAAACTATATATATGTATGCTTAATAATGAGAAGACAATCAATATGCCCTTTGTGTTTCTGCTCTATTCTGTGTCTCTGCAAACTTTATAAAAAATGAATAGGTATGTACAGTAAGCTTCAGATTTATTTGTTCTAAAGATTTTTACATGGAGTTGATCCATCTGGATTGCCTTAGAAACCTCATGCTATGATGTTTATGGCTTCTAATGAAAGATGTGGAGATGGTTCTACAATTTCTCCATATATTGTAAGAATTTTGGCACCTGTTCATATACATGCAATTCCTGATGAGTTTGCTTTTGACCTCATAATTTGGATTGAGAACTCAATTAAATATGCCCGACAAGTAGTTTTGAATTTAAATCAAGAGTTCAAAGGTTCAACCAAGCAGTCACGTGTTTATCTTTTATCTAGCCTTTCAGGGTATATTTCAAGTTTGAGTGTTTGGCTTGAAGTATGGATCTTTAATATTCGATTCCTGTAGTGGTGACTGTAAGCAGAAAGCAGGTTAACATACTGGGATTTTCGTTCTACAAAATTGAGCTTTGGTCAAATTCTTGATATTCTTAAAAAATGTTTAGTCAATAAAGATACCTATTAATAGTTTTCAAGTTCTTTTCCATCTATATTTCAAATTTTATCACATTACACAGTTAAAGCTGTGGAAATCTAAGGTTGCTTGAGTCTGTACAAGTTTGCCAAAGGCTGATTCTTACTAAAACAACTGCTTTCAAGATACAACAAATAAAGCCCGTAGATATTTATTTTGGGAGTCTGCATTGTTGAATATATTGTGCAAAAGGGAAATTGTGTCATTTTTATGTTTTATTTACTATGCAAAAGGGAAATTATGTCATGTTTTGTTTGACCAATTGTTAACGAAGTTCACACCTAACCGAATTTTATGCTTTGTTGAAGCTTTAGCCGAAGGTATATAAGATAAAGATAAAATAATTTTATTCATTTATAATGAATAACCACAATAAGTAGATGAATAGGAATCATTCAAGATTCTTTAATTCTCGGAAACTTGAGGCCATCATCCAAAGGTGATATGGGTGATATGCAGAGGTTGGTGTGAGCCAACCTATGCCCACTAAACGACCGTAATGGTTCTATTCACTTCAGCCATACTTAAAGGAACAATATGTTGGTGTTTAGAGTCTGTAACATATAATTGAACAACAAAAATGAAGAAGAATGGACACATTAAATACACAAGAGTTTAACGTGGTAAAACCCCAATTTGGGGAAACATCCACAAGGCAAAGTATGGATGTCTTATTTTTTCAATAATGGAGATTACATACACTCACTTACAAATCCATACTCTTCACCCATTCCATAGAAATACATTGGATTTAGAAGTTACAAGATAGAAGAACTGTCCACCTGTTAGAGTAACTTCCAACCAACCAACGGTTAGACAAACTACCTAGGTTGAGAAACGATCTTTGTTAATTAGTTGTCACAATTTTAACAATCTCCACCTTGACAACAAATTATCTAATACTTTGCCGAAGACTATTCATCACCTCTTTTGTAAGCCAAGAGAAGCCACACACCACCGTAGCTTCTCTAATAACACTGGCTTTGTAAACATATCTGCACAATTTTCTTGAGTATGAACCTTTTTCAGATCTACTCCACCTTCACCAATGGCTTGCCTTACAAAATGATACTTTACATCAATATGTTTGGTCTTACTATGGTGAACAGGATTTGTAGCCAAATGTATAGCACTTTGGCTATCACAGAAAACAGGCACATTGTTCTGCAACCTTCCAATTTCTCCAAGCAGACCTTTCAGCCAAATTGCCTCTTTGCAAGCATGTGAGGCAGCAATGTATTCAACCTCTGTAGTGGATAAAGCAATTGTTTCATGAAGCTTTGACATCTAGACTATAGCTCCACCTGCAAGAGTAAAGACATAACATGAATTAGACCTTCTCTAGTCCAAATCACCTGAAAATTTTGAATCAACAAAACTGCATACATAATCACTGTTATTATTAAAGGTGATACAATAGTCACTTGTGCCTCTTAGATACCGAAGCACCCATTTCACTGCGTTCCAATGTTCTTTTCCCGGATTTGCCATGTATTTACTGACAACACCTACTGCGTGTGAAATATCAGGTCTAGTATACACAATCACATACATTAAACATCATACTGCATTGGCATATGGAACATGAGACATATAATCTTTTTCTTCATCACTACTAGGACATAAACCTGAAGAAAGCTTAAAATGGGAAGCCAAGGGAACATTCACAAGTTTTACCTTATTCATTCTGAATCTTACAAGTATTTTCTCAACATACTTCTCCTGTGAAAAACTAAGCTTACCATTTCTTCTGTCTCTGCGTATTTCAATACCCAAAATTTGTTTTGCAGCTCCAAGATGCTTCATATCAAATGCCCTAGCCATCTGAGCCTTCAACCTATCAATCTCATCCATGCTTTTACTCATAATAATCATATCATCAACATGCAATACTAAGATAATGAATATGTCATTCAACCTTTTGAAGTACAAACAATGATCATACTCACTTCTAGTATAACCTTGGCTCACCATGAAAGAATCAAACTTCTTGTACCATTGCCTGGGTGACTGTTTTAGGCCATACAATGATTTCTTGAGCTTGCAAACTAATTTTTCTTTACGATGCTGCACAAAACCCTCTGGTTGTTCCATAAAAATATCCTCATCTAAATCTCCATGTAGAAATGTTGTTTTAACATCTAGTTGCTCTAACTCCAAATCAAGCACTACAACTAGTGCTAACACAATACAAATATATACAAGCTTGACAATTGGTGAAAATATCTCATGATAATGAATACCTTCCATTTGGGAGTACCCTTTCGCAACCAATATGCCTTTGTATCTTTCAATATTACCATCAACACCTTTCTTCAACTTGAAGACCCACTTACATCCAACAAATTTTCTATCTTTAGGGAGTTCAACCAAGTTCCATGTCTCGTTCTTATCCAGAGAATCCATTTATTCTTTCATTGCCATCTTCCATTTAGCATTGTCAACACAATCAATGGCTACCTGAAAACAAGAAGGTTCTCTATCATCAGTAAATAAAGCAACAGACGAAACAAAATCGGTATACCTTTTAGGAGGATTTCTCTCCCTCGTAGATCTTCTTGGTGTAGGTTGTGGAGTTTCTACAATTTCCTGATTTCTTCATCCTCCATGACTTCTTTATCACCATAAACTTCTTCTTGTTTCTTTGAGTCATGACAAGATTGGGATTCCAATTGAACTAGTTGTTTTGATGGTACCTGTTCCTGTTCCACATTAACTTTTACATTTTCTAATTTAATAAGAGAAGAATCATAAAAAATTGCATCTCTACCAATGATGATTTTTCGAGCAGTAGGATCCCACAACCTATATCCTTTCGTTACATCATCATAACCAACAAAGATGCATTTCTTTGATCTGGGATCTAACTTAGAACACTAAATTTTAGGAGTAAGTGCATAAGCTTCACAACCAAAAAATTTCAAATTTGAATAACTACAAGGTTGACCAATCTATAACTCTTCCAGAATTTTACAATTTATTGCAATTGACGGTGACCGATTTATTAAATAACAAGCAGTGGAAATTGCTTCTGCCCATAACTCTTGACACAAATTAGCATTGTTGAGCATGCTCCTTGCTTTCTCAAGAAGAGTCTTATTCATGCGTTCTACAACACCATTTTGCTGAAGAGTGTATACATTTGTTTTATGTTTTATGATCCCTTCTTCTTTGCAATACTTTTCAAACTCTAAAGAAGTAAACTCACCTTCGTTATCCGTTCTTAAGCATTTGATTGTCCTGCCAGTTCTTTTTTCAACCATAATTTTAAAACTTTTGAAAGTATCAAACACATCAGCTTTTCTTTTTAAAACATAGACCCAAACTTTCCTTGAAAAATGATCCACAAACAACACAAAATATGTTGCTCCTCCATAGGAAATAGTAGGAGATGGACCCCATACATCAAAATGAATGTAGTCAAGAACACATTTACTAACATGAATCCCTACTTTGAATTTTTGTCTACACTGTTTCCCAAATATACAATGTCTACAAAACATCAAATCCAAAGATTTCATATTTGGAAGTAATTTACGATTCATTAATATCTGTAGTCCTCTCTCACTCATATGACCAAGACGCTGATGCCATAATCGAGTGGATTCTGATGCCTCTTCAGATACCAATGTTGTTTCATTAACTTGAGTTCTTCCAACCAGTTTGTAAAGGTTTCCTATATTCAATGTCTTCATGATCACTAAAGCACCCTTAGATACTTTTATTACCCCACTTAAACCTGTAAACTTATGACCACAAGAATCCAACACTCCCAAAGAGATTGATTTTTTCTTTAATTCAGGCACATGTCTAACATCTATTAGTGTTCTTATAACTCCATCAAACATTTTAATTTTAATACTTCCAACCCCAACAGTCTTACATGAATAATTGTTTCCCAAAAGACAATCATTAATTGTTTGATAAGGAGTAAACCAATATTTATGAGGAAAGACATGGTGCGAAGCACCAGAATATAATAGCCATTCTTCATTGTATTCTGAAACACAACAAATGGATAAAACCTCGTCAATCATACCTGAATCAGTTTCAACTAAATTTTCCTCAGATTTGGAGTCTTCCTTTTTGGATTCCTGTATTTTCCAACAGTCCTTCTTGAGATGACCATTCTTGCTGAAGTACCAACATTTGAGTTTGCTCTTTCTGCCCTTTGATTTAGATCTGGAAGTACCTCTTGAATTTTCTCCTCTTTCTTTGGATCGACCTCTAACAAACAAAGCTTCTGGTGTAGAGGACTCACTACTAGCTTTATTTCTTAACTCCTCAGAAAACAAAGCTCCAACCACATTATCAAATTCCAAAGTATTAGTTGTACTAAGACTAATGGAAGATACTACATGACCCCAAGATTTAGGTAAAGTACATAAAATATTTACTACCTTATCTTCATCATCAATCTTAACATCCATTCTAGTCAACTGGAAAATAAAAGTATTAAAGACATTCAAATGATCTGCAATCTTCGTACCTTCTTTCGTTTTCATACCATATAGCTGCCTCTTCAAGTAAACTCTATTTGTTAAAGACTTCGTCATATACAGGCTTTCCAACTTGCTCTATAAACTTGTTGCTGACTTTTATGCAACGATATTAAACAAGACATCATCCGCAAGACATAACCGAATTGTGCTAAGTGTTATGGCATCTAGATCCTCTTATTCATCATCTGTCATAGTTACGGGTTGCTTTCTATTGCAATCTAAGGCCTTATGCAACCCTTGCTGAACTAACAGATCTCAATCTTAAGTTTCCACAATTCAAAATTATTTTTTCCATTAAACTTCTCAATTTTGAATTTAGTATTAGACATTTTTGCCATCAATTTTTAACACAGACTTGCCCCCAAAAAAATATCCAGAATATTTTCACAGAAAATTAATAAGCCAAAAAATACCTCCGGCTGCAAACACCCAAAATGATGCAGGATCTACCTTCACAATCTACGAGCTGCTACAGGCTGCAACGCACAAGCTCAAACGCTTATTGACAATAGCGGGCTCGTGGACAAAATGTTTCGTTCACGCAAGTGGCTCCTTCACCCCACGGATAGACTCCTTGTGTCGCCTTTGTGTGACTACTTTAGCGTGGGCTTCACGCACAGAGCACAATGGCTTCAGACTCGGTGGTCTCTGCTCGATGGCTTTTGACCAATGCAACAGACAAACTCGTAGATCTTCTCTGGTGGCAGGGTTCAGGTCTTCTTCTTCTGCACAGGGCACATACCTCCCTTATGTTCGTGGGCGTCTTCTCTGGTGGCAGGGTTCAGGTCTTCTTCTTTACAGACTGTGACCCTATCTCTTACACGGGACCGACTACAGTAACAAATGACAGCTTACTCCACCTTAAACAGCGGCTCTCCACCTTTGACTCTATGCAGCAAGGAACGATTGCTCTTCACCTTCGGCTCTGATACCACTTGTTGGTGTTTAGAGTCTGTAAAATATAATTAAACAACAAAAATGAAGAAGAATGGATACATTAAATACACAGGAATTTAACGTGGTAAAACCCCAATTTGGGAAAACATCCACAAAGAAAAGTATTGATGTCTTATTTTTTCAATAATGGAGATTACATACACTCACTTACACATCCGTACTCCTCACACATTTCATAGAAATACATTTGATTTAGAAGCTACAAGATAGAAAAATTGTCCACCGGTTAGAATAACTTCCAACCAACCAACGGTTAGACAAACTACCCAGGTTGAGAAACCATCTTTGTTAATTAGTTGTCACAATTTTAACACAATCCTGCCACATTTGTGAGAATAGAACCTTGGTGGGGCCTAAGACAACACCCCACTGATCTGGTTGACTACTCGTGGCGTTTCACAGTTTGGAAAAAATAAATTGCCTTAAACAATTGAGTGTAACAAACTTGAAATAATTTGAAAACCACCGTATGCATGTTCCTCATTGCTATTCGTGGTAAAATAATGCACATCCGTCAAAATGAGCTTGATATGCAGACTTGGATGTTAGCAGCTTTATTTTCGTCATCTGTCATTGCATAGGAAAATTTGTTGATATAAGAACCACTTCAATAGAATTCAACATGAGATATACATGGTTCAATAAAGCAGGTCTTATTGAGTGGCTATAATACAATCGCACAACAACCATTTAATTATTTTGGACATTGCCACGAGGTGGCTTTTGTTTATATTCTAAATTATTTTGGCAAAATAAATCACATTACAATAAATTATTAAAAAAAAAAATAACATATTAAACTAAAAATTGTATGATATATTATATAATATAAGACAATAAATTATTATTAATGATTAACAATATTGTATTAAACTTAAACATGATGTTAGATATAAAAATTATTATTAATATTTGACAAAGTTGTATTATATTTGTATTATATGTAGTAAATTATTAGTTTTTAGCTTTTATGTTGTATTTATATGTGGTGAATTATTAAACTAAAATTTTAAGGTGTATTGTATAGTAAATTAAATTATAACGGTGTGTTGTATTATATAAGTAAATTATTAGTAATATCAAATAATGTTAAAATATTGTTGTATTATATATAATAAATTATTAATTTTTATGTTAAGCAAATTATTAAATATCAAATTAAAGTAAGTATGGGATATGAACTTGTAACTTGTAAAACAATTAATATTGTAACATTAACTTGGTCTTTGATCAATCATTAAATTTTAAATATTTAACTAAATAATTTATATTTTCAAAATATTAAATTTAATATATACATATTAAAACATTGTTTTTGGTATTAATATAAAGTTAAATTGTATTTATAATTAATGATGGTTATATTCATTAATTAATAATTGTTATATCCCTTGCATGACAAGGAATAATAAGGGAATAATAATGGAGAATAGATTGAATTTTATTATAAAATCATAAAATAAATAAAAAATAATGATATGTAAAATAAATGATAATTTTTAATTAGAATTAATAACAATAAATACTTAAATATAACTTAATTAAATAATAATAATAATGATATGCAAAACAAATGTTAGAATTAATAATAATAATAATAATTAGTTAAATATCATAAATCAATTTAAAGGGAAGAATATAGGATTGAAAAACAATAAATTAAACTACATAATTAAGTGGCAAAGATTTGATAATAAAAGAAAGGTGAGAAATTATATTTTTTTAACGAGAACAAGTAAATTGTCATTTATAAAACGTTGATAAAAATTAGTAGCAAAATTTACATCAATTCAAAATTGGCTTTAGTAATTCTCTTACAGTATTCAGTCCATATACATCTCCAAATTATGAAAACTGCTAGCAAAAGACTATTAACTACTGCACTATTATAGATTTTAACATATTAGTCGGTTACTAACTGGCAAAAAAAGTGCATAGATACCTAAAAAGGAAAAGAGCTAAGTGGTGCTATGACCATTGTCCATAACCTGGACTTCATCGTTGTCGCCTGCATGCTCCTCCGAGAAAGAAATGTTGATAGTTGCATGTAAAGGTTGTTGAACAGAGTTGTCTTCATTGTCCCTGCTTCCAACAATATCAATTAGCCTCGAGTATTTAGCCACCATCAAATCTTCATGGCGATCTAGGGTAGCCTTAAATGTATTCGACTATGCTTCACTATCCTTGAAATTACCTTCAACATCATCCTGACGATGATCTAAGCTTGACAATTGTGCCGAACTAACTCTCGTATTTCATTCCATTTCATGAAAATGCTAACCCAAACCATTTGTACAAGTAGTATTTTGAGTAACTACTTCCAAAATCCCCTTCAGTTGTGAGTTCATCCAACAAATATTGGATCTAATATCTCTAATATCAGCTACGGTGTCCCATATTTCTCCAAACATCTACTGTAATTTATCTGCTACGATTGTGTCATCCTTCTTTGCAAAAGGAGAGAGTGAAACTCAACAAAATACTTGGGTCCTTCACAGTACAAAACAAGGATGCCAACAAGCCGGAGCTCTCTTCCTTGCCAAGAAGGATATGCAAAGGCCCCAAATCTTGCAGCTTCCAATTCACCACCAAGTAGAAGCCCCACTTCGTCTATAAAGAAATACTCTCCACTCTACTAGTCCTACAAACACCAGTTTCAAACTGATCATTCTCCACTCACCCCATCCCATATGTTGTGGAAAGTGTGTGGGCCTAAAAAAATCACAGTACACATTCAACCAATGACTCAAAATGCAAACAAATATAGGCAACGTCCTTCACACACACACCCGAACATATAACAAAGAGCCACTCCCTCAAGACGAAGGGAATGGTGTCTTCCTCTTTTGTTGTAATCAAATTCAACATCCCCAGGTCGCAAGCAAATCTAGGCTGCCACCACTCTGAACAACACTTAACCCCATCGAACTTAACAAAAGTTGTGCAAGAATTTTCGTAATGCGAGGGGTCTAGAAGCATCCTCATGGGTGAGATTCCCATGGTGCCCTCCATGCAAGGTGGAAAATGAAGCATTAAATTGGTCCTTAGAACTTCGAATGAACAACTATTTTCATTAAATGCAGGAGATGCATTATAGTTTGAATGTCCCATATAAACATGATTTAGAACCTTAGGGGAGCCAAGACAATGATAATTGGCCCCCATTTTTTATAATGCTCCCTCATGGTAGAAGAACAACTTCATTTGCAAGCTTATTTGCATGTTTATTGTTCACTTATCGCACATGTAGGACCCAAGATTTTGGGATTCAAAGGAGAAGCTTGTCGATGCGCTTTTGAAGCCTTCGAGCAATTTTATTCATGAGATCTTTTTTCTATCTAGCTTGAGAGATGATCAATAGGGAGTCACATATTACAACAATTTATTGGATTCTAAGAGAGACAACTTCATCAAGACCCATATAAAGAGCATACCATTCCACTTAATTGTTGCTAACTTTTCCTAGGCCAACGTAAAAGTTAAAAATATATTCCCTTCAAGATCTAGAAGGTTCCACGCACCTACCTCCGCAAGAAAGGTGAGAAATTATTATAAAAGAAAGATTAAATACTAAATTAAAAAATAAAGTTAAAGTAATGGTTAAAGATTGGAATAAATATGGGAAGAAGAGAACAAAATATAAGGAGGATGAAATACAAAAAGAAGATTGAAGATAATGAAATCAAGAGGAGAAATGAGAATCCATGAAGAAACGTATTGACCGTTGGTGGTTTAAAGGTTATTAGAATAATATCATTTTTGGGGAGAATTTCCCAATATGTAACACGAGTATGATCAGTAGAAAATAAGGTCAAAACTAATATTTTCTTTGGGTAAAGCAAATTAAGTGTTTAGAGTCATGAGAATTTGTTTTTCTAAGACATTAGGTTAAATAAAAAACTAAAAAACACACTAGAAAGAAAACCTATTACAGATAAAGGATTAAAAAATAATAATAAAGAAGAACACAAAAAGAAGAGAGGACAAAAACCGTCCAAACTAAAATCTAAAACATTTAAAATAAAGAAAAAGAGAAATAACAACACACAGTGATAAAATAAAATAAAAAGAAAAAACAATAAAAAAAAGAAAAACGGGAAAAATTAAATTAAAAGATAATTAAAAGGGGATTAAAAATATACGGATAAACTAAAATAATAGAAAAACCAAGAGGGATAGAACATGGAAGATCATAGGAACAAGAGAAATAATAAAAAACCAATAAAAATAGAAGATGTGGGTGGGGGGATAGGGAAAAAAGAATGACTACACAACCAAGGAAAAATTTGGTCAATGAATGATTATTAATTGAAGAGTTCTGAAGAATAGGGAGTCAAGACTTACTTAACTTCAAGCCATCATCTCTATAACTATCATCTTTATAACTAGGACAATTATTATCTTTCACAATTTGTATAGCCTCCCTCACACGTATTTTGGATAAGTGATCCATCCTTGCTAAGATTCTACTGTCCTCAATTCATATATGATGATTTGTCCTAATAGAATGCGCAATGAAAGAAGAGGACTTCACCCAATTGTGAGTGATTGGAAGCTTTATGTTCTTTAATTTTGTAACATGAAAAGACTTACCCATCTCATCGATATAGGATAGACCACAGGAGTAAGGGATACATCATACCCCTTTATGTAGTTGAGGATCCACAGGGTCCTTAACTGATTTGAAGAGCCTCTTGATGGTACTAGTAGGATGAAAAACACTCTTAATATGCTTCTTTCCTAGAATCCTAACAATCTTTTCTAAGATACCTTGAACATAAGGGAACAATGCCTTTTTCTCTTTTGTGGCAACATGCTTTTGTTTGCAAGATCTTGGACTCTCTCTAGCCTTTTGAAATTCCTTCTCAACCTTCCATTTCTTATAACCTCCATTTTCTAAATTGTTGACTATATATGTTGCTTTTCCTGGTTCAAATGCTCATCATCGTATATTCTTAAAGCTTGAGATGCAAGAGTATTGACAACTCCAACTTTTTGGGAATGGTGACGGTGAGAATTGGCAAGAAGGTCATGTTCAGTTTAGGTATTCTTGCGGTAAACTTGATGGGCTAAGGAACCATTAGTTTTTCTAAAGATGAGAAAATCAGGGGATGGAAATGTTTTCTTCTAATTCTATAGTAAATTGGATGTGCTTGGATTGACAATTTAAATGTTCCATGAATTTGTTGAGATCATCCCTGCCATGCAACCACTTCACATTGGTGTCATCTACATATATGACCCAAAAGTCAGTCTTGAAGGGAGAGAAGTAGAGGGATTTGGATTCAAAGTGTTCCATATAGAGGTTTCCCACTACTCGAAATAGAGGAGACCCTATAGCAACCCCACATGTTTGCATGTACAATCCTCCTTGGAAACTAAAGAAATTTGATCTAAGGCACATCTCAAGTAACTTTGTTGTTTTAAGACGAGCTTGAACTTAGGAGTTTGAAATGGTATTTTTTCTTTAAATTTATTGTGATGAGATAATTGTTTATGATGTCATAAATATTTACTTTAATGATATGTACACTCTATGTCAATAGAGAAAACAACCATAAAAGGTTTTCATAAACACCATGAATACATTGCCTCCATTATTTAGCATTATAGTATCAGCTTTTTTGAATGTTAGGTCCTTGATCAAGGTGAATCTAAATTCATCTACGAGAAATGATCTTGTCCAGTTGACCAATTTCCTCTCTTCTTTTGAATGAAGGACCAACTATGTTCACATGTCCTATTAGTAATTCTAGAAGAACTATCCCAAATCTCCATAAATTACTCTTAGATGTCTACAATCCCCCTACAAAAATTTTAGGACTAAGATATGCCATGGTCTGTGTTACCATTCAAACTAGCAGGCTAGGCTTGCAAGTGAAAGGCAATCACATAAGAAACTTGGACTGTTGTCACCTTTGTCCAATCTCCTAACTTCTTCGGGATCCAATGTTGTCCCAAGGGGAGAGCCCTTTAATGTACCTGCCAAGTAGATGTCAAATTCCTTCCAAACACCTTAAAGCATAGATCAGTGCTCTAATGGATTCAAACACAGAGTAATAGAGAGAGTTAGGATGGCGCCTGTATAGTAGTTTTGGCAGTTTTGCAGGTCTGTTTAAGGTTAAAAAAAATAAGCCGAGGATTTCATGCCCGAAATTTTAGGGCCACGAGAATTTAGGGCCAAAATTTTGGGGTCACAATAATTTAGGGCTGCAAGAATTTAGGGCTGATATTTTAGGGACATGAGAATTTAGGGCTACGAAAAATTAGGGCCAAAATTTTGGGGTCACGAGAATTTAGGGCTGCGAGAATTTAGGGCCAGAATTTTGGGGTGCCACAAGCATTAAGGGGCAAGACTTTAGGGGGCCGAAATTTTAGGGAGGCCAAAAAATGAAGAATTTTTTTTTTTTAATATTTAGGGTTTTTGTTATAAAATTGGAGACCTAATTCTAACCCTAATTCTACCATGAAAATGCAAAATTACATATGAAAATGCAAGTTTAACCTAGCAATAATATTTACAAAAATTCAAACTAGGGTTTGATGTAGAGAAAATGGACAAACTTAGGGTTTTAATGGATGTTACCCCAAACCCTAGCCTTAGAGAAAGGTGACAAGCCTTCCTCTTGGAGGTAATTCTCCTTTCTACTAGGTTGGGGCTTCTTGAAACAACCTCCAAGTTTGGTTTTAAGAGTCTAAACCAGGGCAAAGTTGGAGCTCCAAGGCCGAACTTTGTAAAAACCTCCTCTTGGGGGCATTTTTAGTATGCAATGATGATAGAATAGCAAGAAAAAGCCTTATTCAAAGAGAATGTAGCCTTAGGGTTACCATTCAATCATTCAAGATGCAAAATTGACCCACCATTCATCAAGCAAACCATAAAAATGTAAAAGACTTACTTGAGCATAAGTTATTCCAACTATTCTAGCATCCACGAAGCATTAGCAAGACGAAGAAAGCCTCCAACTTCATCCAAGAGCAAGAAGAATTATCCCTCCAAGAGGTGCACATCACTTCATAAGGCCCTTCTAGGGTAAAAGGGATTCTTGAAACAACCTCTAGGGTTGGTTTCAAAAGTCTAAACTAGGGCAAAATTGGAGCTCCAAGGCCAAACTTTGTAAAAACCTCCTCTTAAGAGCGATTTTAATATGTAATGAGGATCACCTCCAAGAGGAAGGCTTGTCACCTTCCTCTAAGGCTAAGGTTTTGGGTAACATCCATTAAAACCCTAAGTTTGTCTATTTTCTCTACATCAAACCCTAGTTTGAATTTTTGTAAATATTATTGCTAGGTTAAACTTGCATTTTCATGTGTAATTTTGCATTTTCATGGTAGAATTAGAGTTAAAATTAGGTCTGCAATTTTATAACAAAAACCCTAAAAATAAAAATAAAAATTAATTCTTTTTTTTTCTCCCTAAAATTTTGGCCTTAAATTCTTGTGGCCCTAAATACTCGTGACCCCAAAATTTCGCCCCTAAATTATCGCGGCCCTAAAATCTCACCCCTAAATTCTCATGGCCCTAAATTTTTGTGACCCCAATATTTCAGCCCTAAATTCTCATGGCCCTAAAATCTCGGCTCTAAAACTTCGACCCTAAATTATTGCGGTCCTAAATTGTCGCGACCCCCAAAATTTCGGCCCTAAATTCTTGCAACCCCAAAATTTTGGTCCTAAATTCTCGCGGTCCTAAAATTTCGAGCATGAAATCCTTGGCCTATCTTTTTTAACCATAAACAGACCTGCAAAACTGCCAAAACTACTATACAAGCACCATCCTAACTCTCTCTATTACTCTGTGTTTGACTCCATTAAAGGCACTGATCTATGCTCTAAGGTGTTTCGAAGGAATTTGGCATCTACTTGGAATTAGTACATTAAAGGGCTCTTCCCTTGGGACAACATTAGATCTCGAAGAAGTTAGGAGATTGGACAAATGTGACAGCAGTCCAAGTTTCTTATGTGATTGCCTTTCACTTGCAAGCCTAACCTGCTAGTTTGAACGGTAACAATATGCAAATTAGATAATCCTTTTATTTTAATGTTTACTACCATCGCTACAAAACTATTAAATACAAATCATTGAAATTATTATGGACATGCAACAATGTAATAGGTAGGTAAGATTCAAAAAACATGGTGAGGTTACTTTTGAATCAATGTAAACATTGCATCCGCCTGCTCACCTCTACTAGAAACCTCTGTTATAAACGGATTTTTGGGCTCTTTTTAGGGGCTTTCGCTATAACCTCCGCTAGAGGGTGTTCTCCTTGTAGTGTTATTTAGGGGGTATTTCTCTTAAGGGTTTATAGTGGTTATTATATATATTGGAAATTACATTGCAATATAAAAAGGAAATGAAATCGATATTATAAGGAAATTGATTATATATATATATATATATATATATATATATAAAAAGAAAAAGGAAAAGGAAAGCATGTGAACCTTGGGAGAAGATTTTTAGTTAGGGTTTTGAACAGTTTATTGTGCAATTAAATCACCATTATATAGGTATGTATATATTTTAGTGAAAGCGTGTGGGATGAAGGTCACATAGTTTTTATCTTAAGGTTTTATCTTTGGAAAATCACCCATGGAATATTGTTTATTGTAAGAAGAGGGGGTGACCTCTGGGAAAGAGAGTCAACTCCCTCTAAGCACTTGCTTGAATATTTGTTTCTTTCTAGAAGAGAGGGTGGCTTATGGGGAGAGAAGACCCCTCAGACTTTTATCTTGAATATTGATGTTTTCTAGAATGGAGGGCAGCTTCTGTACTTGAGAGCTAACTCATATTTATATTGTGTATCTGCAACAAAGAAGGGCAGTCTTTATGAGATAATTGACCCATCATTACATTGTTTATTGGAAACAAAGAAGGGGCGGAGTCTACAAGAGAATGCACCCATTTGTTCATTATTTAATTGCAAAAAAATGAGGGAGATCTCTACATATAGAGAATAGATCCTTGTATATATTATCTTTCATTGCGGAGAAAAAGGGGTGGTTTGTTTTATATTATTGGTTGTTGTGGATGAAATGAGAGACTCTCTTGACATTAGAGGAAAATTGAGGTCTAAAATCGGCCTCCTAAGGAAAATAATAAAATAATAGTTAAAATAATAAAATAATATTTATTAATTTTGGAGGAAGAAAGAAAAAAAACTATTTTTTTTGTTCGTATTTTCAACATATCTTCCTGTGTTTTTACTCAAATTTTGAGCGGGAGCACTCGATGGATGCGGAATTCGGAATTAAATTCCTCATCCAGTGAGTACCCACACTACATACTTTTGATAGACTCCGCTGCCCCAAAAACAAGAAATACTTGTTTATGGGGCAGCGGGGTCCATTTCTTGTTTTTGGGGCAGTGGGGTCCGTCAAAAGTATGCAGTGTAATCATCACGTTTTTTTCAGGTATTTTTTGTTTTTGGGGCAGCAGGGTCTGTCAAAAGTATGCAGTGTGCATACTCGTTGGATGTGGAATTTAATTATGCATCCAATGAGTGCTCCCGCTCGAAATTTGAGTAAAACCACAAAGAGATATGTTGAAAATACGAACCAAAAAAAATAGTTTTTTATGACAAATATGTCAAGTCAATCATTATGGTGACTCATTTTATTGAAATTATATTGGTTCTTGAATTCCAACTTATCAAGAAATTATGGTTGGCTCGTTTTCTTATAAGGCCCATTTTAGATCCCAAATTTCCTCTTATGTCTTTATACATATATTGTCTTGTTGTATATCATTGTCTAACCTGCAAAAATAAGGGCAAAGCTCCCTCATTCCTATGTAATGTATCGAAGAACATATGTGGAAGAGCCAAGCTCCATCACCCGTAGAGCTCTATCATTTCTGTGTAAGGTATTACAACACGCTGATTTGGATATTGTCTTTCTTTTATTTAAAGGAATATTGCATGTTTCTTTTGTTGTTGTTTCCTCATGAAGGAGGACGCGAGGTCTCCATAGGAGAACCAATTCCAATGATTCCATTTTACAAATTTATTGTTCTATGACAGAGATGGGTGATCTCTGGGAGAGATTTGACCCTTTATTTATTGCAACTAGGTGGCAATCTCTGAGAGAGATTCAACCCTCTCTTGTTTATCAATTTTAGATAGAACAAGCGATCTATGAGAGAGATTTGACCCTCTTTTAATAATTGTTGTACATAGAATGGGTGATCTCTAAGAGAGATTTGACCCTTTCTTATTTATTAATTGGTGCTTTCTATTTCTATATATAAAAGAGGGTGATCTCTATATAAAGAGTTGACCCATCTTGTTAATATTTTCTATATATTGTATCAAGAACACCAAAACTCTACCATTTATAATTAATAAATAATAACGTCGAGTACTATTATTTTTATATATTGCCGAGAGATCTTTCATTTTATGATAATACAGAGATTATTAATTCCTGCATATTGTATAGAGAGCGTAGGGATCTATCTTTCTATGTATTTTTATTATGAGCACACTGAGCCTATTGTTTGCGAAGCCGAGCTTATTATTTGTAAAATCAATCTTATAAATTGAGGAGCCGAGCATATTATTTGTGAAGACAAGCTTATTATTGAAGGCCAAATTTTATTTTTTATCCGTAATGGCTATGGGCTTAGCGTTGAGGTCATGTTGAGAAATTTTGGTGGGAGATTTCTATTGTCACTTCTCACTAGTGAATACATTACGCAGCTTGGGAGTAACCTCTCAATAGAAATAGTATATATCATACATAAAGTTTATGATTGGGAAGAATGTTGCAATTTCACATTCAATTTCCCAGGATAACCTATTCCATTTAAGAATTCATTTTATGTTATGTTGTTATTATTTGATTATGTTTAAGCATATAAATGTTCTCTATTTATGGTGTTATTGTTTCTCATTCATGTTTAATTGGCTATTTGTAATCGTATGATGATAATGTTGCCACGGTTAGGTATGTGTAAATATGTTATTGTTATAGTTCAGTAGCTGCAAGCAACATAAACTTAATACATAGAGAATATTATATGTTCACATGTATGCAAATGCAAGTGAACCATTATGTTACTATACTATTAAAACTTCATTATGGCATAGAATATATTGTTATATGAATGATAGAGGCTTTTGAGTGTCCTTACATTTATTGTGATAATTGTAACTCGTTAGTTAAACTTTATATGTTAATCATAGCTAAAGAACTTGAATTGAAGTAAGATGTTGGGAATAATAAGAATTATACCATTAAAGTTCTATCTTATTATGTGCATGTTCATAATTGATCATGTATCCACTATTCACATATTGAATGTTGTCTCATATGTATGCATTGTATGGCCAAGAATGGTTAGCCAAGACATTGGTTTGGCATCGTCATTGATGCATGAAAGTAGTTAAAAATTACTTGATGTTGAATAGCCTTTCATATAATTGTTTATAACTTTAAAAGTTCAGTGATTCATGATGAAAAGTTGGTGGTTTTCTGTTAAATCGAGTTGCAGCATTGGATAGTTGCTAGCCTTCATAACTTTCATTATCAATAGTAATATTATAGATTATGTGTCAACATGCATAGTATATGTTTCCTCTAATAGGGATTATTACACCCGTCACACATACTTGTAAATACTAACGTATTCTTGATGTTGTTGTTATGATCTTTATATGGTTATTGATCAACTTTATATGGTTATTGATCAACTAACAGGATAGCATGTTGAGAAACATAGTTTGCTATAATTTAGTTTAACATCATACTTGTCGCATGTGCACTACTAGATCAGGGTGTCCGGATATGAGGATAGGTCCTCTATGTTTAGATAGGCATTGAGAACCTTATTACAACTTTAGTTGGGATTCAATATTCTTGAATGGTTATGTTATTAATTTGGAAACCATACTCTAATGACTAATGTTGTTATAAATGAGACTAATTCCTTTGTTGCATAAATGTGAATTGCATGGTGCAATTATGGATCTTTGGGATTTTGTCTTTTGTTGGGAATGGTACTTTATTTTATTAGATTTTAAAAGAAATGTCTCATTTTTCCCAAATGATCACAAAGGCTAAGAGGTGTGTTACACAAAGGCTAAGAGGTGTGTTACACATGGTATGTAGACATTTCCAACTACCTAGCAGCAAAGGTGTTATCATGCAGGAGCATCCTAGCTGCCAAAGCCATCAAGCTTGTGGAAGACAAAGTGCAAAAGAGGGGTCTCGACATTTGAGAATAGCCATCAAGCTTGTGGAAGACAAAGTGCAAAAGAGAGGTCTCGACATTTGAGAAGGAATTCTAATTCCGTAGTGTAAATAATTATATTTTCTAATTTATTAGAGGAATTTTTAGAGAGAGTAAGTTATAATCTAGAACATTTGAATAGATAAAGTTGGTTGAAACAGAATATGCCTTGTCATAGGCATGAGAGATTGTAGGAAGATATCTTGGAGAGATTATAGGATCAGTTAGCAAGATTGTAGGATCTAAACAAATATGTTTTGTTTTTAAAAGATTTATTTAACTCATGTAAGAATATGGGAAAATATAAAAAAGAGAGGGACAGTGAGGCATAGAAAAGCATAGGCCGATTAATAGGAAAAAGAGAGGCCGGGGCAGCGCGTAGGATAAAAGACAACCAAAACTCCCGCTTTTCCGACGATTTTGGGATAAAAACCAGTTGAAATTTTTGTCGGAAATTGTTATTTTCGCAATTTTGTAATTTCAATTCTAGATTAATTGCCCAATTTTAAAACTACCAGATCGCTGAAATTGCAATCTGAGCACTCCAAATTGAGATTTTGACAAGAATTGCTCTACTAGCAAGGGAGATGTTTTAGTTAACCCTTATCGAGGCAGAGAACACCCAAATTGTATAATCAGGCCATGCAATTTTGGATTTGATTAATAGTAAGCATAGTTAACTGCTTCTGAGTTTATGTAACATTTATGTTCATGTATTCATTGTAAATCGATTAAGTCTCTATAAATTGTGAGTAGTGATTTAATGAATGTGTGAAATTGAATGGTGAACGATTAGGAAATGCCTACATTTAGACACAAGGGATCAAAACTATATATGGTGTTCTCAGATTAGTTTTGGTGACATGCTTCAGGATCTACGTTGAAGGAAATCGCTTCAGGTTGTATTGGCATGGTTCAATATTGCTCTGCATTGAGCAATACTGTAAATTTAATATGTAAATGAATTATGGACACAAGTGTGTGAAAATGGTGAAGAGATGGAAGATTGAGTCACCATGGCTGTAGCGACTTGCCAAAATATTGATTCGTTGAAAATCACTCCAGAATGCGTTGAAAAAGTATATGGTGATGCACTGAGTGATGGAATTTGACGGGAAAAGTGGTCATCATGAGGCATTTTGACCGTCAAATACAATTTAAAATTTTAGCTAACCATCTTTTGTGAAGGGTGATAAAATTTCTAAAACTTATTTTTGAAGGGCAATAAAATTTCTAAACCATCATTATATTACTACTATTTTTGAAGGACAAAAAAAATCCTAAAATGTCATTATATTACTAATTTAATAGTAGTATTAATATATTTATGTTATATAAATTATACTTTCTAAATTCCAACTTAGAAAGCATACATTCATTAAATAAATAGAAACATCTATTAAATTACAATTATTTCCATGTGCAAGTTGCATTGATTTGTTAATTTATACTTTCTAAATTCCAACTTCCAAAGAATACATTTATTAAAAAAATAGAAACATCTATTAAATTATAATTATTTCCATGCCTTTCCATTTGCAAGTTGAATTGATTTTTCCTAAAAACAGGAAAACTCATTTTTTAAATTTTTTTTTATTAGTGCAATGGGTGTCTACAATCTACAAATTTCAATGCTCAAAGCTCATTGATTATATTAGCATGCTACAACAACTTTGGGAGTTGGAAGTTGGGAGTTGGAGGGCCTTGGAGAAAAAGGTTGAGAGTTATTTGCATTATAGAGGTAATTCTTGCACTATTTTTTTGCATGTGCTTTTAGTCATTTATCCCATAATTTCAATAATCTATATAGATTTGGACTCGAAGGTTAATTCTCCAACTCCCGTTGAAATTGAAATGAACATCTCTTATATTTCTCTCATGGTTCAATTTCACTGAGGGATGCATAATTTAAATGAAGGCAAGTACTAAATAAAGGGTTGAGAGACATGAAATCTGTGTGCAACATTTGGAATGAAAATTGCCTATGCAGTTTGTAGAATAAACTATACATACAAAAAAATACATATAGAGCTATATTTTGTAGAGTCTTGAATTCATTATTTATAACAATTCCATTTACAGAGGCTTGCATCTATTTAAAAATATGGATTATGATTACATGTGCCATATATTTACAAAGACTCAAATATATTTTATAACAATAATGACTAACATATAGATATATAGCTTTCCACTGGGCATATTGATTCAATTCAAATATAATGTAACTCTTACCTCCATTTTATGATAACAATTTTGCAAACAAAAATAATTATGTGATATTTGTTTTGTTTTTATATGCATAATTGTGCGAAATTATAAAACCATTTTTTGTTTATTTATGCTTCATTATTTATTTATTTTTGCGTATTATGAAGTGCATTCATGGCATATTGATTCAATTCAAATATAATGTAACTCTTACCTCCATTTTATGATAACAATTTTGCAAACAAAAATAATTATGTGATATTTGTTTTGTTTTTATATGCATAATTGTGCGAAATTATAAAACCATTTTTTGTTTATTTATGCTTCATTATTTATTTATTTTTGCGTATTATGAAGTGCATTCATATTTATTCTTTTTAAGTTATCTTTTAATATAATATTAATTTAGTACATAAATGGTAAATAAAATGAATGTGAATCAGGTTAATGGATAGTGATACATATTAATAATGATTATTTTAATTTTAATATAAAAAAGACAAGAAAAAAATATTTCTAAGAAAATCAACAAAATTAAATTATTGAACAGTAATTTTTTGGGGAAGACTTCATTGTTGAAGGGTAAAATTTTAAACAAAACTCCCTACCGTTAATATAAAAACCCAAAAAGTTAAAAAAAAAATCTGAAGGGTAGAATGAAAACCAAATTCCAACACTGAATGCACCACCCAGTTTAACTCTACGTTGGACGAAACAGATTCAAGTTTTGATTCCAAATTGAAAGTGAATGTACTCAGCCAAATGCAAACCTGTCAGTTAACAATGGTTGAGGTAATTGATCTGGTCATGTGAATTTAAGTTTCAGTTATTAATTACTATTGTGAATCCAACAGATTCGGTTCCTTCGGGTTCGAATTCCTTGTGAAACCAAAATGGAATCTAGAGAATGATTTTAGTGCAGAGCTTTTGTTTGTGAGCTGTTGTTTTGGTTCTTTGTGGAATCTGGAATTTGGGATTTATGTGCCCAATTAAATGATATAAAACGTTGGACCATTGATTGTTCAGTAGTGCATTGAATTGCTGAGTGGTTGAATGCCTGAGTTAAGAATTGTAAACATAATCAATCCATTTTATTGTAATCTAAGTCAAGCGCAACTCAGTCAAGGGTTAAAAGTAGAGTACCCACAATTTCGTGTTCTACATTATTGATTTTGGACAAATCGCAATTCCTGTAGCAATGAGGTATTTCTTGCAGTGTGAGTTTCCTGCAGCAACATTGAATTTATTGTGTTCATAAGAGGAGGTAAGTTTTTGATAGTATAGAATAGTAGCTCATTACTCGAAGTCAGAACACATGAATTGAGTCACAAGTGGTTAATCCTGTAGCAATCCTTTATGAGATTGTTGTTTAGATTTTTGGAGGATGATGCTTATGAAACTGGATATGTTATAGTGTAATTGAATGATTGAGTGTGTGAGTAGAGCATTGACGAAAGTCTCAGCTGTGGTAGAGCATATCTTTGGTTGAGGTCTGCATCATGTTACCACAACAATTTACACACAAGGAAAAGTGCGCACTCATAAGAAAGAGTGGACCTTTCTCCTGGATGAATGGATTCTTATTCAAGCTAGGACCCGACTAGATTCTTCAATGTTGTGTCTGTGAAAATGAGGCATATGAAATATCAAAGGCTTTCCGCTTTGAACCTTGTGGGGGACCATTTTCTTGTGGAATGAATGACCATAAAAGTGCTCTCTACTGGATATTATTTCCCTACTCTCCACAAAGATACCAAGGAATACATTCAATGTTGTGATAACTGCCAGCGTATAGCCCGGCCTACCATATCAAAGGAAATGCCATTGTATCCATAGATATATTTAAAACCTTTCAAAAAATGGGAGATTGACTTTGTTGTACCAATCATCCCACCTTCTAACTAGTTCAAATACATACTGGTCTGCATGGACTACCTTAGTAAGTGGGTTGAAGTTCAACCTTTGAAAAATATCCAAGAAAAGAGGGTAGCAAAATTTCCCTACAACAATATTTTCATCAGATGTGGTAGAACTTTCTTCCTACGGATAAGAATAGGTTCCCTTAGATCTAACTAAGATTAAACACGCCTAATCTAAGACAATATGTAACAAATGCTACCTTAAATATCTAAATCTAATCAATACATACGATCTTGAATGGATTTGGAGGAGAAGAGTTTATACTACTCACTTTAGAATCAGACGTTTGTTTAGCTTCCAGCTCACGTCTTGAATTCCATAAGCAGAACCTGTTGGATAGAACAAGCAATAAATGGAACCAATATCCAAATATCTCGTATACAAAGTTAGATCTAAATCAAATCAGATACATTTCATGCTCATGACTGGAACACAATACACAAAATGGAGAAATAAGACAAGTTATTATTAAATGGAAACTTGATGAAACTTACAACCTGATTCCTTGATGTCTAAGCAACCTCCAGCGCCAAAGATTCCTCCCTTGTGCTATCTCTGCAAATCTTCTAGGATCATAAGTTTGATACCCCAAATGGTCCTCCCTTTGGCTCATGGATGGCCTCCCCTTTATAGCATTTAGGAAGCCAACCATATGGAGAGGAAGGTGGATCTAGGTAAGAGTTTAGTGGATCAGCTAGGCGAAACAAGGAGGATAGGTTAGGATCGAATCATAGGCTGCAATCCCAAGGAAGTTTCCTGGAAGGTAAGATCCAAAATCCATGCAAAGGGTTGTTGTTGATATTTTCGCGCCCCAACAACTGAGCATAACGCAAAATTTTGGAGATTTATGCACCCCTGTAGGTATGCAGGACGCGAAAATAGGGAATTTTTCGTGTCTTGTTATACTAGCAGGGCACGAAAATAATGGCAAAGAGTCGTTGGAGGAGGTGGAAAGTGGCTCAATGAGCTAGCCTTTGACTGAATGTGGTTGGATTTTCCTCCTAAGTCTCCAGGTGAGGCTAAGGAGGGGACTAACAAGGTCTAAAACCCATTAGGAGGAAGTGTCATTAGGTCGTATGGCACGAGGATGCGACACTAAAGTTCAAGGTGTAATTCTGGCGTATAACAGATGCCCCCTAAAGTGTGAGGTCAGAAGGAACTGATGGCCGAAATAATTTACCAATAAATTGTACGGAGATAGCATCAAGGGAGTCGGAGCGGACATGAAAAAACACAAAATATCAAATACCACTGAGGCAAGCATACCCATGCTCGGAACAACTGACTCAAAGCATGGTTTCCGACCAATACATTGCAGATCCATGAGAGAACTGAGATGATATAGATTGTGAATGAATCATGGCTACTATGAACAATCGTAGATCCATGAGATGACAATAACACAACCACGACCAATACAATTGTGGATCGGTGTGACAATACATCATTGAGGTCACCAACATGATGCCTGTGTAGAGACCTACTTATGCAGGAGCATCAATGCTAAGCCAACAATGTGATTGTGTGTTCACATGTTGTGGCTAGCGAGGGGACAAGTTTCCCTGAATTAGGGAAGATAGTTTGTTTACTAAGTATTTTAATATTTGTAAAATATGTAACTGACTAGTGTGTTGTCATTTTTTTAGAAAATAGGACATAGTGGCGAGTTGATACTCCCTGCGTGGAGATCAAGCCAGATAGGCAGTTTGTTCAATTATGATGGTGACTCCTTCATGGGGGAGGAGCGTTAGTTAGTTTGTTTTTGTTGCTCAACCATTCGGTTGTTGGGATTTCGAATGGGTGAAAAGGGGAGAGACGGGGACTCAATAGGGAGCCCTGCGTGAAGGGGATTCAGTGGGATATTTCCTTGAATACCAGAGGATGGATTGCTATCAATTAATGAAATTAGCAAGTTCTGGGTGTTCAATAGTGTTACTGTGCATTTGAATGAGAGATAAGCTAATATTCTATCAGGTAGAGCTGTGTGAAAGCGTTAACCTGATGTCTATGTGAATGAATCTCCATTTTCATGCCTGTGTGAAATCTCATGTGCAATTAAGAACCCCCAAGTCATTCACAAACCGATTATCATTAAGTAACAGAGGTAATTTATCGTTGTATTTAGTTTCACATTAGATCCGGACAAAGGTCGAGCTGGATTTATCGATTCACGGATCAATCAACAAAAAATCGTAGAGTTAAAGTCGATTCAATTAGAAGAGGTTGGACAGCTCAGATCAAATCCAAAAGGAAGATCGACAACGGGGAAAGGATCCGCAAAGTGAACGTGCGCGGGAATTAACATTTCCGCAAGACGATGCAAAGTATTCTGCATTGATCATAGATCAACGGACGAGATCAAATCCGCAAGGGATCGACGGTTGATATAGTTTTCAGCAGAAGGAAGAAGCTCGGGAGGTAAGGGCGAGAGTTTGTGGAAGTCACATTGCGGAAGTCTTTTCAAGAAATTACAAAAATCGCACCTGCAACCCGCAATCCGCAAATTGCGGAAAGGAGGCGTCTGCATTGCAGGAGTGAGAATCGTGGAAAGGAAGTTGCGGAAAGGCTTGTTGCGGAATGGCGCGTTGCGGAAATATAGTTGCAGAGAGGTGACTGCGGAAGGATGCCACAATTGCGGAAAGAAGGCGTTTCTGCAAGGCTGTTGTGGAAAGTTAGTTCTGACAGGAAGAACATTGCGGAAGGCCTATTTTGAAGGTAAGGCTCACGATTGAGAAGGACTTCGCTGGTTTTTAGCTAAGTTTAGTGGTTCAATTTCAGAGAATCATAATATTTCCTAGGGGAAGCGGGTTGGATTGGATTTTTTCATTCCCACCTGCATCATTCGTGGTATCAGAGCAGGAATGTTCTTGAGAAGGCAAGAAGACAGACAGGAAGTCTATAGAGGAGATTTGTGAGTTAAGAAGACTTGCATGCAGAACAAAAGAAGCTTAGGAGCTTGGAAAAGATAGTGAAGTTCTTGATAAGATGGAAAGCTACTTTGAGAGAAGTAGTTACATGCAAAGGAAAGAGGTAGCAGCTATTGGTGGAGCATCTCAGCAAGAAGATCATAGCATTGAAGTAGTGATGAAAGAAGCAAGTGGAGACTTCTAAGTGAAAGAGGAGTGTGGCCAGAACCTAGTTATTTCGGCTGAGGTTGGAATGCGGGAGGACAGTCAAGTGTTCTCAAGAGAAGGTGAGTTTAGGGTGGAATCCTAGAAGGAGCAGAGAAGAAGCTCAGAAGGTTCCAGACAGAGAACCAGTGTTGCCAAAAGACCAAGTACAGAGGAGATCTTGGTGAGGTAGGTTGTAGCAAGGTGAAAGAGAAATGATATTGTAGAGGCTTAGTGCAACTCACAATGGGTATGAAGAAACTCATGGATATGGAGAAGAAGATGACTACAGACAGCCATAGCAGAGGTTCAGAGAGAAGCCACAGAAGAGAGAAAGAAGATGCCGAAGCCAATGGCAGATGGAAGCAGATGAGTGATGAAGAGTATAACATAGAGAAAGTCGAGATAAGAATCCTTCTGGATTTGTTGATGGAGCTGGTACAAAGAAGCAAAGAAGACTAGGGATGGGGATGGTTAATGAGAAAGAAGGTGAAATGGCCCTTCCTACAGGAAAAGATGGATCAAAGATTGCTTGCATGGTGGAAAAAAGAGGTACTCAGGGAAGTCGAGTATGAGGAAAAATTTCTTGTGTGTGAACCTGAAACTGATGAGAAGTCTGTTGAAAGTCTCATGGACAGTTTGTAAAGTTCATGCCAGCATAAGGAAATGATGCTTGGAGCATTTGAGGTGACAAGAGAGTATGTTGTTCTTACAACTAAGGTTTTTTGTGCATGTGTGTCTACAGGTACTGAAGGTAGCGAAGTTGTCACCAAGGAAGAAAAAAGGGTTCAACAAAGAGACATTAAACATATAGAAGAAAATGCAAAAGAAAAGGAGTTGCAAGCCCCAAAAGAGAAAATGGGAGATGAACCCAAGCAAAGTGTACTTCTTGGAGAAGAAGATGTTGATAAGGGGTTTGTTGAGGAACCCATGCAATGTGCAAAGAATGAATGTCGGCATGAAGATGATAATGATAGAAAAGGTCATAGGGATGATGAAAAAGGATAGCCATCTAAAGCTATCACAGAGCTTGAAGAAGATGGAGTAATGTCTTTTCAAGGCATTGAAGCAGAACGAAAATCTGTCAAGAGGAAACCTGTTGAGGATGAGCAACCACTAGAAGTGGTCATCACAAAAGAAATAGATGAAGAAATGCCTTATGGAAGCATAGAGGAAGAGAAGAAAGAGCATAAGTTGAATGCTCAACTGAAAGAAGGATTACTCAGAGCAACTGAGTATCAAGAAGAAGTTTTGGTGGTTGAACTAGAACATGACTCATTGCTTGATGACAATGATGAAGATATTAAGAAGAGTTCTATTGAAGATATTTTGAACCATGTGGAAGGTTCGGAGCAACAAGAAGACTTGATGACTGAAGCATCAAGTGAGACCAAGGGGTCTTATGATTTTAAATCTGACAATTTGTGCGTGTTTGCAGGTTTCTCAGACATGAGAGATGAAAGACATTCCTTTGACACTGTCATGAAATTAGAGAAGAAGGTGACTATCCATAGTCATACATGAAATCCAAAGAAGAATAACAGTCAAGTGAAGGAAGATTTTCAGTTGAATGGCATCCAGAGGGCAAGTCAAAAGGAGTTTGACAAAGAATTTACTGAGATCAAGGAAGGGATCGGTAAGATAGAAAGGCTGATTCAAGAAAGCAATGAAGATCAATATTGTGGATGGATGGTGAGAAAGAAGAAAATGCAATGGCATGCTTTGCAGCAGAAGCAAAGACAACAATCAATGGCTTGGTGGAAGAATGAGATTTGAGGAACTCAAGAAAGCTGAGCTTGAGCAAAGATTGAAAAAGGAGGGAATTCATTCATGTGAATGTGGAACAGGGATTTTTCTCAAGAATATTGATGAAGTTGATGTAAAACTCAAAGAGCATCTGATGATGTGTTCTGGCAATGAGAGTCAGCAAGAATAAGTGATGATGAAGTCATCAAAAGAGACCTTAGGGTCTCATGGTTTTAAAACTAATATTTTGTGTGTGAATGCAGGATATGCTGAAGCAGGACAACTATCTCTTGTTGTCACAAGAGAAAAGAAAAGCAAAATTCTGGTTTTTCAAGAGATGAAAGGAGGATCACAAAATCTTGTGAAGGAGGAAAAAGAGAAGTTGTTGAACACTGTTGTGGAGGATTTTGTAAGTACCGGACAATCACTGAGGAATGTTAATATTGAATATAGTCAGGATACAGTACAACTGCTGATAGTTGTTGCAGAGAGTGAAGATAGTGAATACTATGCAGAATTCTTGGGAGAAATTCCAAATGAGATGGCAGACTTGTGCCATGAGTTAAGTATTTTAGAGAAGAGATTGGAGGAACAGAAGATATGTATTCAAGTTGTAAAATCAGAGTTGAATGAAAATGAAGAAATCATCTTGGATGATAAATGTGAAAAAGGAATTGCCAAGAATGTTGGCATACAAAGAAAATTGGGTAAAGATTTTGTGATTGATAGCTTGAACAAAGCTTATGAAAATCTATATGCAGAAACAGGGTAGTATGTAGGAAATTTGAAGCAGGAAATTGATTTTGAAGATCAAGCTAAAATAGAGAGAAATGGGGCTTTAATGTCTCATGATGAATATGGAATTATGTTTCTACAGTATGGGACTGTAGAGCAAAATATTGTCTAGAGGGGCAGCAAAAAAAATGAAGCTGTGAAGTATGATTTAAAACTTGGAATGGTAAATGAAGCAGAGAAAGTGGCAGATCTCCAGCAACATAGTATTGTTGAGATAGAAGATGAAGTTAGAAAGGAAGCAGAAAGCTATGATTGGCACTATGATGAATAATTTGAAAGATGTCAAGGGGAAGTTGAGTTGCTGAAGTATTTGCTGAAGAAGCTTGAGATGGAAGTAAGATAGCAGTTAGTGATAGAAAAATGTCTCAAGTTTTAGTGGAGACAGGAGTAGATACTAGTTTTCAAACTCATAATATGTTTGATGGTATAGAGGGAAGAAAGAGTGAATATGGTACTGCAATCAAAGAGTTGAAGTTAATTCTGGGAAGTAAAATTGAAGTTCAGGAACAACAAATAAACATTGCAGAGGGAGATGTCTCCAAGGACATTAAGGATGTAAGGGTGGTAGAAGAAAGCAGTCATCAGCTTAAAGGCGAATGTGCAGAGTTGGATAGAGAAATTGATGAGTTGTGGAGACCTATGCAGAGACATTCCAAGAGAATGTGCAACACACAGAATAAAAAGGAGGTGAAATGTTTGAGTTCACTGACTGAAGAAGATGTTAAAAGTAATTTTAAAGGAAGATTGCAGAACAAAGTGTGAAAGCCTGGTAAGTTAATACCAACACTGAAGTGTGATGGTGGCAAGATAGTGGACAACTACAACATAAGGTTTTGGATCCAGGCAGATGAAGATTGAAGAGATATGAACAAGAGTTCATGAATAATTTCTACCTTGGGAGTCTGATGCAAGAGCATCAATGCTAAGCCAACAATGTGATTGAGTGTTCACATGTTGTGGCTAGCGAGGGGACAAGTTGCCCTGAAGTAGGGAAGACAGTTTGTTTACTAAGTGTGTTGTCAGTCTTTTGAGAAAATAGGACATAGTGGCGAGTTGATACTCCCTACGTGGAGATCAAGCCCGATAGGCAATTTGTTGAATAATGATGGTGACTCCTTCATGGGGGAGGAGTGTTAGTTAGTTTGTTTTTATTGTTCAGCCATTCAGTTGTTGGGATTTCGAATGGGTGAAAAGGGGAGAGACAGGGACTCAGTAGGGAGCCCTACGTTAGGGGGAGTTGGTGGGATATTTTCTTGAATACGTTAGGAAAATGAGACTGGATGGATGGATTTCTATCAGTTAATGAAATTAGCAAGTTCTGTGTGTTCAATAGTGTTACTGTGCATTTGAATGAGAGATAAGCTAAGATTCTATCAGGTAGAGCTGTGTGAAAGCGTTAACCTTATGTTTGTGTGAATGAATCTCCATTTGCATGCCTGTGTGAACTCTCATGTACAGTTAAGAACACCCAAGTCATTCTCAAACCGACTGTCATTAAGTAACAGAGGTAATTTCTCGTTGTATTTAGTTTTACATTAGATCTGGATGAAGGTCAAGCTAGATTGATCGATTCCCGGATCAATCAACGAAAAATCGTAGAGTTGTAGTCGATTCAATTAGCAGAGGTTAGACGACTTAGATCAAATCCAAAAGGAAGATCGACGACAGGGAAAGGATCCACAAAGTGAATTTGCGCGGGAGCTAACATTTCCGCAAGCCGATGTGAAGTATTCAGCATTGATCATAGATCAACGAACGAGATCAAATCCGCAAGGGATCGGTGGTTGATACAAGGTTCCGCAGAAGGAAGAAGCTCAAGAGGTAATGGTGAGAGTTTACGGAAGTCACATTGCGGAATAGTTTTTTCCGAAGTCTTTTCAAGAAATTACCAAAAACGCACCCGCAACCTGCAACCCGCAATGTGACTTCCGCAACCCTCAACCCGCAATGTGACTTCCACAACTCACAACCCGCAATCCGCAACCTGTAATCCGCAACCCGCAACCCGCAATCATTCAAGCATACAAAATAATGATTACCAAGTTACTTTAGATCCATAGTGGCTTACCTTGTACTAGTCCTTCAAGTCTTTCAACTGCATTTATTAAGTGCAAATATATTTTTGCACTTAATAAAAGCAGTTGAAGAACTTGAAGGACTAGTACAAGGTAATCCATTATGGATCTATAGTAGCTTGGTAATCATTATTTTGTATGCTTGAATGATGCAAAATGAAAAAATCCCAGAAATTTATAGGAATGACAAGCATGCATCCATTGTTAAACTATCTACTGAGTCATCTAGAGTCATGCCAAGATATCTGAATTTGACTGAAAATTCAAGTAACTTGAAGATAATGGTGGATAATGCCATGGAAAGGACAATTTCAGTTTATATAGAAGCAAAGGATGAGCAAATAGTGTCCCAAACTCATCTTCCTCCAATGTGGGCCAAGCCACCTCCCTCGCTACAAAAATGAGATCTTGATCACAGTGAAATCTAATAACAAATAGGTCCATGATATCAAACTATTGCTTGTATCTGCAAGATCTAGTCATGGTTGGCAATCTGTCAAAGTTAACAAGACAACATGGCATGCTTATTTAAAATTTAGGATCTTAATATATTCTTCTACAAACAGGCCCAATGACCAAATGTGTTGCAAAGGGCAAGTCAAGCAAATCAAGAAGATTGATCATGACATTGAAAATCAAAATAACAGAAATATTTTATGTCCGCAACAATCATCCATATTCTAAGTCCATTACAACTTGGCTCATGATGAATTCAGAGTCAGTCGAATTGGCTAGGCTAAATTTAACCAGTTATAGAGCCTTACCGATAATACACAGCCAAGTGAAACACTTACATAATAGCTAGCTATAATAAGCATAAGGATTTTGGTGAGAAAATATTGATAAGTTTAATGCTTACTTGTAGAGGGAATATTTCTTGTAATGCTCTGCAAAGTCTATCCCAAACCATGTTCAGCAGCAGTAGAGCTAACTTCTAACATCCATGTGGCTGGGTTGTATTTGTCTTTGATCTTGGCACCGCTGGAACATCCTATAATTGTCATGACGAAAATAAAAAAATTAACTCAGATTTAGGCATTAGATTAGCAGTCCTTTGTTCAAAACTGGTCCTTTTCTAATCAGTGCAAGAATCTGCCAAGTCTTTACCTCAAATTATTCAATAACCTAGTGAGAATTCCAGTCTAGTGGGCCAAAGAAAATGACTCGCCCTCCACTTTTCATAAACAATAGCTGACCCTGTCATGGTAAGTCAAAAATCAACACCGATCCTTGAAACAAATAATATCAAGTTCTAAAAAAATTTTAAAATGGGGGTTTTTCAACCAGCGACATCCCCTAAGGTCCATAACCATTTGCATGATGCAACCATGTGTCACGACAATCATAACCAAAGTTCTACAAGTACCACCTCCTCCGATCATTTCGTAAATGCAGGCTATACTCTCAAGGCCGAGAGTAATAGCACTTTGGTATTTGAAACAGAGACCCTCATGCCCAGTCTCAAATCTGGGAAGAAGTTTATTGTTACACAATCTCCTCCGAAATATCTTGGCTCTGTGTCTTCAGTCTTTTCCTTGAGGCTCGGCCTGGAGTCTTCCTACAATCTTTGGCTTATGGTGTGACTTTATCCATACAGTTAGCTTGTTTTATTATTACAAATGCAGTTTCTTTTATTTCCAAATGCACACCCCCTCCAGTGTGGTTGTTTGTCTTATTTATTACAGAGAATAGCAAGGGTTAATAGTCACACTGGGACTGGTCTTTATTCCTATTCGCCTCCCAGTGCTTCCAAGACCATTAGGCTTGATAATTTGGCCAGGTCTTCTTCAGGTTGATACGCATAGGATCAGCAAATTCAGCAGCAAGACTAGAGGGATGAACTGTCAAGGATGTCAAGCAAATTTGTGCAAGTAAATTCAAGTGTTATGAATGCCTCTTTGTTGAAGCGCTAACTTCCCTGCAGCATCAAATTCAGGTTCTTGAGGCTCAAATTGCAATGCTCCATAACATCGTCTGCAATCTAAGTAAAGGTTCTCACTCTGCAACTTTAATTCCTTTCCCTACATTGGATGCAACACCAAGAAATCTCAGAGGAAGACAACATGGAAGTGTACACTTCACTCAATCATGAAGAAATCAACAGCAAGCAAGTCCATTCATAACCTATCCATATATGTTTTGTAAATTGTTTTCTTTTAGGACTCACGAGAATTCTGTTGCATCTACCTAAGTAATATTATAAAAATCTCCTGTGCGAAAAATAATAGAAACAATCTCAACTACTTTATGAAGTTCTGGTTTGAGGACACATGCCAAACCATATCTCAACACTTTTGTTTTTTCATATTGTCCAGTTCAGCTGCATCATTTTCTTAATACAAAGCATAACCATTTTTGTTATTAAATATAATAAAAATATTTTGCCAAAATTTACATCAATTAATAGTAAAATTTATGCTTTTTACTGAATATTGACATACATTATATACATATATGATATTTTCAAACCAAAGTATTTTCCTAGAATTCTATACTTAGATATGATATTTCATTCTTTAAGTTTTCCCTGTGCTACATTCTTAACATTTGGGAAAATAAACATTCATCCAACTAATCAATTTTTCTGATGGTCTTAAAATGCTGACCTTATGACTTATCTTGCATCCCACTCATAAAGCACATCATCAAAAATAGTAAAAGTTCTCTCATACTTGCTATCCACTACAAACAAGACAAGGAGACAAAAATATAATAGCAACTCACTGGGACTAACAGAGACCAATGACCAAGACATTTCAAATGCAAATTCTCATCCCAAACATTTCATCTATAACTAAGCCCAGAATTTATTGCAATATGATGGTTACAATAAATAAATCTTGAATGATTGACCAGATAACTAAAGACATATACTCAATGCAAGCTAACCAATAGACAAAAGGAGCAAGTTACTATGCTCTAACTCATAATTGATGAAGATTTAAAGTTACACTACCTCCTCTCCGAATGCATCCAAGTATGGAGAAGGCCAAGGTGCATGACGTGCAGACCTTTGAAGCAAAATATTGGTTTTCTAATGAAAGACAGACTCATATTAATCAAAGAAATGTTTGAAGAAATAGAAAAGGAAATTCTTGAATATACGATCAATCCTATTACAGAACAAAACAAAACTATAGAGCTTTGGGTTTGAATGCATACTCTTATCATCAAGAAAACTCCAACACCAGCACCACAAGTCATCGCATGTTGGTAACATTCATTTTGACTGAACATAGAAATAGTTCTCAACACCCATAAAAGATCATTATAAAATGCAAATTAAGCTATGCAATTAGAAGTGAACATATATGGAGCTTCAAAGTTGTGCAGTCACAAGAACAATAGCAACTTTCACTTGCACCTCAAAGCAGCATACTTGGAAAACAAAAAACATAACTAACCCGCAGCATGCACGCCGACTTGGAGCACAACAAAGCGTACCACAAAGCAGGCACAATGGTGGTTGATCAGGTACCGTTTTGCATACTGGACAACATTCTTTTATATAGCTGGTAGGTAACAAAATTGATATCAACAGGTAACAAAATTGACATCAACAATAGTTCAATTTTCAATTGATATCAACAATAGTTCAATTTTCAACATCCAAGAAAAGAGGAAACAATAGATAATGGGGGATTGATAAATGCTTTTATAATTACTAACCATTGTAGCAGATCTTGGTAAATATGTGGCAAACGCATTAGTTCAAATGGACGAGCACGGAGACATCGCACTACATGCCTATATGACTGAGATCCTGTTTCCTTGGAAAGGTGTCGACACCATCTCAAGGCAAGACCATGGACATTTTTATCTTCGAGAATTGTTTCTAGACATGGAATCTGAAATAGCTTTTCCAAATGTTGAAGTTCTTCTAAAATCTCATCTCCACTTTGCGCATAATCAACAGCCATTTGCACTGTTGAACTCTCCTGAGAACCAGCTTCTTGCAAATGAGTAGATGAAGGATTCAGTAACTTATATAACAAAGCACAACGTTGTAGATAGGGTAGAGTCAAACGGCGAAGGACCACTGCTGTTGGACATGACAATAAGTCTGCGTCATCAATCTCTAGAGATGATTGGTTCAGTAGTGTCCCCGCCACAGCTTTAAGTACACTCTTGATGAAAGAACAGGAACCAGAACTGAAATCAGACTCAGGTGAAATAGATCTCCCAACATATGCAAGCGCCTGCAATGAATAAGAACCAGTATAGCACAACATGCATTACAAACTCTGTGAACAGTGAGAACTTCTGAAACTCTGACCACACAAATCTCAAAACTCATACATGCGACTTACCTGGACCAAACAAACCAGATAAAATAGATGCACAAGACAAATAAATGGCTCAGTTGCCTTGGGCAAGGAGCGAGGGAGACAAAATAACAGCCAAATGAACGATGAGAAAGGATCATGAACAAGCACAGGATCTGCTGTGCGCTTCCAAAACTGAATATCCGGAAAATCCTTGCCTTGGTCAACATGTTCAAGGAGTGAGGAAATATTCTCTGTTACACAAATACATATTTAGGATACGTGCCCTAAGGAATACTAAGACACAACCACAGTCATACTGGTGTTTTAAGTAATTTAAAACTAGAAACACAGAAATGATGCTTGAGGCATAAGAATATTATTGAACTGAGGCATACTTCTAAGTTCTAATCCATACCTGTCAAAGAATGCATCTCTTGAAGCACAGCAACTAATTTACCCAACCAAAAGTTGCATTCCTCTTGCCCTTAGTAACACTGTCAGACGATTTTGACTCCGAGTTGCTTCAGCAGCCTGCATAAGTAATGACAACACAGAATCTTCTGAGCAATTGACTGCTTTATACAGTGCTTCCTCATTGGGGCAATCACTGCATGAGTTTGGACAATCATTGCTGTCCGGCAACAAATCGACATGAAATAGCTGGTCGAAAAATTATAATGATCCAGATATCACAGCGTAAGTGCATAAAATCCAGAAAATCTTATCAAAATGAGAATCAAGGTTGAGTTAAAAGAAGAATACAGTTGTCGTTCTCGAACATAATACCAACTGGTGAAATTTTTTAAGCATTATGATTAGCCTACCTCATGTTATTCATGAATCCAAGCTGCGTTTCTTGATTTTATCAACTTTCAAAAAAAAAATCAAACATACCAGTGTTTTCCATATTGATGGCTGTGTTGTTCTGCGAGGTTTGAATGAGGGCTGTGCTTTTCTGCGAGGCATCAAAACAGGGGGGCGTTTGATCACCCTGAGAAACACCTGTAGGAAGCAAGGATCTACCATACCCATGAGGTTGAGAACCGTGAGAGACATACCCGGGGGGTTGAGAACCCTGAGAAACACCGGTAGGAGGCAAGGATCTACCATACCCAAGGGGTTGATCTGAACCCTGAGAAACACCCGTAGGAGGCATGGATCTACCATACCAGGAAGGCTGAGCACCATGAGAAACACCGGTAGGAGGCAATGATATATCAGACCAAAAGTAATCTTTCTGGAAATTTTCATTTTCTTCTCTAAGATCATCATCCTTTCTGGCTGTTGCACCCTAAGAATTTCCCGCAGCCAACCCTTCCGTGGAGGCAGCGCAGCTCAAGTGTTGCCACTGGGAACTGCTCTATGATTACGGGAAGATTGGTAATCGGTGGACTCCCTGCAAAACAATTAATTTTATTAAACCTACTGAGTACATGACCGGATCTTTGAAGAACCTTAATGGAACTTCAAAATAATACCTAGGGTTTAGGTTTGAAATCTTTACCTGGATGGCTGAGCATTCATGATGAATGCTGGGCAATTGCTGGAACTGGAAAATGTAACAAAGCTTTCGAGGGTAGATAGAAAAGAAATGGATTAGAAATATATACGGTTAGAGAATTCTAGTTCCTTACTCAACACAGTTCCCACAAGTTTTAAAACGTTATTTCTTTGCTTGCGCTATACCTATTTCTTTGATTGAGGGTTTTAAATTTTTGGCGCGAACATGCAAGCATGTCCTAAAGACTTCCAGAGTAAAAATTTCGCCCTACTTCTCAAATTTGGCCGAGTTTGTTAACCATGCAAGTATGTCTGAATTGCGCCGAGTTTGTTAACTAAATGAAATAATATTATAATTTATTTACATCCAAAGAAGATTTTGAAGATTTTGATTGTGATTGTTATTAAGATATAAAGTTTTAATTGTTATTAATACCAGCATAGATCCATCTTAAATCCGTATTTATCAAGCATAGAGAGGGATCCAATTTCTTGAAGTGTATTTCTTTTTTTAAATTTAAACTCAACAAATTTGATTTCTCTTGATTGATAGATCTCGGTTTAAGTTTTAAGTTTTTATTTTATAAACGAACATTTATTTTTTAATTATTTTTCATAATATTTTATTTTATTAACCAACATGGATTTTTTTAAAATAATTTCCATAATTTTTTTATTTAATGAGCCTACATGAATTTTTTTAATTATTTTGTTAGTAACAAACGTAACGTTACACATACACGTTACAACATCTCCCCCATACTAGGTTGTAGAGCAACTCGTTTCTCTCGGTGCAAACTCAGCAATAATTGCCCCAACTACTTGCCAACTACACTTTTGAGCAATTGGCTGCTTTATACAGTGCTTCCTCATTGGGGCGGTGATTGCCCCAACTAATTGCCATTTATTGATCCTCATAGTTGGATTCATCACAATTGAATACCACAACACATGCCTATGCGCATGTGCTCTCAAATGCAATGCATGAACTTGAAATTGCTCTCAATATCCGAGTACCTCCTTTTTGGATTCAAAAGACTAAAATGACAGAAGAGAAAAGGGAATCGCTCATGTTGCTGACACACAACAACTCTTATAAAATTTTCTCAAACAACAAAGGGAATAGATGTACAAACACTTCAATGAAATGCAGCAACAGTTTACAACTTTCTCTTCATCCGGCAGAATGTGCAGAGCCCTTGAAAATGCTAGTCAATTCGAAGTGCAGATGAATTTGTACTTTCCCAACACTGAAGGAAAGATTGATGCAGATGTGCTAGACAATTGGGTTTAACGGTTGGTATCATATTATAATGTTAATAAATTCTTGTAGGAGGAAAAAATTCACCATTGTTACCTTGAAGATGTCTACTTTGGGACATTGTTGGTGGTAGAAGCTATGTGCCCTGAAGGACTAAGAGACTGACCCCATTTATGCATGGGATAATTGTTGAAGTTGTTAGATGGGATTTTTATCCTACTAAACATTTGGAGCAACCATACAAGAAATGGCGACAATTGAGATAGTGCAAAGACCAATAAGTGCAGAGCTACATTCATGAATTCCACAAATTAATGGCAAAGCTTGGAATCAAATAGGAAAAAAAATTTAAGATGCTGAAATATTAGAGTGGTCTAGCTTCATGTCATCATCAGAAAATGGATTTTCTTACAATCGATTCTCTTGTAGAAACTTTCCATTATGCTATTAAGTTGGAAAATAAGTTCAGGAAAAAGGGAAAGTTCTTGTCCCCTAAAACTTCAAGTAAGAAAGGATAGCATTCTCTTGAAGATAATCGGAAGCATCCTCAAAAGCCAAGTCATCCCAACAATGTGTCCATCCTTTAATTAAATCAACATAAGGGAAGAAAAGGTAAAAGGACATTAAAAAGGGGATCTTTTCAAGGAGAAAGTAACAAGAAGCCTCCTACAGGGAAATGATGTCTAGCATGATTCCTCTGAATGTAATTCTCGGAATCCCTTCATTGCACAACTCTTCATCCATTGAAGGAACCTCTATACTTCAAACACTTGACAAAAGGAAAGCTATTATGGATGTTGATCTAGATGTCTCTACGTTGTTGGAAACCTCTTAAGGTTCTTGGAAATTTTGCTACAACAACTAAGGAAGAAAGAGAAAGACTTGTCATACACAAATAGGGGTGAAGGGAAACTTATTACATCTAATAATTGATAGCATTAGTTGGAGGTTGCTTATGATTCATGGAGGTTGTTTCATGGAGGTTGCTTATGATTCATGGAGGTTGTTTCGTCTTGAAAGTTGTTGCTATGTGGACATTTCTATTGGAGTGCCCCCTTGGAGAATCCTTTGGAGGCTATTGCATGGAGCTTTTCTTGGTTTTGTTCCTCACTTGGTGGAGGCGCCCCCTCTTCTTGGGGCCTTTTGTATCTCTTGCATTGTAGGATTTTGTCAGAATTTAGTGGGGTTTTTGTATTATTTTGCTTCACCCCAGACTATACCTAAGAATTAATGAATATTTTACTTCACCCCAACTACTCGAAGGAGCGGAGGGTTGGGTAGGATATAGAGCCCTCACTTAAGCAAATTTGTTAAGTGTTCAAAATCTTTGAAGGAATGAGACAAGTTTGAAGATGACTTCAATGTGCAAAGGATAAGCCCCATACTCTATATGGACGATAGAGTAAGGGATCATCCACTTGCAATGAATGATGTGTTGTAGTAGAAGGGTATGTTCTCACTCCATCCAAGACTAGCCATCCCAAAGGAAGTTGGCATGAGACCTTGAACCCATAAAGGACTATGGGTCTAATGATAATATTGTCCAAGGTGTGCATCTTGGATGAGATGTCTCCGAAGTGACTCTAGAAGCACTAGCTCTCAAGAAGGGAAAGGGAACCATGTGCCTAGTTGACTTGGGGTTGGAAACCATGTTGAAAGTTGAAATGGGTCCCTAAAAACCAAACAACCAAATAAGTGTAGGTCATGGTGATCTTGATCTCTTCCCCTCAAAAGTAAAAGTGATAGGAAGAGAAACCTCACTTTGACATTTTGAAGATCATAACCTTATTTTTACTTAGGTTAATCATCTACTATCAATGATCACAAAAAATGGGAAAGAAAATCAAGTAGTCTTTGCAATTCTTTGAGAAAGGAGGCCAAGAGGATATTGTCATCATCAGATAGAAAGAAAGAGATCAAGCCCTCATGGAGAACCCTCACTGCTGGTGTAACTAACGGGTTGGTTTGATGAACCCTCACTGTTGGTGTAACTGACTTGGAGTTGATTTCATAGGGGAAACCGTTGTGTTTAGAAATAACATGTGCATATTTGTATAGTTATCAGTAGAAGCCCAGGATCCTAATTTAGCATGTGCCCATGGAAATTTTTCTCTAGATTGGTCTGACCCAAGGATCAAATTTGTAAACCCCAATTCCTTTTAAAGGACATTGTACCTATGTCCATGGAGGGTCCCAAATATTTTATCCTTCAAATGTAAAACAATCTCTAGATGTTTTCTTCTCTGAACACCATAATTTGGATCTTGACTTGTCCTTTCTCCTCCTATCCGAATTCTTGTTGATGCTTATAGATCAACATTCCTTAGAAAGTGAATTAATATGGGTTGAACTTCACTGGTAAATTTCTTTGTTAATTGGATATTCAACAATCATTTTCTCATTTGATTGTCTGAAAGAAGTTCCTGTCAGTCATATCTCCACCTTTCTCCAAGTTGTTATTTGAGCTTATCCAACATGTATTCCATCAACGTTGTGTTTGGCATTTTTTTAGTAATTGTCCTGAGCAACATCACCAAAAGGAGACACCTTGTGTCCCTGTAGAAGGACTTACAAGCAATGGCAGTTGATTTCTTGGCTACAAGATTGGGCAAGTGTTTAAATCCATTTTTGGCTCTTTACAAGGTTCAAACAGGTTGCTCTATGGCAGAGATAAATGCCATTTTCATGATAGAGCTCTTAATGGTTCATTGTAGGAATGTGAATTGTGCATTCAGAAATACCATTTTCCCTGCAATTTGAATGCAGAAAAAAAGGCCCATTTTTATATTTAAAAAAAAAGAAAGGACGCTATTCACCAAACTTGGTCATTGACAGCAACTCTTTGTCCTCTCTTTCGATAATCATCATGCAATAGAACCACAATGTTCAAAAACATGTTACGGTCCTCAACTCTATCAATCCCTTTTACATGAAGAATCCCTTCTTCTATTTAGACATTATAAGATTAAACTGCCTCACCACAATCATAAATTGTTGCACAAGCTAGTAGCCATGGAGCTTCAGTGCTTATGATGGAGACTCTTTTTTTTTTCCAAGTAATATATGGAGTCATAGCTTATAAAAAAAACCTTATATTAGAAACCATATCTAGTGTTCTAAACTTCAAAATGAGCACCACATCCCATTTCCAGGACAAATATCCCCTATGGAGGGCCAATATGGTTGTTTGGGACCACACACATGGACCATGACCCCCATAGTAAGATCTCTAAATCCATCTGCATTGTTAGAATTTAGTAAAATATTGTACAAATTCATTATCAAAATTGTAATTTTCCATTGCCAGTGTAACACAACTAAAAATAACTAACATAAACGACTAATTCACATTAATCGTTGTTAGATAGTCATATATATTCCTGTGACTAAATTAGTCATTTATGGTAGTCATTTTTATTTTAGACACTTGTTATCTAGTCATATATTTTATCCCGTGACTAAATTAGTCGTTCTTAGTTGGCTTATTTAAAATTGCTCAATTTTAGTCATTTATCCCTTGAAAAAATAGTGGTGACTAACTTTTTTAGTCGCCTAGTCACTTATCTCTCATTTTGTACTAGTGAATTCAGGACTCCTCTGGGGGTATTTTGTTTTTTGTGATTTATGTTATCTCTTTGTAAGGGAAGTTCCAAGCGATGTATCGGTAGTAATTATCTTTTTCTGTTACAATCTTTATCTCTGTGTAGAGGAAGCACTCAGCTGGTTTGAGTGGCATCACGATAAATCCTTTTGGCTTCTGTGTAAGGGTAGTAGTAAATTAAGTATTTTGGTTTATGGTTGTTGTCTTCAAATGGAAGTGTTGAACTGTGTAGATATTTCTTCAGTGGTTACACCACTGCCCATTTAATACAATTTATATCTGTTCTTATAAAAATAAAAATAAACTATATGGTACATACATTAGCATATAGTAAAAATAATAATAATAATAATAATAAAATCTATTTTCAAGGTCATTGCTAAGGTTTTCTGATTTTTTGCAGTGGAGAGACCCAAGGGGAACTTTATAACTTTCCAAACTTGGGCACGAGGAGAACCATGATTAATGGATGTAAACGACTAACACAACTAAAAAGTACTAACATAAATGACTAATTCATATTCTTAGTCCTTGTTAGATAGTCATATTTGTATTCCTATGACTAAATTAGTCGTTTACATTAGTCATTTTTATTTTAGTCACTTGTTATCTAGTCATATATTTTATCTCGTGACTAAGTTAGTCATTTATCTTAGTTGTTTATAGTTGGTTCACTTAAAATTGCTCAATTTTAGTCGTTTATCCCTTGAAAAAACAGTGGTGGCTAATTTTTTTAGTCACTTATCTCTCATTTTGTACTAGTGACATGGCTTGATTGAGAGGGAAACACTGGTTCAATAAAAGAACAGAATCTACCACAATGAAAGGAAACTTCCTAGCACCCGATGTGGGCCTGGTGGAAACCAGAGAGGAAATCAAATGAACATCACGAGCCACAACCCTAGGGTGCTTTCCTGCAGCACATTATCCGGTACATTACGTGTGAAGGTTGACCGTCATTATGCATGAATTATCAATTTTTCTTTCTGGAACACCTCCATCGAGGATTCTGTATGAATGTGCCTTTTTTTACCTTCTACAGTCATTGGAAACCATGGAAAAGCAGCACCAGGACGATAAGAAGAATCAAGTATCCCACCATGGTTTAATTTTCCTTTTAGTTAAAAATGCATTCCATCAAATACCACCACAAGGAAATTGGGAGGATTTTATTGAGAAACAAGCCTCTAGCTTCGGAAGAAACAACCAACAACAAGGATTAGCAAAGTAGGGTTGAATCAAAAGGCCAAGGGAGAAGCAAGAGAAGGAAACTACCTCCCAATTAGTATCCAACACTTGAATGGAAGAGGAAGGAGTAGAAGCACTCCTCGGTCTAACCAAATCCAAGGAAAATTTTCCAAAATGCAGAAGCAACGGAATAAAATAGAAGCATGAATTCATAACAAATTCCAATAGCCCTGCATCACTGACCCAAGCCGCAGAAATAGAGACTGCAATATTGGAAACTAAAATAGAAGAAACTACAACAACTAAAGAAAAATAAACCTATTAAAAGGAGGAGGAAGTACCGTCTTCCACACTATATATGGTTCCCCCTGAACTTCCAATAATAGAAGCACCTTCGAGCCCTCAAGACCTCAAAATTCCATAGACTACACTAGAAGAGGCCCCTAGGGAGATTTCATCACCAAAAGAGAAAGAAGCAACAACAATCAAGTAATAAATAGACGAATAAGAAACAATTTTCATACAACATGAAATTCAAATAAGTTTTGATACATTGGAGGAAGAGGAGGAAGTTCTCATTGAAGAGGAATTTCAACAGGAAATTCAAGTACCCCCTAGTATACCAAAGAAATCAGGGGTAGTTCTAGTATAACAAAAGATAGAGATACCCCTTGATGCACAAAGGCATATTCTCCAAGAAACCATGACTACATTGCTATCCAAATTCATTACAATAGTCAATAAAATTGAAATCTTACAGCTCAGCTAGAAGAAACGACAATTGAACGAAAGAGGTAGAAGGAACTAGCCATGCGACATTTAGAAGGTTGCACCTTCCATCAGAAACCCAAAATTTTGATATCAAGGGAAATGGACTTTAGTCGTCACTAGCAGAAAAAGTCACATCCTTGGAATACCAACCAAAAGAAGTCAAGAAGGAGCATAAAAAGGCACTAGAACAAAAGGATAGTACTGATATCTAAAGCATGCAGTAAGACTTACTCGAAATCGCTGAACTTAGTGTAGTGTTTATTTCATGTAGAGACCCCACTAGGGTATACATAGTGTACCTAAAAGAACAATGGATTCGTTACCAGATTAAATGTCTCATCTTGAAGTTACCCATCAACTTCAAGCAGTTAGGTAGGATCTTTTGTGAAATCTTCTTTTCACTGCCCCTTGCTAGACAATTTATTCTATAAATTATACCTTCATAAATTCCTAATGGATATGAACACGGCATTAAACTGCAATCATTTCATTGGGGATGTCCACATTAGAGCATCCGAATAATATCTCCAAAATGAAGTACAGTTGGATGAAGAGTTGCAGAAGGTTAAAGCGGATGAAACCTCAAAAGTCACTATGGCTACGACAGGAGGTATTCTCTACCCAAGAAACTAGAAGACAACACTACACGAGTATGAGAAATCATCGAATTAGGGAAGTGATACAACACCACTTGAAGGAATTGATCAACAAATTTACATAATTTTATAACATCTCCACAAGCAAAGCAATCAAATATTGCGAGCAATGTTGGAGTTTGTTGACAAAAGAAATAAAGTAGAAGGAACCAGATTCGTTGTTGAATATTCATGCAACACTTTAGTGTAGCCAACTCTACATCACTACTCTCAAGGATATTTCGTAACACTATATTGGTATAAGGTTTTTCTATCCCTTCCTTCTATATCCTATTTCCCCATGTCATGGCCCGATAACGGTTGATAAAAATGAATAATTTCAGCATTGGAAAAAGATCATGAAAGTAAGGGGATTCCATGGGGAAACAACTGCCACAAATCAATATGCAATCAACCTCTAATTGATCTGTACAGATGCCCTAGAGTCTGAATCCAAGCACAAGTATGAGATCGATTAATCTGTTGCACATATATGAGAAACAATTTGAGTTGGGGGTGTGATGAGCATGCTAAATGGCAGATTCCCTACACCATACTAGATGGTTATTCAATCGCATTCCTTAACCTTTACCACCTTTTCCAGGAAATCCTTTCGTATCCATTCCTTATGGATATGTTATAAATGCATTCTTATTTTATGTTGAAATAAATATATTATACCCCAAAACTAAGTTAACAATAAAGATTATATGCGACTATGGAATAATGTGTTTGCAAGTGTTGGTTAGGATGCATTCCTACTACTAAAACTTCCCCAGTGTATTTGTTGACGAACTCCTCTACAATATTTGACAACAAGCTTCTATGCAACACTCACTTATCACTTTTTTGGCAGCAGGAGGACACAAGCCATTTTTCCAATCCAGCAATTGAATACCAATTACACATGACCAACATCACGATGCCACAACACTTAGTCGAATCCAACGTGATCATTTACATTGGTGGATTTTGTTCCTTCTACTGTTGATCATGCACTATTTTTGTACCTCCTTTTAATGGGATCGACTCCCTGTATTAAAGAAACTGGTTGATACTCTTATTTTTAGGGTTTCCATGCAAGGAGGCAACCACCCCTGATTTTAGGAATTTTTGTATAAAAAGGGCTAGAAACACTAAGAACATCTAGCTACGACTTTGATTATTATTTTTGGAAAGAATTGCATAAAGTTTAGTTTGATATTTGAGTTCTAAAATTATGCGTTGAATAGAGGTCACTAGTGTTATAGAGTGAGGGCCCTCTCTACAACACAAAAGGATCTCCCCTATTTGTTATTTGCTTCATAGTTGTCTAATTTTGTCGTGAGTTCATGTATTAGAGTTATTCTATTTGTTATTGTGTTGTTCGTATGTTTTGTAGCTCCGTGTATTTGCATTACTATTTATGTTTCCTACTGCTCCAATTATCACATTCACTTTACTGTGTGTATTTCCTATAGTTTGCATGCATGCCTTAGATTAGTTGTTACATAGTTTTGCAATTTCTCACCATTGATAAGTTGATTATGATTTATGATTTGATTTACATTGTTGTTAATTACGACCTATTGATTCTAGTATGCATACCTTGAGTTGTAGTTGTAAAACTGGATGATTAGAAGAAATCATATTAGGATTTATTTCAGTTACTTGGAAGTTTGATTTCCATTGTTTTCTACACTACTCATCTGAAGAGTTCTATATACTGGAGAGTTATATATACTGGATAAATCAAGTTGAATAAGCTCATCGCAATAGTGGCTTCATGATTTCATAGTTAGTGGAGTAGAGAATAGATGATACATCACCATCAAGCGAAAAACGACCAAAAAGGAAAAATTGCCAACGTATAGATAGATAGATAGATACACACACACACACACACTCAAATAAAAATATTAAAAAAATTGAACAACATTGAGGCATTAAATATGGGTATTGGTATTGATTGATGAAATTTGATGGTATTACCAACTAGATTGAGTAGCTTTCCTATCCTAATTTCAAAAGTTTCACCATTAGACAAATTTTTATTTCTTAGGTATGTTCATTTGTATCATTTAAGCCATTTTTTAATTTAAAAACAAATCTTTGGCGCAAGTACTTTTCCCCCGGACACAAAACGAAAGGATGAAATTCCTGCTAAGCTTACTCCTAAATATTTCAAATTTGAGGCCATAGAGGACTTAGTTTCAAATATCTTTGAGACTAAGTTACATAGATAAACTCCTTAAAATATAAGATAGAATTTCTTTGGTAAGTTTTGTGATGGATATGATAAAACTCCTACTTGGGAATGTGGTCAAGCCAAATCGATCATCCCTGAAGCTTATCACTTTCATGAGTTCATCCATTTAGGGATGGCTTGCAGATTCATTTACTTAGTGTTATCCCTAAAGTTGAACCTAGACTATAGGGTTTCAAGCTTAAGGAAATCTTAAATGGTGGAAATGGGACATCTACACAATAATTCTTAAGTATTTCTAGTGGTAAATGAAGGTATGAGTTAGGTTGGATGATTAAAAAACAGAAGACAGGGATAATATAAAAATTTCAATATATAAATAGAAACAAAAAATGACTGTGATCACAAACCTACAAATGTAAGAGCTCAGATATCATTTCATAATTGGGGCATAGTTGTATACTATTCAGAAGAATCACAACATGAAATTTAGACCATGTATAGACAGAATACTGATAACATATACTTCATAGATTAAAACAAGACAGGCTCAAAGATTATATTTTATTTTATAAACAGTCATTTCTGTAACATATCAATATAAGAAAACATCATACATGCCTGTACAAAAAGCTTTTAAGATCAAACTTCCATCATGTTGTTCCAATTCCAACCCCTTCTATTTCATTTCTATCTCATATATATACAAAATTTGTTCAAAATAAAATAGTTAATAGATCCTATTCTATCGGATCTGATCCCTTAAAAAATGGAACAGAGTTTTAACTTTTAGGCTTTCGAATCCTTAACAAAAGTAAAGTTAAACACAATAACTTGCCACCTATACAATCCTATCATATAATCATAGAAAATAAACTAAATGCTTCTGGATGACTCAGCTAGAACAGCCAAGTCATCTAGAACTTGAGATCTTCTTTGTAACCTGGTATATTCAGCATCTGCATTGTGCTCTCGCCCTTGCAACTCGTCCAGCTGGGTCTTTATCTATCTGTATTCCTTATGCAAGGCTCTCTTCTTTTGCAATGTTTCTTTAGTTACAGCTGCTAACTTCTGATAATCAGAATCCTTCTGCCCCAAGTCTTCTCAAAGCCTCTTATTTGCCAACAATAGGCTCTCATTAATATTCTGCAAGTACTAGCACTATTCCTTGTAAGATTTCACGGTTTTCCTCACTTGGTCCAATTCAGGAACTGTTAACACCCAAAAAGTGCTCACTAGCTCATTTCCTTATTCACACGACCCATTTGTCCACTTTTCCACCATTTGAGCCTCTAAAGCCATCAAAAGGTCACCAAAAGAACATAATACACCCCTTTTTCCCCTCAAAATGTATATTTTTCCTCAAAAAACACAGAACACCCTCAAAAAGGGTCCAGAATTCCCAAAAATATTAAAAGGGAATAAAAATATTCAAAATATTCAAAAAAGGAAAAAAGAGGGAAAAAGGTACCTAAACCATGTTGGTCAATACCATTGGTTTCCTCAAAACCATAATGGTATTCTCCACCACCAAAAACTATAAAAATGTGGTAGGGGCTCCTCACTTTCCATCCATCCATCATCCTATCCTCATGCTGTCAAAATCTCTCATGAGTTCTTGACCATTGTATCAATTTTGGAGAAGAGACCATTGGAGCCTGGAGCATCTCACCCTTGGAGCTGCTCAACACCACAAATCCTCACCATTTGAGGTATGATAATACAAAACATTCTTTTATTTCTTGTTCTTTCTATGAATCATTTTTAGATTTATTTTTTATATGCACATGTTAGTTTAGATTTAGATTTAATTCATAATCATTTTTGCTTTATATATTGAAACTACCATCACATTGTTGATAGGTGCCCATTGCACAAGCTTGGTTGTAAAACCAAGCAACAATTTTTGGCGACTCCGCTAGCTTCGAATCCTTAGATTTTGGTTTTTTGCTTTAGATCTAAGTTTTTGTTAGTTTTGATCATTTTAATTCACAGATCTGCCATCCTAGACAGCAAATCCATTGTTGTTCTAGATCTTGGCCCTTTCTATTGCCATTAACAGCCTAAAATTTCCATTTTCGGCATCCGTTTTTCGGCTTTCGCCTCGCGGCTCATCGCGACCTCGCAGCCTTTTTCCGCACGACACACCGCGGCTTTGCGGCCATTTTACGCGCTGCACATCACGGCTTCGTGGCCATTTTCCGCGCTGCACATCGCGACTGCGCGACCGAAACCCACGCTGCACATCGCGGCTTCACGGCCATTTGTCGCGCTACACATCGCGACTGCGCGGTCGAAACTCGCGCTGCACATCACGGGTTTTGCCCCAAAACCCGCGATGCTGTTATTTGAATTCGGCCAATTTTTTAGAAAAAATTTTGCTGTATTTTTTGCCCATTTAGCTTATTTTACAACATTATTTTTTCTGCATTTTTACAGCCATACTAAATTTTTTTCTATTTATATATGCTCCATTAAAAAGTCTTTTAAAAAAATTTCAGTAATTGAAAGAAAGATTTTCTGCATTCTATTTAGATCATAGGTTTTACTGTTTATTTGCTCAACAGTTTGCCCAAGCAATTTTCTAAGAGATCCATTTATTTCTTGAAATATTTATGTTATTTGCTTCCCTTTAAATTATTTCAAAGATCCATTATTTTTTAATATCTTTTTCAAGCATTTACATTTCGAAAGCGCCTTTATTTTTTGCAAACTGGAAGCATCTTTTCTTTCATTTGTAATCAATCGCCCAAGCGAGGCAAATCAATTTCAGTTTAATAACCACACTTGCACCCACTCTGCCACATTATTTAAACTGATCCTTAAAATCTACCTTAAACTCAACCAACATTTTAACCCCACTTGAGGAGCACTTAAAAGAATCTTGTAGTTAGTTAGAATTGAGGGGATAGGTGTGACAATAACACCCCTCAATTTTTTACATCTGAGACATAGTGGTTGTCTTTAGGGTCCCAAAAATTCCTTATAATTTTGACACGGTTATCAACCAATTTATCGGGAAGGCCTCTCCCTTAGGAGGGTTGAAGTAGCCAGACTGGTTCCGGAAGCCTGGGTGGAATACCGCAATCCATTCAGTAACCGAAGGATACCTTTCGAATTTCTCGGTGTACACCCGTACGGGGGTACAGCGGCGATAGAACCAAACTGCAGATTCACTCAACCGAACGTGTCATGAACGGGGTATCCTAGTTGCCACTCTTTAGGATTGTCTACCCGGTGTCCCTCCCGGTAGGGGGATATCTAGCCGTTGATTCAACACTCTATATTGTCTGACTTGGATTTCATCACCTTGCAGAGGATATCGTTTGTTGACTCACAATACTTCTAGTTAGGTGTTTGCATGATACAATACCCACCTTTGGTCTAGTGAGCACCACTTTTTTCTAGGAACTGTTTGACTTTTGGTATTCTAACCACTTTGTTGGATCCCTCCACTTATTATAGCACAGCTGTTATAATAAGTGATTTTGGGGTTGGTTGTTGGCCTGAGAGCCATTATTTTTTCACTCCCCTCTTGCACTCATTGTTGCACTAGGGTTTCGAGTTTTTTACATCACCACCTTCCACTGAAATTTTTATATATTTCTCACCATTGAGAATTTAAGACGATCCCGATGTCTTCAGGGTGAACCCCCTCAGTTCGGTACACTTGACTCTACACATCATAGACGTAGAGCCTTATCCCTTGACTCGACACGTCATCGGCATAGAACACGGTCATCCAATTCTGACGCGCCCCACTTCACATCACGGGGGGGTCAGTTGGTAGGCAATATCCTATCACGTCCATTCATATTGGGGAATAAACTATGATATGGAAATGAGAAAATATATTGCCTTGTATTAAGGGGCCAAGGGGGCTTAATTATGTTACATGGCAATACAAATATTTAGGGTATATTTTATTACATTTCGTGTAGAAGCATTTGAGGGGAGGCAGAGGGAAAATCAGGAGATAGGGGCACGAGGTATTGAGTTTGATGGACAAGGGATACTCAGTAGGGATGTAGGATGGTTGATGCTAGTGCTCTATTGAAGGGTTTTCATGTTGCTCATGTGCTTGGTTGGTTAATGCATCTTCAAATTGCTAATGGAATTGAGGTAATGAAGGATTATGCTTTCTATATTTTATGTGATTGTTATCAAATGAAAGTGTAGTTTAGATGCATATTTCGTGTCTACAAATCATGTGTTTTTTTATGCCTTTCAATGTAGCTTTCCTCCTTGATTCCATTTGATTTTTTTTTCTCTAGATAATTCCTTTTTTGTTATCTCTAAAATCATCCCATCCATTAGAGAGCATCTAGGTTTGTGCATTGCGACCTTCTCCGTTTATAATCTTCCTAAAGAAAGCCTTGTGCAATCCTTGGTTGATCCCATCTTCCCATTGCATAAAACACTAGTCTCCAATTCCTTCATGACTCTTATATTTTACAACAACCAAAACACTTTGTTTTTCTAAAAATCCATTGAAACATAGATCTAGTGCAACAAAACTCTAATTTCTTGCGTAAATATGATATACAATTACTTTTCATTTTCACCAGTTACTCCATTGTTAAACTCTAGTAATCCTACCCTAAGGACTCCACCTTTGAGCTAGAGAAGAGATAGCCCAAAGAGACAAAAAAGGTTAGGTGTGGTGGCAATGGCCTCCCTCTTAGTTGTCCATAAACTATCATTGCTTTTAGGAATTCAATCTTAATATGCTAGTTTATGTGCTAACATGAAAGAACAACGATCTCTAAGATGATGGATATATTCTTAATGGTAGAAAAATTGGTGGAGGAAGTTTAAAGATACAACTATTGGATAATGGGTAGGAAACAAAGGCTTATTTGATCATCTACTTATTCTTATCCAACTAGAAAAGGAGGATATAAAACCTCCATTTCCTTTTAAATCTAATCGTGATTGATTTCTAAGGAATATTTTAGACTTTTTATTACAAAAAATGGAAATTTTATGATCCTTGTTGATGATATTCAGTTATGCTTCAATTTGCATCCAATCTCAAACAAGTTAAGTAGTTAGTTGTAGGGAGCACAAAGATGAAAAAGGAAGAAAAACGAGTAGACCTAGAAAAGGTAGAAGAAACAAAACCACTCTTTTTGAAAATAATGTTGGAGGGTCTTCTAATGATGAAGAGTTGCTAGATTTAAAGACAATAAAGGATAAAAAAGAAAATTTTAGACAGAAAGGACATAGAGTGGAGGCTCAAAAGTAGATTCAATATATGGTTGTAAGAGGGGCATATTAACACTAGTTCTTTCACAATTACGACAATTTTAAGAAATGTCTAATTAATACAATTTGGTCAATTGGTCTTTCTAATGGGTAAAAGGAAAAATAATTCAAAGATATTGGAAAAGTTAACGAGGTTCATTTTCAAGATATTTTCAAAGATCCAGAATCTCCAAACGTAGAATAATTATAAAGGTGATAAGGATTTTCCTTACAAGTTTTGACCAAGGGGTGAATGATAGCATAGAGGCGGAAGTTACCAAGGATAAACCATCCACCCTTGGAAAGATAATATAATTTGTGACTTCACATGAGCTCTATTCTAAGATAAACCAAATATCCTAATCTCCAACATGATTTAGGGATGGCATGCATTATTTAGTAAAGAATGATTTAATTTATAAGAAAATTGCAGCAAATTTTTTCACCCTTGAAGGAAAACCTCTAAGTTTAGTTTTCTTGGCTCTTTTTCTAGCTTGAATCGTTATATCTAGGGTTTTGTTGTGCAACAGTGTTCTAATGGAAGGAATTTGATTGAGATAAAATACGAGGGCATAATAGAGCATGTAAGTCTTCAACAAATGTATTAATGGGTGGTCCTCTAGTGCTTTAGAAGACAAGTAATGATATACATGACAAGTCATTGGCACTTGGCAGTATGTCATAAACTCTTTTGTGTAGCAATGTGTTTGAAAACCATCGACCAAGCATACACTTGCCATAAATGTGTATCATATATATCGATGGAAGATACCATTTTCTATAATCATTCTATAGGATCCATTTAGACCATCTAACGCCGTCAACATAATAAACAGAAGATCCAAAATTTTATGAACATTCTATTCTCAATGATTGGATGTTCTTGCCAAAATCCATGTCATATTTTCTTCATACAATTTGAAATACTTGAATGACTTGATATTTTGACCCATAAACCTAAACAACTTATATTTCGTTTTAAGACATTTTTTCATTGATCTCAGGAAAATGCCTTTACAAGGGCCCACTCATTCCATTCTTTCTGCATCCAACCTATTGGGGAAAAAATGGAAATATATTTTATGATTGTTCCTTTCTTTTATGTGTTGAACTAACACATTTTCAAATATGGTAGTACTCCACAATATCCATTTCATATGCCTTCTTAAAAAATGGCCCATTACTAAGTTGGATATGTCTAAAATTTTGTGCGTCTTGTAATTGTTTCTATAATATAAACTATTCTCTCACCTTAATTTGTCAAGTCCTTTCAATCATGTGTATTTTTCTATTTTCCATTTTGTTGAGTCTTTTTTTTCCTATGGAAATTGACAACTCGGGTAGGATTTGTACGTGGGTCACACAGGGTCGATTCTCATCTACTACCACTATACCCCTAGGTGCACCCACACAACCCGCAATCATGGGGAACATGCTATTGATTTTTGAACCTATGACATCATAAAGAGTGCCTTAACAGTCCACTCTATAGCCAGTCCATCTACACCCCTATGAGCATTTTGCTAAATCTTTTCTAAATTAACCCTAAAGTATTTTCCAAATCATAAGTCAACTTTAACGCTTTAAACATTTAGATTAAATGCGATTAAATGTTGAATTATATTTGACAACTGTATTTAATAATAATAATTTTTTAAAAAAATATTGATTATTATTATTTTTTAATATATTGAGAAATACTTTACATAATTATAGTCCCACTCTTAGACATATTTGACTGTATTCTAGTAACTCGATCTTGATTTCTATCATATTTGTAAAAATAGAATATTAAGTGGATACATTTAAACTTCATAAATATGTAATATTAAATATCTTTAATCATTAAAATAAATCTTCAAATCTCTAGCTTAATCTCTTTTAAATTTATGATTGTTATTTTTTATAACAAACTAAATATTATAATAAAATTGATATTTAATTGAATTTTAAAATAACCATGATCTAAACTGAATGGAAGCACATCTAATCTTAATCAATAGTATTGTAAGTTATAGGTTATGAACGAGTTATGAATGATTTTGTATATTATGATCCCAAGTTTCAAAATGGTAACTAATAATATGTTTAAAACCTTTTCTGCTCTACCAAAGCTTGCTCTTATGATTACTTCGAAAGCATCTACAAATAGCATCAAATACAATACAAGTCCTTTTAGAATAAAAATGGACTAAATAATATCATTGTCATGCAACGCTCCATGTTCTTCTATAAACAATAACTTTTAAATGATATAAATTAGCTTAAATCCCTAACTCTCATTGAACATAGTGTAAATATAATATATAATAACTCACCTTATGAGATGAGTCCTTGATAAGTTTGACCTAAAGTATGAGTGTCGCGCGCCATGGCCATGCACGTGCCATGGTATCAATACTCAACATTGAAAATAATTAATACTTACCGTGCATGGTAGCTCAGTGTGAAAGGGATATTTTGAAGTCGAAACAATTGTGAATTTCCAGGTGTTATATCATGTACAATCTCTTAAATGAGCTTTGGATAAATCGATAGGGTTGTCAAATATGCCACTTTTATTTATTGTATTTTTCTTTAACATCAGCTAATTCTTAACATTTTTTTTAATAGTATAAAAATTACATAGATTATTATTTTTACATAGACTCACCCACTAAGGTGTTTCATCCTTTGTATGTAGTGATCAGTCGCTTGGTAGTTCTTTCCTTCCTATGAATTATGAGTACGCCATTACATGTTTGTTTGATTTCTTGTTAATAGAACTTACTTAGAAGATCTCTCCTAACCCACCAACATTACTTCATCTATTTACTTTATAATTGAAGATACATTTGTGTTGTTCCAAGATGTGTATTCCACTCGACAAATATGTTCATAGATCATATTTGCACCACAATTTTGTATGAGTATGCATATCTAGCTAAATGTGGTACAACCTTAATTATTTGTAGCCTTGGTACTAGTTTGCACATTCAAGTTCATACCTAGGTTTAGCTTATGGTCTTATTAAGCTTGAGGCACTTTTTGACATCTCTATGTTGTTCAATGAATGAACAACATGGAGGTTGAGACCCTATGTAAAAAGTATCTAGGATTTCAAAAGGATAATGGTGAAAGTGTAGCTATATTCAAAGCATATATTAAACAAGAGCCACAAGGTGGCAATGTCCCCGACATTGTAGTTGAAAAGGATGTTTCTATATTCTGCATTTTGTAATTTCTGATTATGGAAGGCAAGTTTTGTTGGAAAGAAGCATTTGAGTTAACTGGAGGAGGTAATTGAAAACATGGGGAAGACTCCTCTTAGCTTTACAAAGGGCGTTGTATTGTAGGAAATCTTTCAAATGCTTTGTGTGGATTTCATCTTCATAACCAAAGATCGGATTATCTTTCAACAAAACCATAAAACTGGGTCTTTTGTTAACTACATGATTTGCACATCAAAACTTGCTGTCATTTTGACAATTGTCTTTTTTGAAAGGATCATGTTACTAGCTCAAAAGTGATGCTTGTGCATATCTTTGTCTATTTACTTATATTTATGTTCTTAATAACAAAGTTTTTAAATAACAACAAAACCTACTATAAATTTTAGATATTTTAATTTAAATAATCTAATTTATATAATTAAAATATTTTGAAATAATTAAAATTTAGAAATAAGTTTAATTTAAAAAAATATTTAAAATTTAAAAATTAATCTATTGATAACTTATTAAAAATTCATAAACATAAAAAACAATTTGAGTAATAGAAACAAAATCAAATAATATTATTTAAAAATAATTAAAATTTACAAATAACATTAATTAAAAGACATTTAAAGAACTAAAAACCAACACTTTTTATAGGCAACTAAAAACTAACTCTATAACTCACTAAAATCCATTAAAATGAAAAAATAAAAACTTCAATAATGGAAATGTCTTCTATGCATATTTAGTTATGGAAAGGTGGAGCTGTATAAAGGCTAACTAAAGGTCTTCTATACACATTGAGTTATCAATATATATTATGATACCTATGTTTCTATTTTTGTAAAGTAAAACATATTTTTAATACACATTGAGTTATCAATATATATTATGATACCTATGTTTCTATTTTTGTAAAGTAAAACATATTTTTAATTAAAATTTAAAACCATTAAGTAAATGTTAAATTGATGCGGATCAAAAACCCATATCTCCCACACAAAGCACATTTGCATTAAAAGATACTTATTGGAAAAGATCGATTAAGGCGTGAGTATCTAAATGAAAGCAAGTATATATTTTGCACAGAAACATAAATAAAAAAGAATATGTCATAGATGATTTCTTTTCAAGGAAAGGTTGAGGAAAATCCAGCGAGATACATTTACATTCTAATCAGAAGCATTTTGTAATGTGCACAAGGTAGATAAGCCTGTCATATTTTCGCCCAAGGATATTTTTCATAGGGTAATTATTCTATATTAACATAGGAAAATGGATAAATTTATTGCCAATAATAAACTTACTCAAATTTCATTTGCGTCCATGGCAAATATACATAAATAGTAAATAAAATTTATGCATATTTTAAACCTATTGCATTTTCATCTGGGTTCAGTTTGTGTATAACATAATTTAAGAATCAAATGAGACTCAAAGTCTATGCACATTTTCAAAAAACAATTAGTGAAGCCCCCACAGGGCCACGATCAGAACAATACTCTTACAAGCTACTCCTAGTGGTTAGTCTTGACTAGCAATCAATTGATGCAATTTGTTGATTGTGTATCTGCACACGTCCATGCAATAGAAGGCAGAAAGATCACCGCATCAGTAAGTACAAAGCGTGATAGATCCAGCACAATATAACAGGTCTAGGATAAGAAAACTGCAGAGATTTTAGAGCAACCAATCTAATCTTCTTGATTTGCAAAAGTTGGACACCAAATACAGCAAGAAACTACACAAACTACAATGATATTATGCTCCAACAAGAAACTGCACAAACTACAATGATACTATGCTCCTGGCTACCTATAAATCATAGCCAGCTTTTTGCAAATCAAGAAATGCAAAACTAAGATAAGTATTAAGATGTTTAATGCTAATAAAAAAAATTCGAGCCTTGAAATCTGGAAATTTCCAGCCTTGAGAGTATGCGTGTTCTCTGTTGTAGTTGATGGCATGGAGAGTAGGACACTAAACATGTCCTCCACTTAAGACAAATTAACACGTTGGAATGATATGGCCTTTATTAAGCGATTGAATTAGATGTTAACAAATAAAAAGTTTCGTCTAAGATTCTGTTGTGCAATTTTGTTATAAGCATATGCAGCAATGCACAATATGGATCGATTGGATCAATTAGTGTTTCTTTATTTTTGTTTCCTTCGTTATCCAGAAGAGAAGAGGTTTCAAAACTTCTCCCTCCCTTGGATTATAATGTAATCTATTTTTTGTAATGTAATGTCAAAGCAAGGGCCTGAGATGGGAACGTTGCAGATGCATGGCACTCCGAAAAACAGAAGAGATGACAATGATGCTTGCTAACACGCATTCCCATCTTGAAATCTGAAAGGAATGCGACAGCTTGTACCATTAAGTTTGCAATGGGCCTAATTGGGAAGAGATATCGTTTAATACACTCATTTATTATCTGCATCTCTATTGTCTATAGCAACAGCATGCAATAAGAAAAATCTACCAATTGTAAACTAAAACAATGTCCAATTGTAAATCCTTTTAAATAAATTAGTTAAAAAGTTTTATTGCATAATAGTTTGAATGGTGTGCCCGACACACATAGCAAGAGCAGGTCACAAAATACGAGTCTCCAGCTCGAAAGGGACATTGCGCAACGTGTTAAACTGCAATGCTAACTAGCATGCACCTGGTCTACTAATTGCTACGCGGCTCCTCAAATGTTATGGCCCAAGGGATTTTGCCAGTCAATTTGTTAGCCTCGTTTAAAAAACAATTGTATGCTGATCTAAATTATTGTTTGTAACTGGCATTTGATCTCGCCGGATAAGTGTGTGGAGGTTTCTCCACCCTGGTCATTTATCCACGTCAAAGAGTGCAAGGGTTTGCCACAGCCACCCATGGATCAATTCTCCTTCCCTGTTAGTTTTTATTTGTAGTGAGTATTTATGGGCATGGATATGTGTAGGGAGATATGTTTCACATATTATGAAAAACTAAATATGTTTAGGGGTGTTGTTCCAAAGCTTTACCTCTTGTCTTGGAAACAAATGAAGCTCTATCATTGACTCGATATTGATAGTTTGTTGCAGAACCATTTATAGAGACATCACCTTGCTGGGATACACATGCAAAGTTAAATGTTAGCGTTCACATACATATACAAACTTAAATGTTAGCAGATCAAATGAAAAAGAACTAATAGCAGTCGTTTTCTCTAGTCTTCTTCCTCCTTCCTGTGAAGATTCTCAAAAGCTGTGACTTCGCTTGCGATCTGTAGCACCACATCGGTGATTTTTGAGGTATTATTTTACACCCATAATTTCATTTTTTCGCCTATTTCTGTTGAGGATTTATTTGCAGAAGATTAAAACATAAAACATCGATGTTTGCAGGTTTGTACAACTGGGTTTAATTGTTTACTCTATAATTTTTGTGGGTTTTTGGTATCTCTGATAGGAAGATAGCTTTACAGTTTCAGTGTGAAGCCTTTTGTCTTTCAATAGGGTTATGGTGTGGATTGTGCCCTTTTGATTATCCATAAAAAAATAATGAGACTGTGACAAGATTGGATCTTCCTCCATTCTTCAAATTCAGGAGGCTCCATTAATAATTCCCAATGAGAGGGGATCCTATCTTGCTTACCTTTGGACTGAAGGGAACTCTCCAAGAAGAAATTTTCCATCCAACGCAATACTTGCCCAGTAAGAGCCTCCTTGTCTGGAAATTCCTGTCACATAGCGCCCATAGTTTTCATCATAAATTTTTTGACACTAGCAGTTGACCTACTAGGATCTTCCTTCTATGTAGCTCCCTGGTGGATAATAATTGCACAGGCGAGGCGGTCTATAAAGACTAAAACATATCTCTAGAAAATTTAAACCTTGGTGAGCAATATCATCACCTCCGCTTAACCATCGATCCAAAACTCGGTTGAGGGTCCCGTGTTTTCTTACTAGCACTTCAAATATCAAAATTCTTTAAAGTTTAAACTATTAAAGAAAACATTATACAAACCTTTCCCAGGGCTGCAAGCTTCTCCGGCAAAATTGTGCAGAAGCCCTCTCCAGCCATGCTTCTATTGTGATCATAAACATCATTGTTCCGTGTTGATCTCTCATTAGGCGGCCGTATGCTTCGCCTCACATGAATTGCAGAATTATTTTCCTGCAATACCAAGAACAAAACATCAAGCCCATTTCGACAATTCCAAAAAACCCATTAAAAACGAGCCCAACGATGTACCTATAGCAGCAGATGTATAGTGAGTGCAGTTAGGTCCAGTGCAGATATTCTTGGCATAGTCGAACCATTTCTTCTCATCTAACCATGCAGCCACTTCCTGTGAAGGGGTCCAGTTACCGATTCTGGAATCTGCAACAGATGAACAAGCAAACACCCACAACCTGAACCAGGGTTATTCCAAATTGTACACAAGAGAATAAGAACTGTTAAACAGTTCGAAGCTGCAAATACCACAAAGAAAAAACCCAGTGCAATGGCAACTTCCACTGCTATCATCTAACAACCATACCCCGCAAACTAGAGAAGGGTTTGACACCACAGACAGGTTCCCAAAGCCGATAATTTTTTAAATTGAACATCGTGCAGTGTACGCCCAACGTGCAATGCACTCAACTGCAAAACCTGCAAAACCTCAGAATAGCAATAAACGCGAAGACACAGACGCCCATAACCATTTAAAACCCCATGACGCCAGCACGCCGCCACCCCGTGGGGCACATGAAGTGAGGCAGGCGTCATGGTGTACGGGGCCAATCACAACACGCCAAAAAACATTTTCAAATAATTCCATTATTCTACATTTTTTTCAGACTAAAGTTAAACCTTCAGTAAACATACGAATTGACCAGCTGGACCAAGTTTAATACCCTTGGATGAAAAACTATATGTCGGGGACATAACAAGGTCAGACCACATCTCTTGTTCTAACAGTAGGGTGCAATGCATTATACAACCCATTAATACAACAAGTGTTTTTTCACAGTGGTAGAATAGCTAAAGCACGCATGCAAGACGAAGGCACAGGATGATCTAGGGTGGGTACGGCCAAAGCCGACTGCCCCAGCCACCATGCCTATCAGCGGGACCCAAGGTATACAACAAGTTTATTGAACTATCATAAAGCATATGATAAATAGTTTTACAAGGTAGACATTATAGCTATAACACAACGTTCACAAGATACCTTGGGCGATTTATGTGTATTTCAGCCTCTAGAATAGTCAAATACATAGTTATCCTTGAGGCTGTACACCACTTATGTGATCTTAAATGCATCACTGTTTAGTTCTGTGGGCGGGTACATGAACTTAAGTGTACACTTATGTGATCTTAAATGCATCAATGTTCAGTTATGTGGGCGGGTACATGAACTTAAGAGAGTATCGATCTATCTGTGGACACTTGGCTGCTAGAAGTTAGTTGTACATTTTTGTAATGAATTCAGCCTCATTTTACTGGGAATGTAGAATTGATTTAGACTTCATTTGATGTTTCTGCCGGTTACAATCCCTTGTTCGTTTGTTCATGAGAGCGTGGTTTTCTTGTTGGCTATTGACCCTCGTGTCCATTCTTGGAATGACCTCTTGGCGGGTGATTTTCATGGTTTCATCTTTCCAGTTGGCACCATACATTTGGATTTCGGTTCCAATTTACAGGTTAAGACTTCGAATGTTTACTTAGAATCATTAAATATATTTCTATCCTTGTTGTACTTTCAACTGCTTCTTCAAATAACCCTGCTAGGAATTCTGGCAATGCGGCTAGTTAAACTGCTTTTTTAAATGCTGGTCATTCTAATGCCTGGAATGAGGCTGATGGTTTTGCTGCTTCAAATGCTCTAGTAACTGTTGCTTGAAATGTTGGTGCAAAGAATCCTTGTGCTGATAGAAATGCTGGTTATGCTTCTACTTTTTATGCTTGTTCTGCTGCTTCAACTGCTGCTGCCGGAAATGAGGATGTCGGTTCGACTGTTGCTTATAATAATCCTTTTGCTGCTGGCTCAACTTATGCCGTTGGAACTGATCCTGGTAATGCTCCGGAAACTGCTCCTTAAACTGAGGCTAGTTATGCTCCTGGAAATATGTCATGGAAAAGGTCTCAAGTTGAGCTCTTGGCTTGAGATGGCTTATGACCATTTTTTTTAATCTTTTGAGGTAATCCCCTTTTTCTGTTAATGCTGGTTTATTTGAGCATTTTGGCAATACATTTTTCTTTATGTAAACAATTTTTGGTAATGCATTTTTTTTATGTAAACAATGATGGTAATACATGTTGGGTGTTCACATGTGTGATGGCAGCTAATCCTTTACATTATTCAAGTGTCGCTACAGGAGATTAACACAGCTTCTTCAGGTATGCTAAAACATAAGGTCTCTCATCCTCTCCTTGTTTGTGTATCGTGAAACCCCCTTGTGCTTTGGATGACAAAGGATGGCTTGTGTGGTTATGTCCCTTCCACTTAATCTCTCCTTTTATTAAAACTGAGCCACGCCCCCTTTTTCGTCTTTTGATATTTAAAAGTGTGTATATATATTTACTGTGGTCGTAGTGCATTATTTACTCTCGACATTTTGAGAGTTATCACTCATCTTCTAGTCATTTATCTTTGAGTATTCCAAGTTTCCATTATTAAACTGTAAACAACACAGTTTATTAAATTTTTTGGTTCTGTGAGATTCATGTTTTATATGATAAAATCATTTAATCTCTTGATCGAGTTCCCTGATAACTAGTGCCTAATTTGCATTTAGAAGAGTAGCTATTTAACAGCACGTTCCGGCTGTGTGAGCGAGGAGATTTGTTTCTTATTAATAATTTCTAACTGGAAATATATACCAAGTAACAAGTCCATAGTAGATAATGACTATAATTGACAGTTTAAGCTTTCTTTCTAATTGTATAATTCCTATGTAGTGAATACCCTCAGTAGGGTTTGGCCCATCCTATGTATTTTAAAATTATTTACTTCTTGGATGAGTTTCTTATTCTTGACTCTTAGTAGTTTACATATAAAACTCGTGGTAGTTTAAAGATAGGTTTTAACATGAATATAATATAGAACTGTATTGTTTCACCTTCTAGCAAATAGCAAAATAGATTATTGGAAAATCACTGTGTATGAGTTTGTTTAAACTCATATATTGGGCGCGCCATTTCAAGTTGCATAAATAATATTTCTTCCACAATGGCAGAAATCCTATTTATCTGGGGGCCATTTAAATAATATTTCTTTTTCTTTCTTTGCCTGCAACCACAATTGTAGAAACCCTATATATCTACTTTTATCTTATAGTAAAGGATAATTAGTAATATGTTCAAACAATCAATAATATTTTGCAAGTATTTCATTAATCCTAATTTGCAAGAATAAGATAGATGTGGTATGCCTTGACAATAAATTTCACAGAAGAAACTAAAAACCTTAATAATAGTAAAAGTAAAAGAATTTGTTTACCTTATTTATTGTAACTAAGAACCTTTTTTATTATTAGTAGTAGTAGTAAAAGTAAAAGAATTTGTTTACCTTATTTATTGTAACTAAGAACCCTTTTTATTATTATTATTAGTAGTAAAAGTAAAAGAATTTGTTTACCTTATTTATTGTTACTAGACTGGTATTATATTGAATGAAAGTTTAATTTCTCTCTTATAGATTATTTAAACTCGATAAAATCATTCCTTAAAATACAAAAAATCATTCTTTATTTAATGAGAATAGCTACAGCTAAACCGTCTTTCTCAGAATTTAAGAAATAAACTCTCTTTTTTATAGTTATACTAAGTGAAACTAAAATAAGTAAATGTTGTATTAAAATATAGGAATTGTAACCAAAATACGCATTTAAGTAAGTAAAACTAATATAAGTAAATACTATATTAAAATTTAGGAATTTTAACCCAAATACAGATTTAAGTAAAACTAACATACGTAAACACTATGAGTGGGGAAGACAATCCCAAAACAGAAGTTGTGAATCGACGGGCTTAGGTGTCCCGAGAGAAGACACCTAAGAGAAGAATAGACTAGAAGCAAGGGAGATATAAATATAAAATGTTAGGGTTCGGGAAATTTTGTGCAAACAATAGATCTTAAGAATGATTTTTTTTAAGAAGGTTTATTTATTAAATTTTTCAATAAATCCAAATTAATTAAAATTAAAAATTAAAAATTAGAATTAATACATACTGTACTTATCTTAATAGATATTAAGTAAATATAACATTACAACAATTAGATGCTTAAAATTAATATGCTAAATCTAGATTACGTTTTAATATATTAATATATTAATACACTAACATTAATATAATAGCATTAATATTAACTATTGTATTAATGTTAGTGCATTAATATATTAATACTATTGTATTAATGTTAGTGTATTAATATATTTTATTAACATTAGTAATTTAGTATTATTAATTTTAGCATATTAATTATAATCATTTAATTAGATGCCTAAAATGAATAATAATAGATTATTAATGTTAGTAATTAAATGCCTAAAATTAATATGCTAAAATTGATAATACTAGATTAGTAATGTTAGTATATTAATATACTTTATTAATTTTAGCATATTATCTTTATGCATCTAATTGTTTTAATGTTATATTTACTAGATTATTAATATATATTAATATGTTATCTATAATAATATTAATATTATTACATTAATATTAGTATAATATGATATTAATTCTAATTTTTAATTTTTAATTTTAATTAATTCTTTTAAATTAATTTGTATTTATTAAAAAAATTAATAAATGAATCTTTGTAAAAAATCATTTTTAAGAGTTTATTGTTGGCACAACATAACCCTAACCCTAATTCTCTATATGTATATCTCCCTTCTTTCTCATTTATCTTTCTCTCAAGACACCTTTCTCCTAATGATAAGTCCATTCAGTAGCCTAAAATGTTGAGAAAAAACTATGGTTGAACATAGTATTCCTCCTCTCCTTCAAGGAAGGATGTACATCACCAATTGGTAAAAAGGACACAATAATCGTCATGATTAACTATGAGCCTACAAAACCCATTGAAGTAACTTAATCAATGAAAGGCCCTCACTAAAATGGCCATAGGGGGTCGCTAACCTCTACTATGTAGGTATACGATAGAAAAATCCTCTAAACCCAAACAAATATTATGTAGAAATACACAAAACAATCGGATTGGATAGTCTTCCAAATGTTGTGGTCAAAACAACCCATAGGGATTGACAAATCTAAATGCAGGAAGCAATTAACAAATTTGAGCAGCGCTGAATCACAAGTGATTCTAAAGCTACATTCTCAATGATACGGATTCGAGGGCTGGAAACAATGCACAAATTTAGAAACAAGACCTCATAACATAAAATCAAACTCAAGGTCACCCAAGAATCCATTCGAGGAAGGAATTGCACAATTCTTTCCTCAAATGTCGATTTAGAAGTATTACCCAAACTCTTCTAACTCAAGATAAATCATTTTGAAACAACAAGAGACATTTGGATCTATATTAATTCGTTGAAGTTGGTTTTCATAGTTGTGTACACTTGTATGCATTAAGTATAGTTATTTTCTAGATTACCGCCATGATGTCCTTTTTTTTATAAACTCTTGTCTTAAGTATAATATATTCGACTAGTTTTTCGTTACTTGTATATTATTTTTCTCTCTTAAATGTGTATGCTTTCATCTTCTTAATGATTGCAATGTTATTTCAGGCAGGTTTGGAATTGTCTTGTAGCTAGCGCATTTCTCGGTTGTTCTTCTCTCAAGTCTTATGTTACAAGTAACCACATTGTAATAGTTTATCACTTGTTAGCCAATGGTCCCATTTCATAATTTGCATGATTCGTTTAAACCCTACCTTGTCACCTCAAGCACCCGACTGAGCGGAGGTGGCAAATTCCTTCCAGACTATGTCACAGGGTTCGTCGATTTTGAACCTTGAGGTTCGAAATTCAACGAATCTCAAAAACAAATTCTCATTCGTTGAGGTTCGACTATTAAATTCGCCAGGTATACCCCAGTTTCAAATTCGCCACGTATCTGTCGGTTTAAGGGTTTCAAATTCGCCATTTTCGGGTGTGAGGTTCGCCTGTTCTGCCCTCGATTCTATTATCTTGCATCTAGTCTCCTCTCTCACGCCAGGTATCTTCTATAGCGTCGGGTTTCTTCTTCGGGAAGACGTGTCTCTCTCAGATTCGGGTCTTTGCTTTGGGTATCTTCTATAGCGTTGGGTTTCTGCTTCCGAAAGACGGGTCTCTCTCAGATTTGGGTTTAACTATCGAAACTTTGAAATTTGCATATATGTCATAAATTATTAGAACCATTGAAATTTGCAGATATAATTTGACATATATGTGGTAAATTATTAGAACCATTGAAATTTGCAGATATAATTTGACATATATGTGGTAAATTATTAGAACCATTGAAATTTGCACATTTTATATCAATATGTCGTAAATGTTTTTAACATATTTTGATTTATAATGTTTATTAAATTATATTAATATGTAAAATATATATTTATAATGTTTATTAAATTATATTATAATGTAAAATATATATTTATAATGTTTATATATATATATATATATATATATATATATATATATATATCTATATTATCGAACCTCATTCAAAAAGCCGAATTCGAACGGAATTTCATGGTTGTCAAACCCGAATTCGAACCCGAACCATGTGACATAGCTTCCAAAAAAGGTACCTCTAGTTCCCTTTGTGTCCATGGCACTGGGTTTTTTTGTGTCCATTGTAATTATTATGTAGTTAATTACTGTATTTATTAATTTTAAAAAATATACAATTAATATCATCATAATAGCCTCCATGGTTGAATGCAAACATGTCCCTACACTACAAGAAAAATGGCATTTTAACCTCACGTAAAATTGTTGTATATTAAAATATTTAATTTAAAATAATATTTTTATAATATTATAATTATCTTTATAAAAATTTTTATTAATGTTATTTTTGAAGTTGTTGAATACTTTCAATTCTATACGAGAGTTAACTTTGAAGTTGTTAAATACTTTCAAAGGTAATGTTTATTTCTTTTTTAAGAAAGATCATAGTTAAGTAGATTTTGTCCACTTTCAAACAGTATTAAGTAGCAATAGGATTTTATTTATACTTTATGAAGTTCTTAATTAATTTATAAAAAGAATTCTCAGTCTAGGATTTCAAGTTCCATCAATGTCTTTAGCTTCCATGGGTCCTTCTATATGATCATTTGAGATGCAATTTATACTTTATGAAGTCCTTAATTAATTTATAAATAGAATTCTTAGTCTAGGATTTCAAGTTCCATCAATATCTTTAGCTTCCATGGGTCCTTCTATATGATCATTTGAGATGCATAATAGTAATTAATTTTATTTTTACTTTATGAAGTCCTTGATTAATTTATAAAAGGAATTCTCAGTCGAGGATTTCAAGTTCCATCAATGTGTTTAGCTTCCGAGGGTCCTTGTATATGATCATTGATATGCATATATAGTTCCTTTTACATTCTTATGTTATTAATAATTGAAATTTATTATAGGAAAAAACTAGAAAGAGGACCTATTGCAATTTCTACTTGTTGGAGAAAATTTTGGTGTTGACCTTTTTACGTAAGAGCAAGATGATCCCCCCCCACCTCAAAGGTCCTACCCCTTGCGCCTAATATGGGTTTCATCGGATCCCCATTCTCCACTATGAATCCCCACCTTCATTTATGAGTCACCTCCCCATTGCTCCTTTTTCTTTTCTTTTATCAACATCATATAAATGATACAAACTTGCATGCTTTCTATAGTCTGTTTTTTTATATACATTTTTTTCAGTCATGATATGTCTTTGTGTCTTTCAAATTCTTGTCTCTCTAATATAATCCTACACATTTTTTTTGTTCGAGCTACACCTATTTGGCTTGCACCAATCTGATGTGGATTTTTGTACATAACTAATGACGATATTTTTGAAAATTGTGTTTCATGTCATCTCTGCTTGTTTCCCCTTCATGTTTCGTTTATGTATGTTTTATTATTCTTTAAACAATGTTATCAACATTTTTCTTTTCCCTTTTTAGGTGCATTGCACCTACCCAATGCAGAACTATGAGTCATTATCATAACTAGTGTGGCTTTGGACCATTGCTTTTAACTCTATACCATTGCTTACACCATGAGAATGGTCCCTTGTGTTACAAGTATCGAAGTGGAAATCAAATCATGCCTGTGGGGAAAAGATTCCCTATGTAAGTCTCATGTGATGGCATATTGGGGCATGTATATCCAATGAATGGAACTATTATGGCCCACCCATTTGTTGAATGTCTATTGGGTTTGTTGGGAATATTATTTAATATCTACAAGAGCCAGTTGTCTACTTAATAAACCAATTATTTCTCATTTTTTCTGCTTCAATGAATTGGAAACTAGACACATTGGATATTGAAGCGTTGCAATTAGATGTAATGGAAAGACCACCAAGTATTGAAAGCATCGAAGAGAACGCGGAGAAACCTATTCATAAACAAGAAAGAGTTGAAGTTGAGTGTGATTTGGTATCTAACAAAACATAGGTGTTGATTCTATTTTATTGGCATCTTGGAAACAAAAAGTAAATAGTTTAATGGAAGAGTTGTTGAGGAGAAGCTTACTCTTAAAGTATATTTAGAAAAGGGAGCACCTAAAATAAATATCTGTTGGTGAAAGTTTTGGTATTGATTATGGAATAGGGGAAATATCTTTGGTATCATGGACACTTCGCAACTTTAAAAAAACACATGAAAATAGGGACCCATGAACGTAACATTTCAAGGGTGGGAAGTAGTGAAACTCCTTCATGTAACATAGAAAGGAAAACAACAGTGGTTGGATATCAATTTGAAATTGATCAAGCCATCAAACTTCTACATGATTTCAACAAGACGCAAGATCCAAATTTGTGCAAAGTGGTGGAAGCAACACTTGTAGGATACAAGGACAAGAGAAAAGTAAAAGTGGAATGTACATGGTGCAATAAATGGTTTTATTTAATACTAGCAAATCGTAATTTTGTTAGTTCTCTAAATGAACACATGAAATCAAAGAAGCCCATTTCTACTATAGATGAGGCTTCACATATAGTACAATTGGGTTGAGGGTTGGCACAATTGGGAGACCCAAAAATGCTATCAATAATAAGTCCCAACAGAGTTTGACTAGATTCATGGTCCCATCATCAACACCATTATCACATAGGGGTTCTATGAGTACAAAACCTTCTACTTCAAGTATGTTAATTTCACAAGATTAAATTAAATTTGAATATGATATTGAGCATAGTTTTATTTGTTATCTTCAATTTTTTTTGCTTTATGATTGTCTTGTTGTAGATCATTTATCTCCCTTGATACCACAATGAGGGGGCATTGGTATCCATATATTGATAGAAATGGGGAGAGATTGAACACAAAGATCCTAATGGATGGATGATCAAAGGAATGTGAAATTATGGGCCATAGAGAAGCATACCAACATGATGCTATGTTATCTTGCTATCGAATGCCGTATTGATGGTACAGATAAGCATAATATTCATTGCCAGAGGGATTCTGAAACAAGGATCCCTTTTGAATCATTGACATGCAAGTTTTGTAAGTTGATTCCAGACTGTGATGAATTTATGATGTGTTTATAGCATGAATTAAGGAGCCCCGTTAAAATATATGGACAACAAACAAGGAAAGGGAGAAGATTAGAATTTTTGACTCAAAATGAGCTCATAAATGTTGCAAGGGTTACAAATACTAGTTATAGATCAATAATGAAAGACCTTTGGTGGGAGAGGATAAAGGTTGATATACTCTCTATTAGAATAAGGTCCCTAAATGACGATTTGTTCGAATCTGTAGAAAGGAAAGATGTATTTAGGTTTTGTAAGGATGTGTGTGAGGCACATAAACAAGAAAAATTACAAGGTAAATATGCAGTTTGAGAATTTGTCCAATATATCTTTTACAACCTGACACATAGGAAGGTAGGGAATTCCATCCACGAAAGGGTTTCAATTTTGCATTTTTATGGAGTTTAATTTATTAAGCTTATATAAAACATGAGCTCTCTATGGCTATACTTGTATTTACATTATATAAAATTGGTATATTGGCATGTTGTGGTGTGAAACATCTACAATACTCATATTTTTTAAGCATTGCATTGACTATTGGGCTATCAGTCTTTTACATTCTTTTTTATAATTATCTCTTTATTGGGTTTCATTTTACGTATTTTTCCTTCTCCATTACTATTTTGTTGGGTCTTCCTCTCTATCCAATGCTACAAATTGATTAGTTTCTTCCGCAATCCTGGTGGGATCATTATTAGCGGTATACTATTATTTTATTTAGCATCCTATTTGTTTATACTAAGATGCGTTAGGGTTTTTGTTTGTTACAACTTGATAATATGATATAAAGGGGGTATTAAAAACGGATTGATAAAAATGGATATCTACAATATTTGGTGAAACTAGGGTTTTTTCTTAATTGGAAAGGTATATTGGAAGGGGGGTTCAACAATACAATTTTAGGAAGCATTTTTCAATGTTTTGTGAAATTAGGGATATTCTTTAATATACTGTGAACGGTCGTGCTATGTAACAAGTTCACTGAGTGAACCCCCCGTGCTTCACATTTGATTCCGAGGATGAATCCAAACACCCTACTGAAATATCACCAACCAAACCCATGACTGGATCACAATACGACTCCCTTTTCACCAATGCTATTGGAGATACATCAACAAAACCTACTACTACTATGCCACCCATGGTAACAACAACCCCTTTAGGCATACCTAACATAGGGGCCACTCCACCTTTAGGTATTCCCAACACAGGACCACCACCTATTATGGGTATGCCCAATATAGGAATCACACCCCCTCTCATTACCACAACCCAGATCCCAGGAATTCCTGGAACTATTCCTAACCCCTCTGCAACCCATGTTGCACTTGGGAGCGCTGGCCCATCCCACACCACAACTGTTGGAGGACACAGACCTTCAATACCTAGCATACCCTTAGGGGCCACTGGACCACTACATAATGCCACCATTAACAATTATGTCCCAGTCACTACGCCACACCCATCTGCTAGTTTACCATACATGGCTAGTCTGAACTTACCAGACCTAGCCAAGTTAACCAACGATCCTATCAGGCACAACCCTACATGGCCACCCATGCCTACAAAGCTCCCCTCGGACATCCCCAAGTTTGAAGGAAAACCTGGGAAAGATCCCCAAAACCACATAATGTCATTTCACCTATGGTGTTCATCTAACTCCATAGTGGATGACTCCATTAGACTAAGATTGTTGCAACAAACGTTCACTGGCTCTACAACCAAGTGGTACATTGAACAACCACATGGGACCCACCATACATTTACGTCCCTCGCCTCCACTTTCCTTCAGGTTTTTCAGCTACCTGTACGCTATGATGCAGGAGTTGAAATATTGTTGTCTTGCAGACAAAACACAGCTACCCACATCACCAACCATATCCATGAGTGGCGCAAACGTTGTAGTGTCTGCAATATAAAAATGGACGACCGTATATTTTTGGATTGGTTTCTCAAATCACTCCTACCCCTCATAGCCAAATATGTAGCTTCCGAACGACCCCAGTCAGAAGAAGAAGCTATCTTAAAAGCTCAATAATTCAACCTGATTTATGCCCAGTCAGGCTATCTCTACACCATCATACCAGACGCCCCACGAGGCGATTCTTCACACGGTGACGCTCCGGGGGCATCACATGCCGCTGATGGTATATCGGCTAAGTCACGGCACAAAATAAACCTTTTAGCATGGTGAGCACCATAAATGCCCCAGACCTCTCTAGGGCTTCATCTAATTCTGGAGCGACGACTTCGTACGCTCCAACGAATCAGACTCATCACACTCATGGACCCTCTTGTCCACCACATTGCTATGGGCAAGCGCCATCGACATATCTACCACCCACATACTATAACCAACCGGCCACCCAGAACCCAATTCACTTACCGGCCCAACCAATGTATTACCCCCAACAAGCTACACCAGCTAACCCAACACTTCCAATAGCTCAGGGTTACCAACAACTCCAGTAGGCAACTGGACCTCCTCCAGCCCCACCAGCTTATTATCCACCGCAACTTGCTCCTGAACCTGCGGCACCCCAAAATCCTCCCACTACTCAAGGGCAAGTGTACACACAACACAATCATCCCCAACACCAAAACAACCAACGCAACCAGGGCAAACAACAAAACCGCGGAAGAGGACGTAACTGCAGTAACAACCAACAACATAATCAAGGTCCACCACCACCCAATCCTCCAAATAATAACAACGCTGCTCCCCCCAACCAGAATCCTGATCGTCATCCCAAGCAGGCGAAAAAAAATAACCTGAGAACAAACCATCCATGTTCTATATGTGGAGTCTATGGCCACTACACTCACAACTTCCCCCATTTAGAGAAAGCACGTAAGCTTTGGGCTGACGATTCCCAATGCCAGGGCCACGCTGGACAGCCAGCTCCACTTAATCAACCGCAACCCATGATATTGCAAAACCCATTGGAAAACCAGGGAGTAGTAAATGCTCACCCAATGGATCCCCCACAAGGATATGCTACACCTCAGCAGCAAATCACCTATGCCACAACTGATTATCAGCATACGGACTTAGGCACACACCATTTATTAATGATGTCATCCAATGATATCAACCTCCAGACTCGTAGGAATCAGTACGGCCCACCCCCAGAAACTCCTCCCACTGACGCATCCACCTCCCTTCCATCAAATCAACCACTACGCATACCAAATATGCCATTGGACGGAGGACCTAAAATCCCTCGCATCCCTTTGCGAAGGATTAACAACAATCCTAATGCTCGTGCAGCATCCAATTATAACGTCGTGGAAGATTTAGCACAATCCCCCGCTGCTATGTCTGCTTTAGAGGTATTGAAAACATGTCCTGCACAACAAAAACTACTACTATCCGCCATCGGAGGAGTATACCCTAACGATACACATATGATGGCTTTCGACTTAGACCAAGCCGAACCTCGATTACCATCAAATTTGGCCTTCCAAGTATCCGTAAACATTCGAAACCTTGTTGTGCATCGATGAAGGAGCTTCAACCTGCGTTATGTCCACTCTTGTGTGGCAGAAACTTGGCTCCCCCACTTTACAACCATCCACCACAGCATTACGAGCTTACGACGGGCGCTTAGCTCAACCACAAGGCCTCTTAAAGAACGTAGCCGTAGAACTAGGCGGCAAATTAGTTCTCATCAACATCGAAGTGATCAATGCCCAGCTCGACTACAACCTCCTTCTTGGACGTAGCTATATGTACAAAATGAAAGCCGTTGCTTCATCTATGTTCCGCCTCATGATGTTCCCACATGAAGGACGCATTATCAAGATTGATCAACTCACATATTATGATCCTAACACCCTCACAGCCCCTCAAAATGTGCTACCAATGATTGAACAAACCATTCAAACTGCATCGACATCATTTGTCTCATCAATTGGTCCTGGAATATACACCGAGTCACCTATGACTTCCACATTTCCATCGATCCCACCACCTTTACCGATAACAAAAACATCCGATTTGTGCACCCTATCGCACACCACACAGCAGCCCTCGTCACTACCACAAACACCCACAGTGCCTACTCATATTGGAACAATGCCAATTCATACTATCCCATTCTTGTTCCCGTTTTCCGGAGTTGTCAATTCACCAGTAATGGCTACACTCAACCTTCCTGGTTTAACATTAGGGTTACCTGTACGGTACTTACCTGCTCCGAGCCCCCAGCCGACTCCGACTGTTATTTTACAACCAGTACAACCTATCCCTACTACCAACCACCCACCCCCTCCTGTCACTCATCTACAAAACAGACCACCCCCAATAGTGACTACGACATCAATGTCTAGAAACATCCCACCTCCGTTACAAAACACAGGGGGCAGAGGCCCACAAACTTATAACATTGGACCCACAACTCGCACCCCCCCAGCAACCCCCAAGGTAGCCAAGAACCCCCCAACTATTCACATTCCCCCTAAGTGCTCGTTGTGTGACGACGTAGTCCATGCCACTCATTAATGTCCATAAATACCTGCACTCCAAGAACACATGAATATGTTGGATGATGACACCGGAATCCCAGTGATAAGAGTTGAGCCACCTCCTCAACCTCGCGACAAATCGTTGCGTACCAATCACCCTTGTGCGATATGCGGGATTTACGGCCATTACTCACATCACTGCCCTGATCTCCCAGATTATAGAGCAGCTCTATACGAATTGAATAATGCCGACCTAGAGATATCCCCTCCTCAAATTGAGGAAATTCATCCCCCACCATCTTCCTCCTCGGAAGAAATTAACACCATTTACACGGTTTCCAATGGATACCCCTCTGTCCGATCGGCCCCTTCCATTGATCCCTTTGACACAGATGTTCAACCCTTTCAAATCAACGAGGAAACCACATGTCCACAACATGGGGGTAGGCCCAAAACCTTTCCTACTCATCATCATCGTGATTCTCGTCGAAGATACTGGGGGCATCCACCCCACAAAGGGAATCCCCCATCATCATGTCATCACTTCAATATGCCACCACAGCCCACATCCTCATGGTATAGCCCCCCGCCAGCAGTTGCTCAATGCCCTATTGATCTCTCCCTGAGACAACATCTGCACCACATTAACACCTCTGAGTTAGGGGGCATAATAGATTACCTCGACCCCAAGATAGGGGGCATGATCAATCATTTTGAACCTTCCCCATCATCTCTATCTCAACACCTCAATGAGCCCATCGTTCAAACCAACACATATGTGATCCACAATCACAAATCCCATGCACATCGCATGGGGGCAAGTCATTAACCCTGTTCACTTTTTCACATTCGTGATCTCAACCATTTTTGAGGTCACGTGTCACTTGTATATTTGTTTTGATTTAATACACATAGTATTCTTCCCCCGTGGGTCATCATTTCTCCCCACCACTACATCCTTGGCTTGGTGGGCTCACCTTTATTTGTAGCCATTTTTTAACCTAGTTATTTCCTTTGACCATTCTGGAGTCCTTATGACCTCCGTTTTTCGTACCATTTGCACTGCAGGATTCATATTTCCATGCTTGTGATGATGCTTGAGATCATTTCTTGCTCTCACCAAACACTTTCGGGCATTTTTTGCATGCCCCATACCACCTCGAATTGCGTGCCACATCGGCTGTTGTCAGTTTATTGGCAAATTTTATACCATTGGATTCATTTTTCCGAACTTGTGATGATGCTTGAGATCATTTCTCGCTCTCACCTCTATATTTTTCGGGAATTTTTTCCCATGCCCCTCGTCGCCCTGATTTGCGTGCCACATCGGCCGTCGTCTGTTTTTTACGAGTCTTATACCAACGGATTCAGTTTTCCGTGCTCATGATGACGCTTGAAATCATTTCACGCTTTCACCTCCAGATTTTTTGGGCATTTTTCCCATGCCCCCTCGTTGCCTCGGTTTGTGTGCCACATTAGCCGTTGTCCATTTCTGACGAATATTATACCGCCAGATTCGGTTTTTCGCACTCGTGATGATGATTGAGATCATTTCTTGCTCTCAACCCCATAATTTTTGGGTTTTTTTTAAATGCCACTTATCACCTCAGTTTGCATGCCACATTGGCCGTTGCCTGTTTTTTACAATCTTTATGTCACCGGATTCAGTTTTCCGCACTCATGACGACGCTCAAGACCATTTCTCACTCTCATCAATACCTTTTTGTTCAGTATAGTTTTACCCCTTTTTCAGGCCGAGCAATTCCTTTTACGAAAAAGGCACTTAGGGAGTTTCTATTAAGCTCTTTTCTGACTCCTAAAACAATGAAAAGATCGTCGAGCAACCTTGCTTCCTTTCATGCTCGCTAAACGTATCTGAAAGGGCATCTACCTGGTATAAGTTTACCCATTTTCCGGACCTTGTAAACTAATTACGAAAAAGGAATACTCTAGTCACATCGGCTAGAAGAGTTCTCCATTTGCATTATTTTATGCTTTTTCGGGCCTTAGAGACTAACTTACGAAAAAGACAACCAATGGAGTCCACTTACTGCTTTCAGACTCTCTAAACATGAAAGCGACCACGAGCAAACACCATCCTGGGCTCGTATAAATCCACAGGACGGTACTCCACCACCACTAAAAAGTCTTCTTATCGTTTTCAGACTCCTTAAAAATGAAAGCACCCATGAGCACGAACAGTCCTGGGCTCACAAAATCCACAGGACAGTACCATTTCAGAGCACACTTTTATCCCTTCTTGGAGCTCATTAAAACTACAAAGAAGGACCCAATGGTGCTTCTCGGCGCCACAACAGATCATGTCTACTCATATGGCAGCTTCCCCATTTTGGTCGCCTTTGTTCAGAGTATTCTGCAGTATGTCACCCTGAGAGGCCCTCTACAGCATCCGTCGGCTTGTCCCCCCTAGAGTCACTCCAGTATACAATACATACCCTTCAGTCCTTAAAGCTATGATCCCCACACCTACAAGTCAGTTTCCTATGCTACCAGGTCAACCATGTCATCATGCTCTGAACAAAGGAAGTTTGAGTCCACCCACTCTATGACCCCAGTTATTTCCCATCCCCACAGTATGTCAGTCCTACCATCAGTACCACCACACTTCAGTTCTACACCTCGCGCTCCTATCAAGGAAACATCATTTCCTTGTTAGTTGCTAGTCTCCCTCTGTCGATGCCAACCAAATTTATTCCAAAGGATAGACTTAGAGGTCCCTGTGTCTTGGACTCATCACCATTTATGATGAGTGCCTACGAATCATTTCGAGAAGAGTCCTCAGTGCCTCTCCAAATGGTTGTTTCTTACATGCTCGACTTCAACACCTTGATCGCATCGTTGAGACTCGCACAAGGTATTGGTCCTCTCAGTTTTTTGTTGAAGACCCCGGATACCGCCTGACTCTTCCACCTTTGAGAGTCTACTTATGGACACAACCAGTTACATTTTCCTCTAGATATTTGGGTTGCGCATGGCGACAGTATTCAAATGTACCCCAGTTTTATATACTCCCTCGAGTATACAATTACATTTACTTCTCAGAGATGACTCACAGTCATTAAGTCCCTACAGATGTTGGACACCTTCAGTTTCAACAGTTCATCAACCCTTTTGAGACCTTGTTCAGAACGGTTGTTGCTTTATTCCAATGTATGAGTTATTGAGATCAATCATGTTATGATCATGAGTACATCCCAAAATAGTGTCCCCTTTGGACCATTATGATGTACCAGCATATTTTTTATGTCCCCCTTCTTGGGACTAATTGTTATGCATATGTCTTGATACGAGCATGGGTATGCCCGCCTCGTCCATTATCAGAGATTATTCCTCATTCATATTGAGGCCATGTAATATTTTTTGTTTTTGTAGCTTCCAAGGGCCGTTGATCCAATCTCCAACATGTCTCTTCTCTTCCCCAAACCCCAGGGAAAAGACAAAAGAACTATGATGTCTATCGGCCATACGATGAGCTCATGCCCTCACACATCAGAGGGCAATCTATTAACACCCAAAAAGTGCTCACTAGCTCATTTCCTTATTCACATGACCCATTTGTCCACTTTTCCACCATTTGATCCTCTAAAGCCATCAAAAGGTCACCAAAAGACCATAATACACCCCTTTTTCCCCTCAAAATGTATATTTTTTCTCAAAAAACCCTCAAAAGGGTCCAAAATTCTCATAAATATTAAAAAGGAATAAAAATATTCAAAAAAGGAAAAAAGAGAGAAAAAAGGTACCTAAACCATGTTGGTCAATACCATTGGTTTCCTCAAAACCATAATGGTATTCCCCACCACCAAAAACTATAAAAAGGTAGGGGCTCCTCACTTTCCATCCATCCATCATCCTATCCTCCTGCTGTCAAAATATCTCATGAGTTCTTGACCATTGTAGCAATCTTGGAGAAGTGACCATTGGAGCCTGGAGCATCTCACCCTTGGAGCTGCTCAGCACCACAAATCCTCACCATTTGAGGTATGATAATACAAAACATTCTTTTATTTCTTGTTCTTTCTATGAATTGTTTTTAGATTTATTTGTTATATGCACATGTTAGTTTAGATTTAGATTTAATTCATAATCGTTTTTGCTTTCTATATTGAAACTGCTATCACATTGTTGATAGGTTCCCATTGCACAAGCTTGGTTGCAAAACCAAGCAACAGGAACAAACTCCATCTCATCTGCATCCATTGTAACATCTTCTTTCTGTATGCCCTTAGAACTTGATGCCTGATTTATGGCATGAACTTGCTTCTTTTCAAACAGTGCCTTTGGTATATGTCCCATATTTGTTTGCATATCTATGAAATCTTCGTTTTCAAAAATAAAAACATCAATTTCCTGATTATCCATCTCATTGTCAGAATCGTTAACTGGGACAATTTCATTTCCCTTTGTAGGTTCTTTCAACAATCTGGTTTATGCAGCCATTTTAGTCCTAGACCTTGTCCTTAGCCCAAAACCCACATTTTCTGTGTTTATAGTTTTTATTGCCTCATCTTCTTCAGCAATTGTTTCTTTAACAACCAAACTCAACATATCAGGTTCTGGTAAACTAGACTGGTCAAGGGTGTTCTTACCTTCAGTAACATTTGGTATGATTTTCCCTGTTTCATCCTTTCCTTCAAGCTCTGTAACCTGTACCTATTTATCTGGAAATTTTGTTTCATTGCCTTTCTCCTTGGAAGGTTTTGTCTTCTTCTTTATTTCAAAACCCTGTTCAATGAGAAATTGATCCCAGCTTTGCCCTATTTGCTGCAAATGATGAAGAACTAAAAGTTTGATGAGCCCATGATGAAAAATGGAGCGTTCTATGTGTTTCGGATGACCCTGCACCCATAAAACCATTTTCTGTGAGCTTCTCCATAAATAATAGGGTAAATTGATTTTCTTGCTGCCATGTAAATGCATCAGCAGTCGAATGTGGCATCTCAGCACCTTATCGAAACGGCCATCACAAGTGACATAGTTTTGAATCATCTCCAGAGGGATTTTCCAATTAGGTTTAACTTGGCTTACATGAACCCCATTCTGCCAATTTTAATCTTCAAAACCAGGGAGTAAAAATTCACTATAGTCTCCTTCGAATTCTTTCTGCTTCAACCAATTTTCACCATCAGCTGGGACGCCAATGACCTCTGATATAAACTGTTCACTAACTATTACCCTAAAGCTTTCAAAATCAACAACCCTATCTTTGTAATTTTTAATAAATGCCTTAGTCACCTGGGGGTTATAACCCTGTAGTTTTTCACAATAAACCATCCAGCTTGCATCTCTCGTCAGCTTGGTTGATCTTGGAAATTGCATGAGCCACTGGATGTTGTTCGGTTCGGCTCTACATGGGAAACCACTTGGTTTCTTTCTTTCTTGCACCTGCGAGGTTTCCTCCATGTTTTACCCTTTTCAAAATGCAATGTGTGCTGTGGAAAACCCTACTCTGCAAAGTTCATTCCCAAAATCATACTTCTCTGTCCATCAATCTACTAACTTCGATGCCTGGAAGCTCGTACTCATCAACCATTGCTGTGTACTTGTTCAATTGCCAACTGTCAAATTCAACAGGCTGCCATGCCTTATGAAGTACCAGATTCATGCATGTGGATAATTCATTTCGAATTATAATCAATGCAAATCACAATTATGAACTTTTAAAACCCCTGTTAAATCATAATTTGATATTTTTGCAAAACTGACAGCATTTTCAGATTCGGAATTTGGCACATGCTTTCAGTTTGACATTTAAATCAAATTTGATGAATAATAAAGTTTCCAAACATTTGAAAACAGCTTTCAAACCAAGAAATTAAACTTTATTGTTGAAAATAAATATAAACTAGAGCTTGTCTTATTTAATCATGAAAATATAACAAAAATATACTAGGGTCGCATAAAAATTAAGAAAAATGAAAGGAATGCATGAACTAGGTAAATGGAGAAAATGAATGAAAATAAGGTAAGGGCTGTACAAATCTAAAGAACAACCCTAGAGATAACATCTGGCTCCGTCTGGGGATAAGGTTCTCCCTGTGAGACCTTAAGAATATGTGACCTGTGCCTTCTGCAATCTGTTTTATTGGGCTGGAGTCTACTGAAACTTATTTGAACTGATATGTACAATGAATATATAAAAGAAATCTGTCATCTCAATCAGATATGAAACAGCTTTAAAAAGCGCCCATTAACTGGACCTGGAATCTCATTACCACCCAGAGTTTGTAGGACAAAAGTGTTGTTTCCCAAAATCTTCACCACTATGAATGGTCCAAACCACAAAGCATCAAACATACCATGCTTTCCTTTATCCTCATATCTGGCATCCCATCTTAACACTTTATCACCCACTGAAAACACATTATTTTTTACCTTTTTATCAAAGCTTTCTTTCATCCTATTTCTGTGTATTTCAGCTTTGTCCATGAGAGCTTCCCTCTCTTGCTGTAACTGAATTATCTGAAATGTTCTTCTCTTCTTCACTTCTAGTTCTTCCTCAAATTCTTACACAAATTTAATCACTGGAGACATTAACTGAATAGGGAATACTGCTTTAGTTCCATATACTATTTGAAATGGGGTAGTTCCAATGGACTTCTTTATTGTAACTCTTTCTGCCCACAAAGCAAATCTTAACTTAGTATCCCAATTCTTCTTATTTTCTAACAACATTTTCTTGATGCCTGTCACACTGTTTTTATTGCTGGATTTTGCCAATCCATTGCCTTGGGGGTAATATGGTGTAGATTGTCTCAAGGAAATATTATTTTCTTCAGCAAATTTTATCATTTTTTTGGATTTAAATGCAGGAGAATTATCAGTAATAAGTTTTCTAGGGCATCCAAATCGACTAAGAATGTTTTCTTGCAGGAAATTAATGATTACCTGATCTATTGCCTTTCTAGTTGGGATTGCTTCTACCCACTTTGTGAAAAAATCTGTTGCAGTTAAGATCCACCTATGTTGACCACTAGATGGAGGATGAATTTCACCGATAAAATCTAAACCCCATTGTTGAAATGGAACCTCTACTGATATAGGTTTCAAGGGTAAGGACTGTAGTTGATGTTTTCCTGCAAATTTTTGACATTTTTCACAAGCCCTAATCTACTGATATACATCTGTGAAAAGAGTGGTCCAATAATACCCAGCTCTTAAGATTTTGAAAGCTGTTGCCTTCCAGTATTTATGTCCACCACATATACCAGCATGCAATTCCTCAGTGATAGCATTTGCTTATGTTCTATCCAAACATCTCAGAAGTATTCCTCCAAGGTCCTTCCAGTACAATACTTGATCAATCAACACATACTTAAGAGATTTCAATTTTATAGATATGCATTCATTTTTACTCAACTCTGTGGAACAGTGCAGATTTAACAAATAATAAACAATTTCAGCATACCAAGGACAGTCAAAATACCTGCTGTAAACTGGTTTTTCACCCTGTTTTGAATTTTCTGCCATCATATACAGATCCAATATCTGACAATTTGACTCAGAGAAAAGCTTAGCTAAGCCTTGCCCCTTTACCAATTTAGTGGGATTAATTTCCACATCGTATTCCATCACTTTTGCAATCCAACTGCCTCTTTTTCCTTCGCTATCAGGCTGTACCAAAATGTCTTTTACAGCTGAATTAGGAACATAAGCTAAAAGTTTAGAATGGAGTACATAAATTCTAAAAAATTTAAGTGCCTTAACCAAGGCATAGGCCTGTTTCTCCATACTAGTGTATTTCAACTCTGAATCCCTTAATGTTTTGCTAAAGAATGAAATGGGTTGTTCTAATCCATCAGAGTTTTTCTGCAACAACACAGCAGCAATTGTGTCTTCTGATGCAAATGAACAAATGGAAAAGTCTTTAGTGTAATCTGGGGCTGTCAACACAGGTGCTTCTACCAATGCCTGCTTAATTTTTTCAAATGATTTTTTAGCTTGCTCAGACCATCTTACCTTCCTGTCCTTCTTAAGCATATCAGTAATATACTTAATAGTTTCAGCAAAGTTAGGAATAAAACACCTCAAAAAATTGATTTTTCCTATGAAATACTGAATTTCTTTTTTATTTCTAGGAATAGCAATCTTTAAAATAGCTTTCACTCTCTCTGGGTCTATTTTAATCCCATCTATAGAAACTATGTGACCCAATAACTTACCTTCTGTCATAGCAAAGTGAGACTTCTTTGGGTTCAATGACAGTCCAAATCTTCTGCATTTCATGAAAGTTTGCTTCAGATGTTTCAAATGCTCTTCATCAGATTTAGAAAAGATTGTGATATCATCTTGATAAATGACCACAAATTTTTCATTCTCACCTACGAAGGCTATGTCCATTGCTCTTTGAAATGTGGCACCTGCATTCATTAGCCCAAAAGGCATTTTTTCATACATGAATGTACCCCAGGGGGTTGTAAAAGTTGTTTTCTCTCTATCCTCTGGCTGAACCGCAATCTGGTTATAACCAAAGAAACCATCAATCATTGAAATTCTTTCTGCACCTACTACTATCTACAAAATCTGATCTATCTTAGGCAATGAATAGTTATCTTTAAGGCATGATCTGTTTAAATTTCGAAAATCTACACATAACCTTATTTCTCCATTTTTCTTGCGTACTGGAACAAGGTTTGCTACCCAGGACGAATACCTAAGAGGAACAATAATCTTGACATCCAATAGTTTTTTCACTTTTTTTTCAATGATTGGTAAAAGTGTTGGATTAAGCCTTCTAAGTTTGTGTTTAAAAGGCTTAGTATTGGGCTTCAATGGGATCTTATGCTGGATAACATTAATGTCATAGGTTTTAAGATCCTCATATGACCATGCAAAAATATCTATGAATGCCTTCAACAAAATGATGTATCTATTTCTCTCCTTTTCTAACAGTTGCTTAGATATCTTGACCATCCTAGGTTCTGCTGCAAACCCAATATTACAGCTTATTACATTTTCTTCAGTGTTCTGAAAATTATTTTTCAACAGTGTATCATTCTTTGAAAACAGCCTCTCCAATGGAACAAGTCCCTTAGGGATAAAATTGCTCTTTAAATGAAGAATTTTTTGATCAGCAATTTCATGTTTTTCATGGGTAGACAATTCAGCCAGATTTACATCTTCATCTAAATCAACCTAGTCATCTGCAAATTCTTCTGTTAATTCTAAAAATTCTTTTATTTCCTGCTCATCTTGGAAAACCCTCCAATGTTTAATATCGTCTAGGACTGCTGGTCTATACCTCACATCAATGGGATACTTTAGGTGTGTCAATTTTGGAATTCTGAAATATGCTGCTACTAATTCCAGTGAATCTGCAGTCTGATTACAATCTCTTGGAATATATGTTATATTAAAAGCACAGAAAAAATTATCTATCATATCCCACACTTCATTTCTGTAAACTTTCAATAATGATTTCTTTACCTGATAAATACTCTTTACTTGTTGAATTACCAATTCGGAGTCACCAAATACTGCAAGACTTTGAATATTCATATCTTTTGCAGCTCTCAATCCAAGGATTAGTGCCTCATACTCAGCAGTATTATTTGTGGTTTGGAATTCTAATTTATACATTAATGAAATCATCTCACCTCTAGGAGAAATCAACAACACACCAACCCCTGCTCCATCCTTATTTGATGACCCATCAAAATACATCTGCCAAATGCCTCCTTGTTCCTCTGTGTTGCACTGAACTGAACTGTCTTTCCGAACTTGCAAAACCCCTGCAGCATCATCATTTACCTGTAACATGCATGAACTCATATCCTCTTGTATTGTATAAATAGGATGATTCGTAGGATTTCTGTCATCACTTACCGGGAATGCCAATTGCACCTCTCTGTATAATCTTCTATATTCACCTCCAAATATAGGAATTGAATCATATGATAGATCCATTTGGAGAGTGCCACCTATCTTTTTATACCATGACCTTGACAATAGCATGTCAAACTTAGGAGAAATATCAGCTACTGCTACATCCATAAGAATACTTTTCATAGGCAACTGGGCAAGGTTGACTACAAGGTCTTTTATGACTCCTAAACATTTGATAGCTCGGGAATCAAAAGCATATAAGTCATGATAGGGTTTTGTGACAAATAATCCCAGGGCTTCCATAACCTCCTTTGGCATAAGATTGTGCGAAGCACCTAAATTCAAAAGACAATTATGCAACATCTGGTCATGTATGGTAAGTGTAATATAGAAAGGTGGGGGATAACATGATTTTATTTCTGACTGGTCAGAAACTTTCAAACCAGTGATAATGGTGGGATCTTTCTCCTGCAAGTTTATCACATCTTCTGATGCATGAACAGGTGATGAATTCAAAATTTTCATGGTAGGTTCTCTATAAGATCTGCTCCTTATCAATTCAGTTAAAGGGATGGGGATCTTGATTTTATTAATTTCATGCTCTAAATCAAAACCAAGCATATTACCTCCTTCTGCTGATTTAACAAGGCTATTTTTATCTTTTTGTGGTTCCTATTGTTCTTTAGAAGACAATGCTTCTTTGGTAGGCACAAATTTCACCTTCTTTTTGAATGGTGCAGCTTGCTTTACTCCTGACCTAAGTCCATATGATTTATGTTGCTGCTCTTGCTGACAAATTCCAAATTGCTGCTCATTAACATTTCCTTCTTCATAATTAAGATCTGCTGCAGCATAATAATCATCCTTAGTGATAAATTTAGAAGAAGAAACATCATCCAACTGATTAATGTCATGTTCTAAATCTTCAACCTCTTCTACTGCTGTTTCATAAGGATCATCATCTCTTATTAAATTGTCCTGAAAAGGTGGCTGTATCTTTTGATCTTAATTTTCTCTTATCTCCCTTTGAATGTCATTGTTCCTTCTTTCTTTGGGAATGAATCTAGGAGGGTAAGAGTGCCTAAATTGATTTTGGTTTCTGTTATCATTATCCTGAGCAGGCCTATTTTGATTTTTCTTTTCCATTTCCAATCTCTCAATCTTTGCAGACAAATCCTTTATGGTTTTATGCATTTCATCATATTTTCTATCTGAAACCTTTGTAAAAGAAGAAGAAGGTATCATCTCCTTTTTACCCTTCCGATTCATCTTCTTTGAGTTTATTTGATGCCAAAATGTTGGATTCAACCTCTAGGGCTGCATCTTGCATGTTCATCAGAGATACTACTTTTCTCTCCCTCAGCCATAAAGAAAATTGATGATCAAAAGCATTGGCATAAGTCAATTTTGCTACAGGTTCAGTGGGTTTAATCTCTATGGGAATCTTGTTATACATTTTATTAAACCTTTTGGAAAAATCTGCAACTACTTCATCAGGATTTCTTTTCAACGCAGTGAACTCTGTGTAATAGTAAAGGTAATCTTTTGTATCTCCCCATTGTCTGATAAAAACATGGTGTAACTCCTCCAAGCCATCTATAGAATTCTCTGCTAATTCCCTAAACCATTTTCTAACTTCTCCATCTAGACTCTGAACGAACATTCTCATCCAAACATCTCTAGCTTCAATGTTGTAGTTATCAGCATAGCTACAAAACTTATCCCAATGTTCTTCAGCAGTTCTTCCACCCTGGCCATTAAACCTAGGCAAATATTTCTGATAGTCACCACTAGGAAAAGGGTTTAAGGGTTGAGGCATAACCAATGGAGCATATCTAGCTGCTACCATACGGTCCATCATATCAAGGGGTTGACCAGCCATTTTTAATAAATGAGAAATCTATGGGACAATTGGCTGTGGCTGATTCTGTGGAGATGGTGGTTTAGTATGTGGAGGGGAAGGTACTTCAATTTTCAACTGGCCAATGAAAAGCCTACTTGTAAGGGGTATTTCAGGTTCTATCAAATATTTCAAGGTAAAAACTTCCTCATGAATATGTTTATGTTCTACAGAAAGAGGATTTGAATATACATTAAAATCACCAACCTGTGTTGGATTTAATTCATCAACTTCAGGAATGCTAACTGACAAATCCAATTTATTTTCTTCTTGGCTGTTCACAAAATATGAAGAGGAAGATCCTAGATCTGTATCAAAGGTGAAAGCTGAGGGTTACTGGATGATGGAATATTTAACTTCCTTCTAGCCTCCCTCATAATCTTTTCTGGATCAAAAACTCCTTCATGTAAATGAGATGAAGGATTCCCTCTTGTACCAATTCGCTTTGAAGCCACTGTAACTTTCTAACTATCAGGTGAATGTAATCTGTAAACAAATGTACTAATCTTGTCACCTCTCAAAACCAGCTATAAAGATGTCAATACCCAAGGAAGATATACTTTTGTTTCTCCATCCCCGACAATGGCGCCAAAAGATGTTATCCCTAAAGTTGAACCTAGACTACAGGGTTTCAAGCTTAAGGAAATCTTAAATGGTAGAAATGGGACATCTACACAATAATTCTTAAGTATTTCTGGTGGTAAATGAAGGTATGAGTTAGGTTGGATGATTAAAAAACAGAAGACAGGGATAATATAAAAATTTCAATATATAAATAGAAATAGAAAATGACTGTGATCATAAACCTACAAATGTAAGAGCTCAAATATCATTTCATAATTGGGGCATAGTTGTATACTATTCAGAAGAATCACAACATGAAATTTAGACCATGTATAGGCAGAATACTGATAGCATATACTTCATAGATTAAAACAAGACAGGCTCAAAGATTATATTTTATTTCATAAACAGTCATTTCTGTAACATATCAATATAAGAAAACATCATACATGCCTGTACAAAAAGCTTCTAAGATCGAACTTCCATCATGTTGTTCCAATTCCAACCCCTTCTATTTCATTTCTATCTCATATATATACAAAATTTGTTCAAAATAAAACAGTTAATAGATCCTATTCTATCGGATCTGATCCCTTCAAAAATGGAACAGAGTTTTAACTTTTTAACTACATCAATGGGTGATGAGGTTTTGGCACCTAAATTTAAAACTATATCCCATATAAGAGTAATTAATTTATTGACTCAAATGATACCTGATAGAACACATATTCTAGAGTTGAATTTCCTTATTAAGGCATCTATTTTCCTAAACCAACTAGAGAGGTTATTTCTATGATATTTTTAATACTTAGATATGATGATGATAAGATGGTTGAAAAATTTCTCTTAGGATTGTTTAAAAATATTTTACTTCTTTCTAAAGGTATTCCATAGAATTTAAATTATGCTAAGTACCCAACGATGACCATTCATACTCAAATTATTCAATTCCCTTCAATCAATCTTTAGGTATGAGTCTTCCTTGGTATATATGTTTTTATATTTCCAATATATAGATTTTGATCATTTGGGCCTTAATCGAGTTGACCAACAATTACAACCTCCCCCTGTCACCAATAGATGCCCCCAGTCCATGTGCATGCTAAAATTTTCCAGTTTTAAATCATTCATAGAGAACATTATGCATATGGTGAGCATCCACCTTGAATTCCCCTTGAATGTAGAAATATTCTACAACTAACTCTTAATACTTGTGTGAGTAATTGGTGCATTTTTTAAGACCACACTATGATTAATATTTATGGTCCTTAGATCAAGCCCTACCTTTTAATAATATTTTCGAAACCTCTAAAATTTTCTATAGAGTACATCAGACAAAGATTCGATTTAGACCAATATATTTTTGTTCCATGAATCAATGTGTTACCTTCTCTTTACTTGTTGAGGTTCCTCCATTTCTAGTGAAAACAAAATAAACTTTTTTCATTGTTCAAAAGTGGATTAAGTATCTCGTTTTCAAGAATGAATGGTCTAGAAACAACTTTATATCCATGAAACAACTTTTGAACTTGAAAGATTAGCTAACACAGAGAATTGGAAGGAGGTCCAAGATATTTTGCAAGAAAAAGTGTTACCCTCAAAAAAATAGATGGAGGTCAAATATGAGACACTACATCCTTTTGGACAACAAAATAATGAGATTCCATATGTGATTATGACAAAACTTAAGAAATCAACTCTAGAACTAGAGAATGTGGTAGATCTTGTGTCAACAACGAAGGTGAACGTGGGAATGAGATCTCCAATTGAGAAACTTAGTGAAGAAATTTGATAAACTATGTAAAAAAATACCAAACATAATCTAAAACACAACAATTAAAAATGGCCCACACACACATTACACAGATATTTACCCTAGAAACCCAAAACTAAAAAAACCAACATTCCTGAGAATTTTCTCCAGTTTCTATCTCATTGTATTGTCTTTCGTGTTCACAATACAATATTATAGCATCCAAAACACTAATCCATTAACCCAAAATATATTAGGACCTGAATTCCTTGACCATAATTATTTTACGGTGGGCCACAAAACCATGGGCAGAAAACAACTCAAAATGGGACAAAAATAGACCCCAAAATTTTCTTCTAGGGGTGTTTCCCCTATGCCCCCCTAGTTGGGGGTGGTTGATTAGCCCCCCCTGGACCCCTTTTTCTTTGGGAACCTATAAAGACTAAAACACATTTCTAACACTACCTTCTTCAATTGAAACCCCACAAAAGGAAGAAGCAATGATTAGAAAGATTGAAAAGGGGGAGTCAAGTGGGTCACATTTGCATAAATCAAACAAGCGCGTTTGAGGGAAAGATACACTTGCTCAAATTATTGATTTGATGAGTCAGATTGATAAGGAAGGAGGATAGAATATGCTTAATGTTACTTCTTTAGTTGATATTATTAGACCTTGAATCAAATCAAGGAGAGAGGAGTCTAGTGTTTAAAAAAATATTTACTACATTGTCTTAAAGAAAAGGTCCTCGAGGACCTATGATGATGGTCAGTTAGGTAGTCATAGCTACTATAGCAAGATATCTTCCTAACAAAGAACATAATGAAGAGGAAGTGTAAACCTTAGAAGAGAATACTTTTCTAGATGAACCTATGTCAGATTTATATTTGTTTGAGATAGCATTGATTCCAAAACAATCAAATAGGGATAAAAAGGATACATTTTCAAAAAAAGTATCAAGGGCCAATTGTTCCTAGACTCTTAAGTGTTGTAGATTATGGAAAATTAATGTTTGATATGGTTTTCTTACAACCGAGGAATGATAAAGGAAAACAAAAGGTGGTAGCTTCAGAGTATATGATACAACTAGAATTAAGTATGATCTCAATAAATAACATGTCATCGATAAGAATGAATTTACCATAAACAAACATGAGAGATGGTCTCTAGAGATCTGATTCAAGCAATAGAGGATGTGGGAATACTTCACAAAATTATCTCTAAACTTACTATACAACTTAGACTGGAAAATATTATAAACAAAGCTAAGGTTATCAAGAATAAGCTGGTAAGCTTAAGTACTAACCTTGTTGATGATGGGATATTCAAATCATTGATTAAGGATAAATATATACAAGTTATAAAAGAAAAGATTATAAACAAAGATAGGGTTATCAAGATTCATGATTTGGATAATAAGTTGGTAAGCTTGAGTATTAACCTTGTTAACGATGGGATAGTTAAATCATTGATTAAGGATAAATATGTAGAGATTTCTCTTAAATCTAAATTGAAAATTCTTGAAGTGAAGCATATTCAAACGAAGAAGTTGATTAAAGCTCAAACTTAACGAGTTAAATGATTAAAGAAATAATTTTTCTCAAGGATCAAAACTATAATTTGGGTCTCAACATCAACAATTTAAAAAGGGAAAGAGATTCAATAATAGTTAAGAAATAAGACATGGTGCAACAATCATACCAAATAGTTGTGCCTATTGTACAAAGAGTAGAGAGGTTTGGTAGAGATGAAGATAAATTAACACCAATCAAGGATAAGGTAGTTGAGTTTCCAAAGAGACTAATAACTCTTGAAGCTAGGTTGAAACAAAAATATAGAGGTGCTACTTCACTAAGAGAGTTAATTTTAGAAAAGGACATTGCAATAAGAACTAATCAAGAGCATGCAGTAGAGAGGGATAAAAGGATTATGGATAAAGACCAATTTATTGAGAAGCTTAATAAACTACTGCATGAAGTTGTCAATCAAGTAGTAGCTAAAAGGTGTTTGGCTTATATGAAGCTACCATTTGGGATTAAATTATTTCCTCAATGGATAAGTCCAAGTTTCAATTCAACCTAGTTCAAGAAAATTAGGCATTGAGGAAGCATTTACAATTCGCAGTAAATAATCTGGGTTCTAAAATCTTTCAGAAAGTGTTGATGGTGGAAGATGTCATTAAATTTTTAAACAATAAGCATTCAAGTGAATTATATCCATTAGGTGTTTCGAACATAATTGAAGTCATAATAGAAGCCAATAAATTCATCACCAAAAGAACCTTATGCAAACAACTACGAACAAGTGTAATGCAATTGGGAGAGTTGTTAAGGTTTTCAGAAATCGGTTTACAAATTTATACCTATTGGGATTGTCCTCCCTGTGGACATCAAAAAAAGAGGCTATATGGAATATAATTGTATCAAGAAGAATTATCATTGGTCAAGAGGAATAATGTGGAGCCATTTCAGGACATTAAAGGCCATTGCACAACACATCATTAATAAGTTAAGCATTGATTTTAAATTTTGAATCATCTTGATGATATGTATAAAAAACAACCACCAATTTCATATGACGTGTTCACAAACATGGTTATAACACTTAGAAAGATGTCAGGGTTTAGTTATCCTAGAGGAGGATAATAGAATAAAATTGCCCAGGATGAAATTTAAAAATGTGCAACATAATATCTCCAAGTCAGCAAGTAAAAGAAGAAGGAATTAAGTATGTAGGTGAAATAGGTCATCCTCTATATGGTAACAAGGCAGTAAAGGAATCTTAAATTGAGCTTGTAATTAAGCACCACTATGAATCTATATTTGGAATCTAGTTTATGACTTCAAGAGTCATTTGCGAAAGTGAGGCGATAAAAGACGAAAACGAATACATAACAAAGTACTGATAATTTTTTGTTGATCAAAGACTTGCTTCTTCCAAAGTGGATGGGAGTTGGGATTGGCACCAATACAAAAGTTGAGCTCCTAACACTTTGGGGCTTACTTTGGTTTGTTAAAAAGAGGAATATGGACTCTTTTTTATAGTAGGAGATTCAAAACTTATCATAGATTGGGCTTTGGGAGACATCTCCCTTTCCTCATTATGTTTGGTGCATTGGATTCGTAGAGTTAGAAAATTGATGGATGAGTTTGATCATTTATCTTTCAAGCACATCTACATGGAGTACCACGCTGGAGTAGATATCCTTTCCAAGAAATCCATTGGTATTATGGATGGTATTATCTCTTTTGAAGAATACAAGAATGGTTTATTACAGGATTCTGGTCATTTTAGTGTTTTTGGCTAGTTGTGTATTTAGCTCCTTTTTGGAGAGAAGAACTATATATGATTAGGCATCTTACTTGAATATTGCTCTCCCATTTTTTATGTATTTGGAAATAAATTTGGATATAAATCTTCAAAAGATATATTGTATTTGTGATAATGTATTAGGAGGACCTGAAGGTGGATGTTAGCAGAGTTATAAGTTTTTAGAAGTCTTTTTGGTTTTGTGAAGGTCTCACTTCTCAGGGTCTTGATGTATTTACTAATACAACTTTTCTTTAATATAAAAATTTGTCTTTTTCCAGTGTGAAATGAAAGAATTGATTGTTGATGAGAAGATCGTAATTGAAAATATGGGGAAAATATATATTTTGATAGTTAATGAGGATACATCACTAATTTAATTAGATTTGTAATACTATTTTGTATTTATTCCAAGTTATTTCTACCTTTTATTCAATGGTTTAATTGCGTCATTTGTAAGTTTTGAAGTTCATTTGTGAAGAAGAATATTTGAGATGTATCCTAAGTATTTTTCTTGATTTGTGAATAGAATATATTAACAATGAAATTCACATTTAATACATGTTATTATTCATTGTTTTTCCAAATATATAAGTTTGGGATGTCTTTGTGATCATGGAGATAGTATACAATGTTTGATGCTTCTATGTTGCGAACATGAAGGCTAAACATATTTTGAGTTCAAGTTGTTTTAGATGTTTATGACCACTATTAGCCATTGGATTGATTTAAATTTAAGCCTAATGAGATTTCTTTCATTTCAATATATTAGAGGTGTTTACTCTATAGTCTACTTAGATAAGTGTGGTATTTGATTTAGTGATTGCCTTGTGCATTGCTATTTCTAAGAAATCTGGTCTTTCTTAAAACACTTTCCAACTTCGTTATGATTGTCTTGGTAATTGATTAAATGGGAATACTACACCCTCAATAATCTAGGATATTTTGACAATACCTCTTTATCCATGTTTACATAAACTCTTCTCCTGTCATTTAAATCTTTCTTTAAGTTTGTTTCCTTTGCAATTATATTGGAAATATTTTTTGGTTATTCTTGAGATTATTGTGAGAAATATTCATTTAGACAACCTTACCTTAGGGATACCCCTTTGTCTATTGGATTCTTTCATAACATCCTTAAGAATGGAAGTTAGTTTACCTCCATGGGGTGCCTTGGCATTATTCCCTAGCCAAGAATGTCTTGAGAAACAATAGGTATGCATCTTCTTAAGTGAAAATAGCCACACTTGTGCTTAGTAGGTAAAGAAATGAACCGTGCACAACACCAACTTGCTGGATCTGGATAACAAATGCACATCTACAATTGGGAAGGAAGTTATGAATAAAGAAATGCATCTCACATGCATTGAGGAACAACATTCAAGGCTAGCAAGTATATCTACATTTTATTTGCTCACTCCATTGGGTATTTATTTAACAAGTATTACAATTGATATGCTTGTTTTATGATGTGGCTAGTTACCACATTCAAATTGTGTGGAGTTCTTTTAATGGTATTGAGTGGTCAAGAAATGATGAAGAAAAGAATAATGGAATGGGCATGTTTTTCATTTGTGATTTTGAAAAAAAAATAGTCTTGTTAATGGGAAAAAAAGTGTTGTTGTAATACTATTATTGCAAGGAGAGTGTGGTGTGCATTTTTGGTTGTAACTATTACTTATAAATTTATGATATGGTTAAGGAAAAAATTGTAAATATTGATCCTATCTAACTCAATCTGGTTTTGGGCTGGTGCAAGCTAATGTTGGCCACTCATGACACGTTAGTCGCAATGGACTCCTGGAAAAACAGAAATCTGAATGTCAAAAAGCAATATTAGAGATACCTACCCAACTTTTTGGAATATGGCGCAAGAAGATGAAACGTAGACAATCGGATTACCTTCCGGAATATATAAATATTTTTTATGGAAATTAAGTATACATCCCAAAATATGGGGTTCTCCTAAGGTTGGTATGTTATTTTTTTAAGAAAACATAATGAATATGTTTGCGTTAGTCCCCTGGTTTGGTGTGCAAATGGTGGAATTTTGTGAAAAAAATTATATACAGTCATAGATAACAGGCCGTTCTAGTGCAGCGTTATTTTTCCATATTTATTTATGTTAATTTTATTTTATTTTTTAATTAAGGAAGTCATCCAAGCCCTAAAATGACTAGGTCGAGCATTAGTCCCCAACATCATGGTCTTAACATAATCAATG